>UESW01005093.1:0-240312 GCA_900491605.1 Calamus simplicifolius | reverse complement strand
CTATTTAACATAATCAATTTTTTTAAAAGATTGCGACGCACTGAATTGCATCGCAATATTTTTATTTCATAATTATATTTTATAAAAATTAATTTAATTTAAAATAATTGCGACGCAAGTATTGCGTCGCTAAATTAAAAATTATTTTTTATATTTTTTTGGTTTATTACGTCGCTATTTAACATAATATTTTTTTTTGAAAACATTGCGACGCATTTGGTTGCATCGTAATATTTTTATTTCATAATTATATTTTATAAAATTTAATTTTAAAAATATTGCGACGCATTATTTGTGTCGCTAAATTAAAATTTTTTTTTTGATTATCTGGTTTATTAAAACGCTAATGTATCGTTAATTGAGTCGTAATTTTTTTATCGCGAAGGCATCGTAATTTGGTCACAATTTAATGATGCAAGAATGTGTCGCTAAATTTGCATCGCTATTTCAATATTTTCTTATAGTATCTTATACATATCATTACTTTTTATTCATGGATGAGCCGATAAAATTCACTCACTGTTGGATCCTTTATGAAATCGAGAGAGAGAGAGAGAGAGAGAGAGAGAGAGAATAGACTTGTCCATCGTTGTCGAGCCAGCCCCTCCTACCCCTAAACAGTAATAAATCGCAAGGAAAAGTCTTTTAGATGCAGCATGTGCTTATTAGTCGTATACATTAATCATTCATATATATTAATGTAGCTGTAATGATTTAATAAATTTTATTATATATTACATGTGCATTGATATATAAAAATAATTAAATCACATGATTAATACATTTTTTACTGCACCAAAGAACGCTTCAGCGCATCTTCTGCTGCATGTTTCACGCCTATATGGGCTTTCGAATCTCCAGACATTAAAAAAAAAAAACAAAAAACATAAACAAAAGTTTAAATCATATCCTTTCAAGCATTCGTTGGTGGCGTGTCACTTGCCATATTGGTGCTAACAAACAACAGGGCTAGAAACAAATCCGATACAGATTGATCTAGTGAATCAATGCCCACAAAATTTTTATTGCATAAAAATAATTATTAATATTAATCAAATATCAAATTTTATATCATCAATTATTTAAATAAATATAAATATAAATATAGTTAAAAATTAGATGTTCCTAATAAATTAAGTCAATACTGATCATTTATTTTTTAAACAATTTTGTGAATGCTTTACAAGTTTAAATAGAATCAGTAAAAAGAGATATTTATATGATTTTTTTTTTTTTTATGCATGTGAATACAGAAAGTGGATATTAACCGTCATTACTCAATTCCCTTTTACTTCTACAACATAATACCTTGTGTATGAATTAATCTTGAAAAATTATAACATCATGCTTCAAGAAATTTCTTAAATACTTGTTGCCCCCATCTTATCAGGACTGAAAGTTGAAGTAAGCAAGTATTTAGCTACAAATTGATGCGGATTGTGCAGATATTAGATATTTTTATAAGATTTTAAAAAATTAAAAAATAAATTTAACTATACCTTTTTTGGTTGAGGCCAGGTATAGTCCTAACTTATAGTTTCTCGCAAATTATTTTAGATGAGGTTTTGAAATGTTATAAAATTAATTAAGATATTTAATTAGTTACATGGTCGGTGTATAAAATGTCATCATTATCTATGTGCTTGCTTGTATTATATGTACACCACACGGGATCAAGATTGGAGTGGAGCCGTGTTTGCTCCGAAAAATATCATCGGCCCTTCTTCTTCTTCTTCTTCTTCTTTTTTTTTTTTTTTTTTTTTTACAGATGGATCATCACATCATTGTGATGGAAGAACAATTCAAAAAATTATAGAAAAGATATATCAAAAGAAAAGATAAAATTTTATCTTTCTAAGATCAACTTCATTCAATGAAATTAATGGTGAGCTATAAAGAAGGTAATCCAATCAACCGCACAGTTTGCCTCTCGGTATACATAGGGGGCTACGTTAACAGCTGAATCCTGCAGAAGCAGCCAAATATCATGAAGAAGTGGGTGTACAACGTCATGTTCCATCATGTTCTGAATTCATTCAGTGGGTGGCAGTGAAAGAATTTTTATTAATGAAGATCCACTGGGTCCGTAGCTATTGGGTTGCTCTGCTAATGCTATCCCAAACTACTCTGAGCTCTACTTTCGAAACAAAATAGACTTAAAAAAAATGTTCTATCGGTCGTCACGGGTCTTTCATTATTGAACCGAATAATATACCTTGCATCATTATTGGTACCATAAACGCTGCCTTTAAATAGTCCCAACTAGGTACCAAAGAACATGATTATCCGAACAAAGGTCGAATCTTAACCTAAAATAACAACGTAAATTTATTCAAATAAAAAAAGTTTATATGGATCATCTTTGATTCATAAAAATGTGTATCAAATATGCTCATTGATTATATGTACGTGCGAATGCTGGTATGAAATATGCTCGGCCCAACAAACCAGGGCCTGGGTTTCCATATATGCGCCAGGCTGTGCACAAAGACGCTTCCGTCCAAATAACGTGATTGTCTGAACAAAGGCCAAATCTTCTTACCTGCAACAGCAGCGTAAAGTTGTGGAGCCATAGACTTGACAACAATCAAATAAAATATTTTTAAACGGAAGCACAGGTGTCAACTTCTGACAGTGTAAGCTGGGAATGATTAAAGGCTGGATCGAGTAGCCTGTGCCCATGTGAACATAGGCTGCAGAACAATCATAGAGCAAATTGCATAATATTTTTAAATGCTAACACGCTTCGGATGAGATTGAGGACGTGTAAAGGTTTCATGGATAAAGAATCAAGCGTGGTGATATGCATGCCGCGTACAAAATGGGTTCTCAACTTGGGTTCACTGACAGCGCATTGCGATGAGGGCGCAGCAAACTACAGGTGTGAAGGCTGAGAGCATGGCGGCCTGGGTCCTTGTCGATCCTGCTGCAACCTGCGCCCATGTGGCCAGAGCAATCGTGCAAGAAGCACATGAAAGCCAACGATGGGTTATCTTGGATTGGTTTGCGACAAGGCAGAAGAAAAGACTTGCTGCGTCATCATGAGTGCGCTGATTCTTAGGCCTAAGAAAGTGGGAAGTAGTATAAGAAAAATAATAATAATAATTATACGGCGACTTTTAGATTAGCATGGAGCATTGCGATAAGGAGGTGACGATTTTTAAGCCTGCAGCAAACCCACGGGAGCTCCAGTAGGAGACCACCGGACAGAAGGCAGCTGGCAGCAGCATTAAACCATCCAGAGAACCTGATGCACGCAAAACGAAGGGTTTGCGATCGACCATTGAGGACTCCGTCACGGGCGCTCCAGTGAGTTTTAGATTCAGCATGGAGGTTTGCGACAAAGAGACGGTGATTTCGAGACGTCCAGCTCATCACGGTGCTCCGTACGGAGTGTTGGACATGAGACAGCTGATGCCTTCCACCTGTGGAACCATAGAGAGGGCCTGATGCAACCTTGGCCAGACAAAATTCATTGCAATGCAATACGTGGCCATGTCGATCTCATGTCCGCCGCACGGTTGGAGGCCTTTATTTTACGTTTCGTGCTGGTTCAGCCTCCCGCTGCATCGTATGCGATGCAAGAAGATTTTTTTAAAGATTTTTTCAATGTAATTTTAACTTCGTCCGTCCGTCCGTCCGTCCGTCGTTCATGCCTCCAAAGTTGGACCTTGCATTCACCTTTATGTTCAATCCCAGGCCATGAGCGATGGGAGTTTGGCTTCAATATTACTAGCTAAATCATCCACCGATAAAAAGGGCACCTCACGAGCTACCCCTCGGAGCCTTTGTCCTTCAGGGATTTTATCTTAAGTCACACGCAGTTGGTGGACCTTAGCTTAAAAGGCAGAGGTTTTCTATCCGAAGCATTCTTCATCTCTTGCAAAATATAAACATTTTTTATTTTTTTTTAAATAATTTTTTAGTTTCTAATCAACATGCTTTGCAATATTCTACCTTATATCATATTGGAATTGTTTTTAACATAGATTATTTTTTAAAAAAATTAGGATAAAAAAATATTTTTTCTTTAAAAAATAGATTTAGGATTTTATTAAACACATCACTATATAAATATTATTTTTTTGATTCTACGAATAAACATAATGCTTCTCATCCGTATGAAGCTACCACACCAAAGCATAATAAAATAGGCCTATTATATAAAAATCCAACTCTGACTAAATAAAATAAAATAAAATACTAAAAACTAACAACCTTTATATTTTAACACTTCTCTTTAATGGTTGTTCTTGATTACCCATGAGATCTCTAAAGTGAATGAATTTCTTTTTGGATAGTGCTTTGGTAAAGATATCTGCAATTTGATTTTCAGTCTTCACATACTTGACTTCAATTTCTTTTTCTTCTACCATATCTCTAATAAAATGGTACTTGATTTTGATGTGCTTGGTGCATCTATGATATATAGGATTTTTTTTCATAGAAATAATTGATTTGTTGTCATATAGTAGAGTAGTAGCTTCTTCTTACTTTTTACCCATATCTTCAAGTATTCTTCTCAATTAAATTATTTATTGTGCTGCCAAAGTTGTAGAAATATATTCTATTTCAGAAGATGATAACGACATTGTATCTTGCTTCTTGGATGCTCAAGATATGACATTTGATCCATAAAAGAATACATAACCTGATGTGATTTTTATGTCATCAATGCTTTCAGCCCAATCACTATCACAAAACCTAAATAACTTCATAATATTATCATTGTTTCTTTCATACATGATCTAATAATCTTTAGTACCTTTGATGTATCTCAATACTCTTTCTTCAACTTGTATACCTTGCTTTCTTGACCTTTGATGATGAAGCCTTGAGGTTGTTCAACATAAATTTTTTCTTCAATACTCCATTCAAGAATGCTAAATTTACATCTAGTTGGTGTAGTTTTCAACTTTTATGTGCTGCTATAGAAATAAGAGTTTTAATTGTATCATATCTAGCAACAGGTGCAATAGTTTTTGATAATCAATATCAAGTAATTGAGAGTATCCTTTTGCTACCAATCTTGCTTTGATCTTTGAATGGTGCCATCTGTATTGTGTTTTATTTTGTAGATCCACTTCAAGCCAATGACTTCCTTATCACTTGGTTTCTTCACTAATTTTCAAGTTGTGTTTTTCTCAATCATATTGATTTCTTCTTGCATTGCCTTATTCCATACTTCTTCATGCATAGCATTTTCATAAATTTCAGGCTCAATCATGCAGAAATTACAAGAAGCATAAATGTTACTTAATCTTCTTATTTTATAGGAGTAGAACTTGAAAATGGACTTGAACTTGAAGTTGGAAATGGACTTACACTTGGAGAAGTTTGTGGTGAACCTTCAACCTCATTTTCTTCATTTTGAGCATCATGAATTTCTTCATCAAGAAAAATAATATTTTTTCAATTTTCTTTTGCTTCCAATCCCAAGCAACTTTTTCATTGAAAATAACATCTCTTCTTATGATCACTTTATTTATCTTCAAGCTAAAAAGTCTCTAACATTATGATTTAGAACTATATCCAATAAAGATACATTTTTTGCTTACTTCATCAAGTTTGTGTCTCCTTTTCTTTGGAATATGTGCATAGAATACACATCCAAAGATTTTAAAATGCTTTACTGAAGGCTTTCTATCAGACCAGGCTTCAAATGGTGTCATATTCTGAAAAGCTTTTATTGGACATCTATTCATCAGATATACTGTTGTATTCACTGCTTCTATCCAATAAGAATTTGGAAGGCCTTTATCTTTTAGCATAAATCTAGACATCTCAATAATAGTACGATTCTTTCTTTCTGCAACTATATTTTGCTCTGGTGCATAACCAATAGTCAATTGTCTTTGTATACCAATATCTTCACAAAACTTCTCAAATTCATTTGCATTATATTCATCACCTCTATCATTTCTCAGCACCTTGATATAATGTTCACTTTGTCTTTTCACAAGATTTTTAAACTTCTTGAAGATAAGAAATGCCTCTGATTTATGTCTCATAAAATACATCCATGTCATTCTTGAATAGTCATCAATAAAAATAATGAAATAAATGTTACCTGCATGAGAAGAAGTTTTCATAGGTCCATATATATTAGCATGAATAAGCTCCAATGGTGCTTTAGCTCTCTATACATGCTTTTTTGAAAATGTCTCTCTATGTTATTTTTTAAGTGCACATCCTTCATAGGGTTCTTCCTTATCATGTATTGCTGGTAGACCATACACGATATTCTTTTGATGTAAACTTTTAAGCTTTCAAAATTCAAGTGTCCAAACCTTTTGTGCCATAGTCATGACTCATCATTTACTTTCATCTTCCATGCAGCATCCTTTGCATAGTGCAAAATAATAGGAAAACTTCTATTTTTTCTTCATCTTGATATTTGTCATAAGTTGTTGTTTTTATCCCTCTGTCATATAACTTACAAACATTATCTTCAAAGTGTATCATGTGTCCATGCTCAATCAATTGTCCAACACTCAAAAAATTCTACTTCAAGTCTGGAACAAGTAAAACATCATGAATGAAATTTCTTTCTTTCTTGGTATTAATTGCAATTATGCCTTAGCCTCTTGCTTGGACTATAATACCATTTTTCATCTTCACTTATGAAATTGAAGAATTATCAATGTCCACAAATATAGATTATCATTAGTCATGTGATTGTTGCACCCACTATCAAGATACAACACATTATTCCTTTGCTTTTTTGTGGTTTGACATGCATATAGTGTGCTTTATTGACCTTCATCTTCTGAGAAGTGTGCTTGCTCACTTACTTTGTACCTATAATCTTTTTGAATATGTCCAAACTTTTTTACAATTATAACATTGGGGTTTCCCCCTAAATCAATAAATTTTTTCAGCATGAGAATACCTTTTACATATGTTGCACCTTTGTTGAGTGCTCTCATCATATTGCTATCTTGAAAAATTATTTCTTTGCATTTCTCTACCTCTTTCTTTCATATTTCTTCCTCTTTTTTTACTCTGATTTTTACCTCTAAATGACTCTCTTTTAACTGGAGCATGACTAGATGATTCTTTTGAGAATTTTTATCAATCACTTTGAGTTTAGATTGAAAGGCATTTCAATTGATGATTCTTTATACCTAAACAATTTTGCTCATGAGCTTCAAGAGATCCATCAATTCATAATCACTTAGAATAGAATGATCTTTAGCTTCTTCAATAATTATAAATATTATATCAAATTTTAAAGATACACTAACCAAAATTTTCTCACATATTCTTTGCTCGGTGATGGTTTCACCATAACTCTTCATTTGATTAACAATCTTCATAATTATGAAGAAGTAATCCTTTAATTTTTTATTTTCTTACATTTTTAAATTATCTAACTCTCTTCTTAGAGTTTAAAGTTTATAGTTCTCACCTTTATGTTGCCTTAAATTCTTCCTACAAGATGTTCCATGTCTCATTTGATTTGGTGGCTCTAATGATTCTGGAGAAAAATTTATCAGATACAGCTTGTTGGATGAAGAATAGGGCTTTGACATCCTTCTTTTTGTAGTCCTTCAGTTGCTTCTTTTGATGATTTATTGGATTAACTGGCTCTTCATACTCATTCTCTACTAGGTCTCATACTTCTTGTAAAATAAGAAGGGTCTTCATCTTGATGCTCCAATAATTATAATTTTTTTCTTCAAAAATAGAAATAGAAGATTGATTGATATTAATACTAATATTCACACCAATAATTTTTATTTTTATTTTATAGTAATTTTGTTTCTTCACTGCTTCCTTGTCTAAAGATAAAACAATGGCTCCCTTGCGCCATGTTCATTTCCGTTTCTGCTCCCTATTTTCTAGCCAAAAAAAATCACAGCAACACGTCTTCACGCCTGCGTGAGATCTGAAAGGTGCAGAAGATAACAATTCTTTTATTTTTTTTAAGTTGGAATTTGATGATCCCGTCAGCACTCTTTGGGGGATTTGATAGTGGTAATCAATTTTTTTTTTTTTTTTTTTTTTTGTGGCTCTCAGATATCCTGTGCTCCCTTTTTTGTTTTTTGTTTTTTTTTTGTTGGCACTCAGAAACTCCTTTCACTTCTTTTGTTGCTTTGGAAGAGACGTCCTGGTGAAAAAAAATAGAAGGAAAATCGGAGATGGATGGCTTTGTTGGCTTTGTTTGTTGAGCCGGCGTCAATTTCAACATAGATGCACTCTGCTTTTTCGTGATTGGTCTCTTTGGCAGCGGCAACCACGGCCTCTTCAAGAGATCGCTTGAGGAGGATGATGATGAAGACGGTGACAGGCAAGAAAGGGCAGAGATGGTCGTAAATTTTTGATTTGAATTTTTTCGTAATTTTGCTTTAGATTTGATAGAATCGGTGAACGTGATACCAATTTTTATTAAAATTATTTTTAATATGTATTATTTTTTGAAGAAAAATTAGGATTGAAAAAGATTTTTTTTTTAAAAAATAGATTTAAAATTTCATTAAGCACATCACCATATAAATATATTTTTTAGTTCTATGGATAAATATCATGCTTCTTATCCGTAAAAGATTACTATACGAAAGTATAATAAAATAGATAAATCATATAAAAGTTCAACTCAAACTAAATAAAATAAAATAAAATATTAAAAACTAATAACCATTCTATGTTAACAAAATGCTCATTGTTTTAGAAGCAGGCATGCAATTACTTATTAACTTATTTTTTTATAGACTCTTAAATTTAAGAAACGATGGTTCTTTAAGCAACAGGCAAGCAATCTAAAGAACTTAAGGTTGGTATTTAAGAAAGTGGTTCTTCAACAGAAATGCTTCGAACGAAACCTTGAAAACCACAAAAAGCCAAGATTCTAATGGATATTTAGGGTTTAGTTTGGCAGGAAAAAAAAAATTTCTTCTCTCATTCTACTATGAAGATTTTGATTTATAAAATTTTTAAGCAAACTCTTTAAGATATTTACACCAAAAAGGAAATCTATTAGAAGCAAAGATCTCATACCTAGTGGTTCAAGGAAGTTGATAAAAATTTTATCTTTTTTTTACAGTTGAAAAAAGACAAAATGGGATATTCTCTTTAACTCACAATGGATCAAAAATCTCTAGTCAGTCAAGTATTGCCTCCATCTTCCATGATTCCTTTAGGTTCAGATCCACCTCTTAAGCCCTCGTTCAAACTTAATTCTATTGATCTCTTTGATCCATAATTAGATTTCTCTCGTGTGTCTTCCTTTCTTGATTGCGCTAGGCCCCGCTAGTACTTAAATTATCTTTAAAGCTTTGATTTTGATAGCTTTCATATGGTAACCTTTGATTTTCATAGGCTCAACTATACCTTTATTGCTCTTATCCGTAAGAAATATGGTCACTTTCCGTTAGAGTTTTCAAACTTATTAGTTTACTAAATAGTCCCTATAAAATCCTCTCTAAAGCAATGGCTTTCAAACTAACTCCTCTCCTTTTGATCTTGATTTAAAATAATAAAAATAATAGTAAATAAAAATTTTATTTAGTAGGTTGAGTTTGGCTATATCAGGCCTGACCACTTAGGGCTCCGATTGCGTTGAACAAAAGATGAAAATGAATTTTAAAAGTTTTTTTTTTCGCTGAATGGTTAGAAGACAAAGAAAGAATAAGATAATACAACTGTGATGAGCCATTTGTCCACTCACAAAAAAGGTATGCATATAATTTTTAAAAGTAATATTAGAAATATTATATAAACCGATACCATGAGCCGGCATGTGAGCCAACACGCGGGCTGGCATGGCCCGCATGCTAGGCACGGTCCAGTTCGATTGGGCTTGGCTCATCCTGACTAGGGATGACAACTTTTTCTATTGGCCGTTTACCCAGTCGGTACCATTTTTAACCGATTGAGGAATCCTCGATCTAAACGGTTTAACAGGTAACGGGGATTTTTTGTTAACGGGTAAACGGCCCGAGAACGGTATTTTTCACCCCATCCCCGTTTATCCATCCCCGTCCCTGTTAGGTTTAATATAATATATATATATATATATATATATATATATATATTAAACATTAAAATTAAAAAAAATAAATAAATATATAATAAAATATATTTGAATTTATTCTTTCCGACTCTTACTCTTGCTCTTTCTTTTTTCACATAGTTACTACAAGAAAATACTGAAATAGCGATGCAAAATTAGCGACGCAATTATGCGTCGCTAAATTGCGACCACTTTGCGACGCCTCCATGACAACAAATATTGCGACGCATTAGCGACTCAATAAATCAGAAAATAAAAAAAATTAATTTTTTTATTTAGTGATGCAAATAATGCATCGTAATATTTTTAAATTAATTTTTTATAAAATATAAATATGGGAAAAAAATATTACAATGCAACTCAGTACGTCGCAATGTTTTTAAAAAAATTAATTATGTTAAATAGCGATGCATTAGTGACGCAATAAACCAGAAAATTAGAAAAATTATTTTTAATTTAGCGACGCACCAATTGCCTCGCAAATAATTTAAATAAAATTAATTTTTATAAAATATAAATATGAGAAAAAATATTGTGACGCAACTCAGTGCGTCGCAATATTTTTTTAAAAATTAAATATGTTAAATAGCGACGTATTAGCGATGCAATAAACTAGAAAATTAGAAAACATATTTTTAATTTAGCGACGCACTAACTGCATTGCAATTATTTTAAATAAAATTAAATTTTATAAAATATAATTATGAAATAAAAAATTGCGATGCAACCCTATGCGTCGCAATATTTTTTTAAAAATTAATTATGTTAAATAGCGACGCATTAGTGATGCAATAAACCAGAAAATTAGAGAAATTATTTTTAATTTAGCGATGCACTAACTGTGTCGTAATTATTTTAAATAAAATTAAATTTTATAAAATATAATTATGAAATAAAAAATTGCGATGCAACCCTATGCATCGCAATATTTTTTAAAAATTAATTATATTAAATAGCGACGCATTAACGACGCAATAAACTAAAAAATTAGAGAAATTATTTTTAATTTACTGACGCACTAATTGCGTCACAATTATTTTAAATAAAATTAATTTTTATAAAATATAATTATGAAATAAAAGAATTATGATGTAAACCTATGCGTCGTAATATTTTTTAAAAAATTAATTATGTTAAATAGTGACGCAATAGCAACACAATAAAACAGTAAATTAATAAAAATAATTTTTTATTTAGTGACGCAAGTATTGCATCGCAATGTTTTTTTTTTAAAATAAATTTTATAAAAATATTAAAAAGAATTATGAAATAAAAATATTGCAATGCACATCTGTGCGTCGCAATATTTTTAAAAATATTATTTAAGGAAATCTGAATATTCTTTTTAATATATATATATATATATGTGTGTGTGTGTGTTAAACTCTAATCATATGAGAACTGGAGCGAGATAAGATACAAGAAGATCGAAAGTTAAATGACTAGCGTCTAAAGAAAGACTTCGATCCAAACAGATAAACAGGGGCCAAAAAGAATAAAGAAATGATCCAAAACGGGGGGTAAAAAAAGCCCTAGAAAGGTAGACAACAAACCTTTAGAAACCGCGTCTAAGACAAACTCCAAAACCCTAGTATCCTTAGCTCTGATCGATCACTCAGGAGCGGCAACACGAACAAGAAGAAACACGCCGACAACAGGAAAGATCTCTCTCTGGAAACCCTAGGAAAAGCTCGTCGTCGCCCCCTTATGTGGATGAGATGGAGGTAGAGGGATCGGTTTCCCGAGAAACCCTAGTATTAGGCTTTTGGGGAACGAGGAAAAGAAGCCCTCCTCCATGGCGAGCTCTTGGCATCTCTCCCCTCGCTCTCTTCGTGACTCACGCTCCCCCCCACCCTTTTAAAGTTTCCCAAATGGGACTCCGAGCAGCCAAGCACCATCTAGAAGCGAAGCGGAAGGGCCGCGGCACTGTGCCCGTGAAACTATCTTGGTCTACTGGCTTCGATCGATCGCAACCATCGGATCATCGCCGATTGGATCGATCCAACGGTCCAAGATCGGTCGTCGCCGACCGGGATCGATCATGGCTTCAATCGATCACAATCGTCGGGTCGATGCCGATCGGATCGATCGCGACGGTCCGAGATCGATCATCGCCGACCGGGATCAATCATGGCTTCGATCGATCACAACCATCGGATCATCGCCGATCATGGCTTCGATCGATTATAAATAAAACATTTACAACCAAATGCATGAAAATAACTAATATTTGGTTTCCTATCATGCCATAGTTCATAAGGAGTTTTCTTAAGAATTAACCTAATTAGAGCTCTATTAAGGATGTAACATGCCGTGTTTATAGCTTCCGCCCAAAAGTATTTTGGAAGGTTGCTTTCACATAGCATGGTATGGGCCATGTCCTCTAAAGTTCTATTATTTCTTTCTACAACTCCGTTTTGTTGTGGTGTTCTAGGTATAGAAAAATTATGATGAATGCCATGTTCAATGCAGAAATTTTTAAATAAGTGATTTTCAATTCTGTGCCATGATCACTTCTAAGAGACACTATGGTGTTGTTTTTCTCATTAGTGACTTTCTTGAAGAACTTCATGAATATAGGGAAAGTCTCATCCTTATCAGCAAAAAATAATCATCTACTATCACAAGACCATATTTCTTTCCTCCTAAACTAGTGGTTCTAGTAGGTCCAAAAAGGTTCATGTGAAGTAGTTCTAGTAGCCTATAAGTGGAAACAATATTTTTAGATTTGAAAGAGTTTCTAGTTTGTTTTCCAAATTGACATGCATCACAAATTCTATTATTTTCAAAATCTAACTTTGGAAGTCCTTTAACTAAATCCATTCAAATTAATTTTGAAATTAAGTGTGTGCTTGCATGACCTAATCTATGATGCCACAACCATCCAACCTCATTTACATTAGCATTATCAGCAACTAAGCAATGATTACTAGTAGATAAATTGTCTAAATCAATTGAGTATACATTGTCATTTCTACTTCCAGTAAATATAATGCTATTGTTAATGGGATTAGAAATAGTGCAGATAGAAGCTTCAAATGAAACTTTAAAACCTTTATCACACAATTGGCTAATGCTAATTAAATTATGTTTTTAACCATCTACATATAAAACATTTTCTATAAAAGTGGAGGAAGTTATTTGAATTTGACCAAATCCCATAATTTGACCTTTACCATTATCTCCAAATGTAACAACTCCTCCTCTTTTATCTTCAAGGGTGATGAATTGATCTTTGTCACCCGTCATGTGCCTTGAGCAGCCGCTATCAAGATACCACTTTCGTTTTGATCTTTTGGCCGCAAGACACTCCTCATCATCATTTGCCATAAAGCAAATATTTGCAACTTCTTTTTGTTCTTCCTCAGACGAGGATTCTTCGCTATCACTCCATGTTGCAACATACGCCTTCTTCTTTTTGTAGGCTTTCTTTAATTAAGGACAGTCATATCTAAAGTGCCCCGGTTTCTTACATTTATAACATATGAGGGGGTCTTTCTCTTTTTCCTTATCCTTCTCTTTTTCTTTTTCACTTTCCATTTTTGTTCCAAACTTTTCTTGTGGAAAGGTCTCCTTCTTTGCATAAACTTTCTGAACTTCTTTGCAAGAAGGGTTGTCTCATCATCTTCGTCTTATTCCTCACTGCTGCTTGTTTTCTTTTCTATAGCTTTAAGGGAAATCGTTCTCTTCTTTTTGACCTCTTCCTCTTGATGTTGCTTCTTGGTCAGTTCATGGGTTATCAAGGATCCAAGTAGCTCTTCTAAAGGTAATGTATTTAAATCTTTGGCTTCTTGGATGATAGTTACTTTCGCTTCCCATAATCTTGAAAGAGACCTAAGAATTTTACGAACTAAATCAGAATTAGTATAGGTCTTACTAAGACTTTTTAGACCATTTACAATATCAGTAAATCTAGTGTACATGCATGTGATAGTTGCATTTTGTTCCATGCTAAACAATTCATATTTGTGCACTAGAATATTGATTTTTGATTCTTTTACTTGATTAGTACCCTCATGGGTAACTTCTAATCTATCCCAAATTTCTTTTGTGGAAATACATGTAGAAATTCTATTGAACTTATTAGCATCTAAAGCACAATATAAAACATTCATGGCTTTTGCATTCAGCTGAGCCATTTTCCTATCTTTCTCATTCCAATCCCTTTCGGATTTAGGAACTATTGAACCATCTACTAAGTGTGTGGATGTGCTAGGTCCATTAGTGATTATACTCCATAGTTCATAATCTATGGCTTGAATAAAAATTCTCATTCTAGCTTTTCAGTATCCATAATTTGTGCCATTAAATAAAGAAGGTCTATTTATGGATTGACCTTCAGCAAAAGAAGATCCAGCTTGAGCTACCATTTGGATCTTTAACTCTTGATCATTGGATCAAATAAAAGATGAGTACTAAGCTCTGATACCAATTGTTGGCCCAGATGGCAACCCAAGAGGGGGGGTGAATTGGGTTCTTAAAAATTTTAACTTTTTAAAACTAAGTGCTTTGATAGAAAAGAGCTTGAGTGCAATGTATAGATAAATGCTATGCACAAATAAATGAGATAGAGAGAGAAACAAAGCACGGCAAATACAAAGTTTTTATAGTGGTTCGGTGTATTCAACACCTACTTCCACTCCCAAGCAGCACTTGGGTCTACACTATAATCCACTTGATTACAGTCGAGTTGTTTTACAAGTTCACAACTCAAAACTTATTGTTTCCCCGAGATCACAACGAACCCAGCTGGTTTTTCCGGGCTCACCAGCACAAAACCCAACTACAAGCTATCCTTAGCTTGTACCGAGGTATACTACCTCCACTAATTCAATCCCCCGATTGAATTAGCCAACAACAATGAAAAATAGAGTTTTGAATACACATCAGCTCCTTAAATGAGCAAATATGTAATTGAATAAACAAAGATAAGAAAAGCCTGTTTGAAGCGATTTTAATATGAGCTTTTCTTCTTTTCTTCTTTTCTTCTTCTCCTTTGAAAGATTGAATCAGGCCTCAGCTCAGATTCTTCACTGCAATCGCAGTTGAGAAGTTGAAGAAATTTGGGTATTTTTGAACTTTGCAAATCCTCCGATTTTAAACATTTAGATGCTTTTGATTTCTCTTTGGACTCTCTTGGATTGATGGATTTGAGCTCTGAGTCTTTCCTTTTGATTTCTCTCTCAAGATTTTGGATTTTTCATAAAATATTTCTCTTTTTTCTTTCTATTCTTCTCTCTTTTTCAAACGGTTGGTTCCCCCTTTTTTTTATAGATCTCTTAATCCAAGGTTTTGATAGAAAACTAGCCATTGTGAGATGCTTAGATGTTTCTACACTTAAAGAAAATAGCCGTTAGAGATTAGGTAGAAAAATATTACTGTTGAAGTCCGTTCGGACATTTGAAAAATCCTTCCTGACAAGTTGGAGTCGGCTCCAACTTTTCATGTGTTGGCTCCAACTCGAGATGTCCAAAAATAGTAATAAGAAGTTTATTGAGGAGTCGGCTCCAAAAAGTTAAGTGTCGACTCTGCGCTTTTGGGAGTCGGCTCCAGAATCTAAGGGTGTCGGCTCCAACATTGTTCACAAAAACACGTTCTCTATATCTCAGGTTGGAGTGGGCTCCAGAACTATAGGTGTCGACTCCGGAATTCTCAGGTGTTGGCTCCGATCTCCAGGTGTCAGCTTTGGAAACTGATGCAGAGTACACTTCTCTCTATCTTAGGTTAGAGACGGCTCCGAAACTGTAGGTGTCGACTCCAGACCGTGCCGAAATTCCAAAAAAGTTCTGATACGCCCTGGGGTCTGCTTCTGACTGTTTAGGTGTCGACTCTACGTTCTGAACTTACATATTCTCTTTTCAATTTTGATTCAAAGCTTATTTCCTTATACCTTTGATTGATTAGACATTTGTAATCCCTGAAACACTTATTAAATTTGTCAGAAGCATAGTTAATATACTCATGTCTTTTGTTAATCATCAAAATCAATAATTGGGTCAACAACATTTTTATGGAGAGTTTTAGAAAGAGAAGACTGTAGTTCTCCTTTCTGGAAGGAGAAATTTATCTCAGGATTACCCAATCTATTTTCAGAGAAAGTTAATGAAGCCTTAGCAGAAGTGCACCAAGGCAACATTAATTGGAATATTATCACTTATGGAGATATCTTTGGAACCATTAACAAAACAGCACTTAAGATATGCACAAAAATGAAACTCCAATCTAAATTAAAGAGAGATAAAATTACAACTAAAAAAGAATTGGGAGGATTTTGTAGATAATACGGATACGAAATCCTAGTGCCTCCCTCTAAAAAGAAAAAGAAAATTAATAAGAAACTAGAAAATCCAAAAAATTATAAAATCAGAATGACCAAATACCCAAACAAGGAAGAAAATGTTCAAAGAACAAAAGACTAGAGATATTCCTAAATGGAAAAGAAAGCCTAGATCTCAACCAAAGAGAGAGAAAATACCAACTTGTTATAGATGTAGAAAGAAAGGTCATTATAGCAGAAATTGTAGAAAATATAAGATATCTCAGATCCAAGAAATGGATATCCCTTAGAAACAAAAGGAGAAAATACTAGAACTTATATTATCAGATAGTGAAGAAAGTTATCCTTCAGATCTAGAAGATAGCTCATAAAATGACCAAATCAACCTAATAGAAGAAAATGAGAGTTCTTCAGATGAAGAAGAAGAAACTTCCACTGAAGATTTAAATGAGATCGCACTATGTGGATGCACAAAAAACCTTAAAATAAACATGATTAGAAACAAAAGAAGTGATTTGCTCATAGATATCATAGAGAAAATTGATAACCCAGAATTAAGAAAAGAATACATAGAAGAACTTAAAAAAGAATTACAACCTAAACCTAAAAAAGAAATTTTAAGCCTATCAGAAATAATTAAACAAAAAGATTAGGAAGAAAAACTTAAAACCGACCCAATCCAACAACTTCAAATGGAAGTTAATCAAATTAAAGTACAAATCAAGAAACTAAAGTCAGTGATAGAAGAATTAAAGAAACCAGATAAGGGAAAAGAAGTCCTTCAAGAAGAATATAGTGAACATGAGAGTTACCTAAATAAGATCACCACAGTGAAACTTCAAAAATGGCACATCAAAGTAGAGTTAGTAGTCCAAGATGAAACTAGAAATGCATATGTCTTAGTTGATTCAGGAGTAGATATGAACTGTATCCCAGAAGGACTATTCCCAGAAGATATTATGAAGAAACATCTGAGAACCTTTATACAACAAATAATGAAAGCCTTGGAATTAGCAATAAAATATCAAATGTATATGTTTGTCAAGATGGCATTTGTTTTAAAACAACATTCATAATAGCACAAGATATTCAAACCATTATCTTAGGAACACCGTTCCTAACCCTTCTTTATCATATGAAAATCAATGAAAAAGGAATATCAACCCACGTTCTGGGAAAGAAGGTTAAGTTTATATTTATAAACCCTGCCAAAACCAAGGAAGTTAAGCTACTCAAGGATCTTAATGTCCAAAAGATCCAATCTCTAATATATAAGGAACAACAACTCTTGGATCTCCAAGAAGAAATCAAAATGACCATAATAGAGAAATAATTACAAGAAGATTTTTGGAAAAAAAAGATAAAAAAAATTCAAGAAAAATTAGAGAAAGAATTATGTAGTCAGAATCCTATAGCTTTTTGGGATAGAAAGAGACACCAGGTTAGTCTACCCTATGTTAAAGATTTTAAGGAAATTAATATTCCAACTAATGCTAGACCCATCCAGATGAACGCAGAATTATTAGAATATTGTAAAAAAGAAATATCAGATCTCTTAGATAAGAAGCTTATAAGACCAAGTAAATCTTCTTGGTCATGTTCAGCCTTTTATGTTCAAAAAGCCTCAGAATTAGAAAGAGGAACCCCCAGATTAGTCATCAACTATAAACCTCTAAATAAGGTCTTAGAATGGATTAGGTATCCTATTCCTAACAAAAAAGACCTATTATCAAGACTTTACAAGGAAAGATATTTTTCAAATTCGACATGAAATAAGAATTTTGGCAAATTCAGATTAAGGAAATAGACAGATGTAAGACAAGCCTTTACAGTACCCTTTGGACATTACGAATGGAAGGTAATGTCCTTTGGACTCAAAAATGCCCCAAGTGAATTCTAAAACATGATGAACACAATATTTAACTCAGAATCTCACTTCATAATAGTTTATATAGATGATGTATTAATCTTCTCAGAAGACTGAGACCAACATGTCAAACACATTAGACAGTTTCATAATTTGGCAAAACAAAATGGACTAGTAATCTCAGCCCCTAAAATTAAGATATTTCAAACCAAAATAAGATTTCTAGGACATTATATGTCAAGGCACTATTAAACCCATTGAAAGATCAGTAGAATTTGCAGATAAATTTTTAGACGAGATCAAAGAAAAAATCCAACTACAAAGATTTTTAAGATGCCTTAACTATGTAGCGGACTTTGTCCAAAACTTAAGGATCACCCTAGAACCTTTGTATGCTCAACTTAGAAAAAAAAAAAAAATTGGACAGAAGAACAAACCCAAGTAGTCAGAAAAGTAAAAACATTAGTCAGAAAACTTCCTTGCCTAAACTTACTGAACCCAGCAGCATTAGTTATTATCGAAACAGACGCCTCAGACATAGGATTCGAAGGAATCTTTAAACAAAGAATTAATAATAAGGAAAACTTAGTCAGATATCAATCAGGAATCTGGACTAATGCACAAATAAATTATAGCACAATAAAAAAGAAAGTTTTATCAATGGTTTCCTGCATTCAGAAGTTTCAAGAAGATTTGTATTTCAAAAAATTTTTTCTCAGAATTGATTGCAAATCAGTAAAAGATATTTTAGAAAAAGATGTTGAAAATATCATTTCCAAATAGATTTTTGCAAGATGGCAAGCTTTTTTATCGGTATTTGATTTTGAAATAGAATTTATAAAAGGAACTTTTGCAAGATGGCAAGCTTTTTTATCGGTATTTGATTTTGAAATAGAATTTATAAAAGGAACAAAAAATAGCCTGCTAGACTTTCTAACTAGAGAATTCCTTACAGGAACAAAATGTCAGAAAAGCCCAGATCCAAAGCCTCCTATGACAAGCCCATAACCTTGGTACCATTTAGAACTATTACTCCTATTAAAAACTAGTATTCGGCCCTTGCCTCATCTTTCCAGAGTTACTCTTAGGCCACCCAGAAATGGTCGCCTCCTAGCCCAAACACTATTCCAAATAAGACCAGACCCAGTCGGCGCAGTCCACATAGTCCTGGTATGACCAAACCCAATCCATCCAGACAACCTCTAGTTAACCCATACATTTCAAAAATTATTCCTTGACAGTAAAACTCTTGGAAAAAGATGAACTGAGTGACCAACAGACTCCCAGACTACCCAGAATATTTTCCTCAGTAAATGGAAAGATAATCCAATATCATTTGCCTAACGGATATGAAGTACCCTTGAAATCCCAAGAATATTATGAGTTCATTCTTGTAGATTCAGATTCTGCAGAAATAACTCATACTCCAGAACCCAATTCAGAAGTAGTAGCTTATTCCAAATGCAAAATCCTAAATTAATCACCAAAGAAGAATGGGGAAACCCATATCAAGCCAAAACATTTTCTCAAACATATTCACCTCCTCAATATAACTATTTTGACTACCAAGAAGCTTGGTTTAAGGCCTTCTACCTTAAGCATACAAATCACAGTTAGTTTTTCAGCTTCTGCCAGAAATTCAACAAGAAAATCCCAAATTGGGTCCACAACTGGTGGATCTACTTGGATTGACCAACGACATATTGCCAGAAGAAATACAACACTCATGGGACTATTTCCAAGACAATCTCAAGACAGCCACCTATGGAAACAAATCCATCATATTCTCTGTAGAATTTCATGTTCCATGGATCCTAGGATGGAATTTTGCCATCAGCAAGACTTTGGACCATCAGTATCCACCCATCTTGGAATGAAGGTTCAGAATCAAATGGTGGAAAACTTCCAGTCAGGAGAAAGATTGCTGATAAACAACATTAGATTATGGCTTATCACTTATAACAATCCTCAGCAATTCCCAAAGCCAGAAAGAAGCTCAACCTCAACAACAACAGGTAAGCCTCCCAATAAAAAAGAATTAAAAAAAACTATTGGAAGAACTATCTCAACTCGGAGACTCAGACAACGAAGAAGACATTGGCTCGTCATAGCCAGATCCAGCAATAATGCAGTTCGCACAAGACCCTTATGAGGACTATGACATCCTCTAGTCATGATATGGAGACAGACAAAGGTCTTCCAGATAGGCCTCTTCAGAAGCAACCAATCTAGTCCAGCCTGCCGATCATAGTGGCAGCCCAGCACAGTCAATCCAGCCTGCCAACCACTTTGGTAGCCCAGCATAGGCAGCCCGCCAGCACAGATAGAATCTTCAGCTCAGCAACCACTCAGACTTCAACGAACACAACATGTGAAGCTCTAGTAACCTTGCCAAACTTTCAAACTTTTTTGAGAGCACTGTTCTAAAAAGGTCACAAATGCAGCCGTACATGTGCTGAAGTGCTCGCCAACTATCCCAGACACTGTACCCTTTCGATGTGATTCCCCTCATAATTGTACTGGTTGTCTCCTCTATCATTATCCTTGTGGCCCCACATAAAACAATCATTGTCCTCATAACCCTGCCAGCTACCTCCATTATTGTCCTTAACACTATTCATCCAGAACCCATGAATCCTCAATCATTGTCCTTGCCACTATTCACCATCACTATTCACCACTATTCATTACTGTTTACTGAGCCAATAAACCTCAATTATTGTCCTTCCAAAACTGTGCATTTCCATTGACATTAATAGCCTTCCCTCGGCTATAAAAGGGGATCCGTTCCCTCATATCCTGGACATCATCTGCTCCTCCTTCCATCGCCTCATTTTCATATCCTCTTCCAAGCCATCCACACTCATACCCTTAGCCACTCCACTCTCAACCATGGATCCCAACATTTCTAACATTTACCAAGAACTTAGAAACCTCATGAACCTCATAAACCTTGAAGACTATCCATATCCAGAATACTATAAACTATATCCACTCTTCGGAGAACTCATGGACCTAGTAACCCATACCATCTTCTACCTTGAAGACTATGAACCACTTCACAGTCTGAACCTTGCAGATGATCTCAACCTACCTTGAAAAAGGAACCAACCACACTCTCAACCTAAAACCATAAATTCTCGGAGGAGGTTCTGTAAGGAAGGGTTCATGGCTGCCAAGATTTATGGTTTTAGGCTAAGAGTGTGGTTGGTTCCTTCTTCAAGGTAGGATGAGATCATCTGCAAGGTTCAAACTGTGAAGTGGTTCATAGTCTTCAAGGTAGAAGATGGTATGGGTTACTAGGTCCATGAGTTCTCCGAAGAGTGGATATAGTTCAGAGTATTCTGGGTATGGATAGTCTTTAAGGTTTATGAGGTTCATGAGGTTTCTGAGTTCTTGGTAAAGGTTAGAAATGTTGGGATCCATGGTTGAGAGTGGAGTGGCTAAGGGTATTAGTGTGGATGGCTTGGAAGAGGATATGAAAATGAGGTGATGGAAGGAGGAGCGGATGATGTCCCGGAGATGAGGGAACAGATCCCCTTTTATAGCCGAGGGAAGGCTATTAATGTCAATGGAAATGCACAGTTTTGGAAGGACAATAATTGAGGTTTACTGGCTCAATAAACAGTAATGAATAGTGGTGAATAGTGATGGTGAATAGTGGCAAGGACAATGATTAAGGATTCACGGGTTCTGGATGAACAGTGTTAAGGACAATAATGAAGGTAGCAGGTAGGGTTATGAGGACAATGATTGTTTTGTATGGGGCCACAAGGACAATGATAGAGGAGACAACTGGTACAATTATGAGGAGAATTGCACCGCAAGGGTACAGTGTCTAGGACAGTTGGCGAGTACTGCAGCACATGTACGGCTGCATTTATAGTCTTTTTAGGACAATGCTCTCAAAAAAGTCTGAAAGTTTGGCAAGGTTACTGGAGCTTCACATGTTGTGTCCGTTGAAGTCTAAGTGGTTGCTGAGCTAGAGATTCTGTCTATCTATGCTGGCGGGCTGCCTATGCTGGGCTGCCATAGTGGTTGGCAGGCTGGATTGACTATGCTGGGCTGCCACTGTGATCGGCAGGCTGGGCTAGATTGGTTGCTTCTGAAGAGGCCTATCTGGAAGACCTTCGTTTGTGTCCTTATGGTGACTAGAGGATGTCATAGTCCTCATAAGGGTCTTGTGTGAACTGCATTATTGCTGGATCTGGTTGTGACGAGCCAATGTCTTCTTCGTTGTCAGAGTTTCCGAGTTGAGATAGTTCTTTTAATAGTTTTTTCTTCAATTCTTTTTTATTGGGAGGCTTACCTGTTGCTGGAGAGGCTGAGCTTCTTTCTGGCTTTGGGAATTGCTGAGGATTGTTATAAGTGATAAGCCATAATCTAATGTTGTTTATCAGCAATCTTTCTCCTGACTGGAAGTTCTTCCACCATTTGATTCTGAACCTTCATTCCAAGATGGGTGGATACTGATGGTCCAAAGTCTTGCTGATGGCAAAATTCCATCCTAGGATCCATGGAACATGAAATTCTACAGAGAATGATGGATTTGTTTCCATAGGTGGCTGTCTTGAGATTGTCTTGGAAATAGTCCCATGAGTGTTGTATTTCTTTTGGCAATATGTCGTTGGTCAATCCAAGTAGATCCACCAGTTGTGGACCCAATTTGGGATTTTCTTGTTGAATTTCTGGCAGAAGCTGAAAAACTAACTGTGATTTGTATGCTTAAGGTAGAAGGCCTTAAACCAAGCTTCTTGGTAGTCAAAATAGTTATATTGAGGAGGTGAATATGTTTGAGAAAATGTTTTGGCTTGATATGGGTTTCCCCATTCTTCTTTGGTGATTAATTTTAGGATTTTGCATTTGGAATAAGCTACTACTTCTGAATTGGGTTCTGGAGTATGAGTTATTTCTGCAGAATCTGAATCTACAAGAATGAACTCATAATATTCTTGGGATTTCAAGGGTACTTCATATCCGTTAGGCAAATGATATTGGATTATCTTTCCATTTACTGAGAAAAATATTCTGGGTAGTCTGGGAGTCTGTTGGTCACTCAGTTCATCTTTTTCCAAGAGTTTTACTGTCAAGGAATAATTTTTTGAAATGTATGGGTTAACTAGAGGTTGTCTGGATGGATTGGGTTTGGTCATACCAGGACTATGTGGACTGCGCCGACTGGGTCTGGTCTTATTTGGAATAGTGTTTGGGCTAGGAGGCGACCATTTCTGGGTGGCCTAAGAGTAACTCTGGAAAGATGAGGCAAGGGCCAAATACTAGTTTTTAATAGGAGTAATAGTTCTAAATGGTACCAAGGTTATGGGCTTGTCATAGGAGGCTTTGGATCTGGGCTTTTCTGACATTTTGTTCCTTCAAGGTCATGGGCTTGGCGTAGGAGGCTTTGGATCTGGGCTATTCTCTGGTTAGAAAGTCTGGCAGGCTATTTTTTGTTCCTTTTATAAATTCTATTTCGAAATCAAATACCGATAAAATAGCTTGTCATCTTGCAAAAATCTGTTTGGAAACAATATTTTCAACATCTTTTTCTAAAATATCTTTTGCTGATTTACAATCAATTTTGAGAAGAAATTTTTTGAAATACAAATCTTCTTGAAACTTCTGAATGCAGGAAACGATTGATAAAACTTCCTTTTTTATTGTGTTATAATTTAATTGTGCATTAGTCCAGATTCCTGAATGATATCTGACTAAGTTTTTCTTATTATTAATTCTTTGTTTAAGGATTCCTCCATATAAACCAAATAGCTTAACCCTTTAGGGAAAGGGTTAAGGGTGCTAGGAGACATAGTCTCTTAACCTTTCAACATATTAGGTAAAAGAACATTAGCTAAGCGGGCATCTTAATTATCCACCAGGTTCTTAGGAGATACTGGTAAACGTGAGACCATTGATCAGTGTAAGGCTGACAGTGAGAGTAAGACCAGCAGTGTTCCCGGCAGTGGTCCCGGCTGTAGACCCATTATCAACCCTAAGAAAGTAATAGAGCAAATAATTAAGAGATTGGCTAAGGTTCAGAAGCCTAATATGTTAGAAAGGTTAGAGAAACTATAGATCGTAACACCCGAATAACACCCTAAAAAGTAATGGACTCAATAATTAGAAAACTCGCTAAGGTTTGAAAACCAACTGAGGCAGAAAGTTTAGAAACCGATGAATCACAAGACCAAAACTATTATTCAGAAGAAACCATTAATATATTAACTAAATTAGTATCAGAAATAGAAATTGATATAACAAATAAGAAAATTTCAACAATTAAGTATAATCAGATATATAAGAAAGGGAGCTTTAACCTCTTTGAAGATTATAGAATTAAAACTACAGAACTTAGTTTAGCCATCAAGTTAGATAATGGCCAAACCAGTGTTAGACTTTTTAGAAAAGAAGATATACAGTCTTTTAATACTAATACTAAATATAGATACATACATATAGCAGCAGTCCAAGTTGCCATAATTTCAAAATAGGTTGAGTGGCTAAGGTTATTCGGATGGAAGTGGAATGAGGTGATGGAAGGTGTGGATGAGTTGGAAGAGGGAGTGGATGAGGATGCTGGCAGATGAGAGTGGATGAGGCGATCAGGCGATGAGGCGATGCCCTGGAATGGAAGGAGTCTTCCCTTTTTATAGCTGGAAAGATGCTGGCAATAATGGCTGCAGCAGTCCAAGTTGCTATAATTCCAAATCACAGAGATGGAATGGATAAACCCATATTTATAACATTAAAAGATAATCGTTTTAACGAGGCAAAGGATGTCGTCCTTAGTGTCATTAGCACCAATGTTAGTTGGGGACCCATCTACTTTGAAAACTACCCTAACCTAAGTTCAGAAATAGACGGAGCCATTAAAGACTCCTTAGTCATAGATATAAAGGCCTCAGGATACGAAAACATCAAACCAGGATTTACTTCTCTTAGTATTGTCTATAGAATAATTTATAAAATGATGACCACCAGTGTTAATGCTAAAGGAATAAGGAAAACATCAAAAGAAAAAACCATATTCCTAGCAACAAATAAGAGACATCAATCAATAGTACCTCAAAAGTACAAATGGGAAGAAGTAAAAATCAAAGATAATTGGACCTTTGAAAAGATACAGCCCCCTAGAAGATCTGTTCAAGAAAGAAGAACAATTAATGAAATTACCCAAGATGACAAAGGAAATGTCAGCTATAACTTTAGAAGATCATACAGTATGAGAAGACCTAGTACTAAAACAGAAGAAACTAGTGTAAGAAACTTAAAACTTAAAGGAATTGACCTATAATCGAATATCCCAAGTCTATATTATGAAGCAGACTACTCATCTACCTATTCTCAGATGATAAATGAAACCCCAAACCAGCTAAACATGATCTCCAAAGAGTTCGTGATTAACAAAGAAAACATTAAGAAAGATTTTAGAGCAAAATACAACAAAGAGAAAGTTGACTAGTTTTGGAAAGAAACCAGTCCAAAAGAGAGAGAAGACCTAAAATAAGAATATTTTAGTTTCATGAATAAAGAAAAAGTAGAAATTCCTTATTTTACATGGCTTGAACAGTCATGTCAAAATAAGAAAATCACAAGCAAATATCCATTCAGATCCTTAGGAATAATCTGGAAAACCATAGAAAATAAAGAAATAAACTCAGAACACATTCCTCTAGAAGAATGCCAGATTAACTATAAAAATCAGATAGTAATTGCCTCTCCATTCAAAGTAATTAAGACAGAAGATAAACATGAGCCAATTACTAATAATGAAATTAAAAAAATAGCTGAACAGAACAACTATAGTAACCAACTTTTGCATTCAATATCAAACCAATTAAACAGAATAGAAGGAAGTATCAACCCTGAATCCAAGGTTACCAAAATAGCCTAGGAAATAAAAATGCAAAAGCCGATCTTTGAAATAGACAATAGTTGGGAAAAGGGTTTCAAAAGTAAAGAAGACAAGCTTGTAGACCAAATAATAGGTAAACTTAAAGGAATCAAATTGAATATGATATCTTCTCAGGACTCTGAAAATCAGATAAACAAATTAAAATATGAAGGACAGACATACTATAGGACACAGAAAGATTATTATCCTAAACCAACTCCTCCAGATATTCAATTTGAAGAACGGAAAAACTTTAGAAGAGAAGCCTATAGTGGTGGAGCAGTTTATGAATGGATCCTAGATGGAATGTCAGATAGAGAGATCTTGAATCTCTTGGCAGAAATGGTTATGGCAGCAGGAGCTCTAAGGGCTAACGACAACTCTGAAGAAGCCACCATTAAAGTTTTAGTCCAATGCTTTACTGGACAGTTAGAAGGATGGTGGAATAGATACCTTAAACCTGAACAAAGAGATATCATAAAACATAGTACAAAAATCATAGTTAAACCAAATTCATCAGAAACAACGGAAGAAGCCAATGGAGTAGAAACCTTAGTCCATACCATATACAGACATTTTGTAGGATCGAGAGATCAAAAACTAGAAATCACCAAAATGCTTCTAATGAAACTCAGCTGTCCTAAAATGCAAGACTTTAGATGGTATAGAGATACATTCCTATGTAGAGTCATGGACAGAG
The DNA here is from genome assembly GCA_900491605.1 of Calamus simplicifolius. Classification (NCBI taxonomy): domain Eukaryota; kingdom Viridiplantae; phylum Streptophyta; class Magnoliopsida; order Arecales; family Arecaceae; genus Calamus; species Calamus simplicifolius. Next base: position 213,562 of record UESW01005093.1, on the reverse strand, counting down.
AAGATTGCAACTCTCCTTTTTAGAAAGAGAAATTCATCTCACGATTACCTAGTTTATTTTTAGAAAAAGTAAGTGAAGCTCTAATAGAAGAACACCAAGGACATGTCTACTGTGAAAATGTCACCTACGGAGACATTTGCGGACTAATTAACAAAACAGCACTCAAGATGTGCACAGAAATGAAACTTCAATCTAAATTAAAGAGAGGAAAAATTATAACTAGAAAAGAATTAGAAGGATTTTGCAGACAGTATAGTTACGAAGTACTAGTACCTCCTTCCAAGAAAAAGAAAAAAGCCAACAGAAAGTTAGAAAAACAAAGATACCACATAAACAAGACAAACAAACAAAAGGAAGGAAAACAAATATTTAAAAATTAAAAATATAGAGATATTCCTAAATGGAAAAAGAAATGCATATCCCAGCCAAAGCGGGAAAAGAATCCCACTTGTTATAGATGTGGAAAAAGGGGACATTTTAGCAAGAATTGCAAAAATATAAAATATCTCAAATCAGAGAAATGGAAATCCCTGAAGAACAAAAAGAGAGAATATTAAGGCTAATATTAACAGACAGTGAGGAAAGCACCTCCTACCAAGAAAGTAGCTCAAAAAATGACCAAATTAACCTAATAGAAGAAGAGGAAAGCCTTTCTGATGAGGAAGAAACCTCTTCAGAAAGTTTAGATGAAATTGCACTATGTGGCTGCACTGAGAATCTAAAGATAAATATGCTTAGAAATAAGAAAAGTGATTTGCTCATGGATCTCATAGGAGAAGTTGATGATCCTTCCTGAATTAAGAAAAGAATACATATAGAAACTTAAAAAAGAGCTACAACCTAAAACCCAAAAAGAAGTTTTAAGCTTACTAGAAATAATTAAACAAAAGGATCAAGAAGAAAAACTCAAGACAATCCCAATTCATCAACTAAAAGAAGAAATCAAACAAATAAAAATAGAAATTAGAACATTAAGATCAGAAATAAAAAATCTAAAAAACCCTAGTAAAGAAAAAAATATTCTTCAGGATGAAGATAGTGAACAAGATAGTTATCTAAATAAAATTACAACAGTAAAGGTTTAGAAGTGGCATATCAAGGTTGAGTTAGTAGTTCAAGATGAGACTAGATACGTCTATGCCTTAGTTGACTCAGGAGCCGATATGAATTGTATCCCAGAAGGATTATTTCCCAGAAAATATATGAAGAAACATTCGAAAATATTTATACAGCAAATAATGATAACCTTAAAATCATATACAAAATACCAAAGGTGCATATTTGTCAAGATGGCATATGCTTTAAGACAACTTTCATCATAGTAAAAGACGTTCAAACTATTATCCTAGGAACACCATTCCTAACCCTTCTTTACCATATGGAAATAGATGAAGATGGAATATCAACCTATTTTGAGGAAAAGAAGGTTACTTTCAGATTTGTAAACCCCACCAAGACCAAAGAAGTTGACTTATTAAAAGATCTTAGCATTCAGAAGATACAACCCTTAGAGTATAAGGAACAACAGCTCCTAAACCTTAAAGAAGAACTTAAAACTAATAAAATAGAAAACCAACTACAAACAAACCTCTGGAAAAATAGAATAAAACAAATTCAAGAAAAAATAGAAAAAGAATTATGTAGTCAAAATCCTATAGCCTTTTGGGATAGACAAAAACACCAGGTTAGTCTACCCTACATGAAAGATTTTAAGGAAATTAATATTCCAACTAAATCCAGACCCATTCAGATGAACATAGAATTGTTAGAATATTGTAAGAAAGAAATATCAGATCTCTTAGACAAAAAGCTTATAAGGCCAAGTAAATCCTATTGACCCAATTATTGATTTTGATGATTAACAAAAGACATGAGTATATTCACTATGTTTCTAACAAATTTAATAAGTGTTTCAGGGATTAAAAATGTTTAATCAGTCAAAAGGTGTAAGGAAATGAGTTTTAAATCAAAATTTAAAGGAATTTTTTCAAAGTTCATAACTTGGAGTCGACATCCAAATAGTCAGGAGCCGACCCCAAGGCGTATCAGAAGATTTCTGGATTTTTGGCACGGTTCGGAGTCGACACCCAGAGTTTCAGAGCCGACTCCAACCTGAGATATAGAGAAGGGCATTCTGTTTCAGTTTTTGGAGCCGACACCTAGAATTCGGAAGCTGACACCTGAGAGTTTGGGAGCTGACACCTGAGTTTCTGGAGCCGACTCTAACCTGGGAACATTGAGCATATTTTATGAACATTTCTAGAGTCGACACTCTTGGTTTCTGGAGCTGACTCCCGAAAGCAACGAGCTGACACTTAACTTTGTCAGAGCCGACTCCTCAACAAACTTTTTCTTTGCTATTTTTGGACACCCGATATGGAGCTGACACCTGAAAAGTTGGAGCCGACTCCAACCTATCAGGAACGGATTTTCAATTGTCAGAACAGACTCCAACGGTAATATTTTTCTTACCTAATCTCTAACTGCTATTTTTCTTTGTGTGTAGGAGTATCCAAGCATCTCACAACGGCTACTTTTCCCACCTAAACCTTGGATTAAGAGATCTATAAAAGGAGGAATATCCGTCCGTTTGAATATACATAGAAAAAGGGGAGAACAGAGCAAGAAAAAAAAAAGAGAGAAAATATTTAGAAAATACTGAGAAAGAAAGAGAGAAATCAAAAGGAAATACTCTGAGCTTAAAGAGAAATCCACAAGCTTCTCAAGATCAAATCAAGGAGATTTCCAACATTTGAAGAGAGAAAGCAAAAGCCCTAAATCCTCAACTTCTCTACTGCGCGAAGAAACTGAGCTGAGGCTTATTCAATCTTTCAAAAGAGAAGAGGAAAAGAAGAAAAGAAGAAAAGCATACATTCAAAGAGCTTCAATCAGGCTTTTCTAACCCTATTTTATTTTATTGAATATCTGCTCACTTAAGGAGCTGTTTAAGTGTTGTATTGAAATCTTTATTACTTTCAAACTATTATTTGCTGATACAATCAGAGGATTGAATTAGTGGAGGTAGTATACCTTAGGACAAGCTAAGGATAGCTTGTGTCTGGGTTTTGTGCTGGTGAGCCCGATAAAACCAGTTGGGTTCATTGTGATCTTAGGGGAAACAACAAGTTTTGATTTGTGAGCTTGTAAAATAACTCGGCTGTAATCAAGTGGATTATAGTGTGGGCCCAAGTGCTACTTGGGAGTTGACGTAGGTGTTGGATACACCGAACCACTATAAAATCTTTGTGTTTACTGTGCTTTATCTCTTTGTCTCTTTTTATCTCATTATTTGTGCCTAGCATTTATCTTGCACTCAATCTCTTTTATTTCAAAGCACATAATTTTAAAAAGCTAAATTTTTAAGAACCCAATTCATCCCCCTCTTGGGTTGCCATCTAGGCCAACAATTGGTATCAGAGCTTGTGCTCATTGTTTATTTGATCAAACGATCAAGAGCTAAAGATCAAAATGGTAGCTCAAGCTGGATCTTCATTTGCTGAAGGTCATTCTACAAACAGACCTCCTTTATTTAATGGTTCAAATTATTCTTATTGGAAAGCTAGAATGAGAATTTTTATTCAAGCTTTAGATTATGAACTATGGAGTATAATCACTAATGGACTTAGCACACACACACATAGTAGATGGTTCAATAGTTCCTAAACCTGAAAGGGATTTGAACGAGAACGATAGAAAAATGGCTCAGCTCAATGCTAAGGCCATGAATGTTTTATATTGTGCTTTAGATGCTAATGAGTTTAATAGAATTTCTACATGTATTTCTGCAAAAAAAATTTGGGACAGATTAGAAGTTACCCATGAGGGTACTAATCAAGTTAAAGAATCAAAGATTAATATTCTTGTTCATAAATATGAATTGTTTAGCATGGAACAAGCTGAATCTATAACCTGCATGTATACAACATTTACTGATATTGTGAATGGTTTAAAGAGTCTTGGCAAGATCTATACTAACTCTGAGTTGGTTCGTAAAATTCTTAGGTCTCTTCCAAGGACATGGAAAGCAAAGGTGACTGCAATCCAAGAAGCCAAGGACCTCAATACCTTACCGTTGGAGGAGCTACTTGGATCACTAATGACTCATGAGTTGACCATGAAATAGCATATAGAGGAAGACGTCAAGAAGAAGAAAATAATTGCCCTCAAAGCTGCAAAAATTGAGAAAAGGAGCAGTGATGAAGAAGATGATGATGATGAGGAGACTACACTCCTTGCTAAGAAATTTAAAAGATTTATGCAAAGAAAGAGATCCTTCCACAAGAAAAAATTTGGAACAAAGATGGAAGGTGAAAAAGAAAAAGAAAGGACAAGGATAAAGAGAAAGACCCCCTCATTTGCTATGAATGTAAGAAATCGGGGCACTTTAGATATGACCGTCCTTAATTAAAAAAGAGGTACAAGAAAAAGAAAAAGGCATATGTTGCAACATGGAGCGATAGTGAGGAATCTCTTCCAAGGAAGAACAGAAAGAGGTTGCAAACATTTGTTTTATGGCAAATGACGATGAGGTAAGTACCAAAACTCATGACTTTACCTTTGATGATTTGTTTGATGCATTTAACGAACTAGTTAGTAATTTTAAAGTTTTGAAAAAGAAAAACAAATCTTTGAAAAATGATAATTTAAATCTTATCAAAGAAAAAGATAAACTAACCCATGAAATTGAAGAATTGAAATCTGAAAATAAGAATTTGATAAAAGAAAAAGAATCAATTTCAAATGAAATGTTAGCTTAAAGAAAGAAGTTGATAAATATAAAAATATAGTTGATAAATTTATATAGCTCTGAAAAACTTAATTTGCTATTGAGTAATCAAAGAGCTGTATTTGATAAGGCTGGATTAGGTTATAGGCCTAATAAGAAACAAAAGTATGTTAAGAATTTCTTTAGAAAGAAACATGAGAAAAATGATGTTTCATGTTATTGTTGTAACAAGAAAGGACACAAAGCCTATGAATGCAATTTTAGAAAAATTGATAAGAATCTAAATATTAAAGGAAAGAAAATTTGGGTTCCAAAAGGAACAATCTTTGTTGCTACTAACCATGAAGGACCCAAGAAAGCTTGGGTACCTAAACAAAAAGTTTGATTACTTTGTAGGAGTGTCTTGCGGCCAAAAGATCAAAACAAAAGTGGTATCTTGATAGCGGCTGCTCAAGGCACATGACGGGTGACAGGATCAATTCATCACCCTTGAGGATAAAAGAGGAGGAGTTGTAACCTTCGGAGATAACAACAAAGGCCAGATTATGGGATTTGATAAAATTCAGATAACTCCCTCCACTTTTATTGAAAATGTTCTTTATGTAGATGGTTTGAAGCATAATTTAATTAGTATTAGCCAATTGTGTGATAAAGGTTTCAAAGTCTCATTTGAAGCTTCTATCTGCACTATTTCTAATCCTATTACCAATAGCATTATATTTACTGGAAGTAAAAATGGCAATGTATATTTAATTGATTTAGACAATCTGTCTACTAGCAGTCATTGCTTAGTTGCTGATAATGCTAATGTAAATGAGATTGGATGGTTGTGGCATCGTAGATTAGGTCATGCAAGCACACACTTGATTTCAAAATTAGTTAGAATGGATTTAGTTAAAGGACTTCCAAAGTTAGATTTTGAAAATAACAGAATTTGTGATGCATGTCAATTTGAAAAACAAACTAGAAACTTTTTCAAATCTAAGAATGTTGTTTCCACTTCTAGGCCACTAGAGCTATTTCACATGGACCTTTTTGGACCAACTAGAACCACTAGTCTAGGAGGAAAGAAATATGGTCTTGTGATAGTAGATGATTATTCTAGATTCACTTGGGTATTATTTTTGGGTCATAAGGATGAGATTTCTCAATATTTCTAAAATTCTTCAAGAAAGTCACTAATGAGAAAAATACCACCATAGTGTCTCTTAGAAGTGATCATGGCACAGAATTTGAAAATTATTTATTTAAAAATTTCTGCATTGAACATAGCATTAATCATAACTTTTCTGCAGCTAGAACACCACAACAAAATGCAGTTATAGAAAGAAAGAATAGAACTTTAGAAGACATGGTCCGTACCATGCTATGTGAAAGTAACCTACCAAAATACTTTTGAACGAAAGCTATAAACACGGCATGTTACATTCTTAATAGAGCTTTAATTAGGCCAATTCTTAAGAAAACACCTTATGAATTATGGAATAATAGGAAACCTAACATTAGTTATTTTCATGCATTTGGTTGTAAATGTTTCATTTATAATAATGGTAAAGACAACTTAGAAAAATTTGATGCAAAATCTGATGAAGGTATATTCTTAGGAAATTCAACAACTAGTAAAGCCTATAGAGTATTTAATAAGAAAAACTTAACAGTAGAAGAATCTATTCATGTAGTTTTTTATGAATCTTTAGCATCAAGTTCAGAAAAGATTGATGATGAGGAAGATACAAATTTGCTAGAAAGAGATATTGAAAAGTTAAATATAGATGTATCTTTAGATCATGAACAAGAAGCTAAAGATTATGATTCCACTAGGGTTGATGTTATTGATACTACTCGCAATGATGTAGATCTGCCTAGAGATTGGAGATATGCTTATGGTCATCCTAAGGAATTGATTATAGGTGATCCATCTCAAGGTGTAAGAACTAGATTATCTATGAGAAATATCAATAATCATCTTGCATTTATATCTCAAATTGAACCTAAAACTATTGAAGAAGCTAAAAAGATAGTAATTGAATGCTAGCTATGCAAGAGGAATTAAATCAATTTACAAATAATGTATGGTCCTTAGTTGATAGACCAAAAATCATTTAGTTATAGGATCTAAATGGGTATTTAGAAATAAATTAGATGAAAATGGCATAGTAATTAGAAATAAAACTAGATTAGTTGCAAAAGGATATAATCAAGAAGAAGGAATTGATTTTGATGAAACCTTTGCACCTGTAGCTAGATTAGAGGCAATTAGATTATTACTTGCATTTGCATGTCATATGAATATCAATTTATTTCAAATGGATGTTAAAAGTGTATTTTTAAATGATTTTATAAATGAAGAAGTTTTTGTAGAAAAACCACCTGGTTTTGAAGATCATGAATTTTCAAATCACGTCATTAAATTATACAAAGTACTATATGGCTTAAAACAAGCACCTAGAGCTTGCTATGATAGATTAAGTAAATTTTTAATTGAAAATGATTTTACTAGAGGAAATGTAGATAAAACTCTATTTTTGAAAAGAAAACATAAAGATCTATTAATAGTACAAATCTTTGTAGATGATATTGTATCCGGTGCTACTAACGATCTTCTATGTCAAGAATTTGCTAAGCTAATGCAGGGTAAATTCAAAATGAGCATGATGGAAGAACTCAATTTCTTCCTAGGACTTCAAATCAAGCAAAGTAGAGAGGGGATTTTCATCAACCAAACAAAGTACACAGGAAATTCTCAAGAAGTTTGGAACGGTATCTATCAAACCCCTTGGAACACCTATGAGTCCTTCATGCAAATTAGACAAAGATAAAGATGGTAAGAAAGTTGATCAAAAGCACTATAGAGGTATGATCAGATCCTTACTTTAACTTAACTGCAAGTAGACCTGATATCATGTTTGCTGTTTGTCTATGTGCTAGATTTCAATCAGAACCTAAAGAATCTCACTTAATTACTGTTAAAAGAATACTAAGATATCTAAGTGGAACTAAAAATGTAGGATTATGGTATTCTAGAGACTCAACACAAATTTAATTGCTTACTCTGATTCTGATTATGCTGGATGTAAACTAGATAGAAAGAATACAAGTGGTACATGTCAATTTTTAGGAAGTAACTTAATCTCTTGGTTTAGCAAAAGGCCAAATTCGGTTACATTATCTACTGCTGAAGCAAAATATGTTGCAGCTGGAAGTTGCTGTGCTCAAATCCTTTGGATTAACTGACAACTTGAAGATTATGGCATAACACTTGATAAAACTCCTATTAAATGTGATAATACAAGTGCAATAAGCTTAACTAAAAATCCAATTCAACATTCAAGAACTAAACATATTGAAATTAGATATCACTTTATTAGAGAACATGTAGCTAATAGTGACATTTGTCTTGATTATGTTTGCATTGAGGTACAACTAGCAGACATATTTACAAAACCTGAGTGAAGAGAGATTTTGTTATCTTAGAGGAGAGTTTGGGATTTGTGACCCTTTGGAATGATTTTGTTATCTTAGAGAAGAGTTATCTAGATTTCGATCAATTTCTTGAAATCTCTCTCATGACTTTAAGGACTATTTATCTAGACATTTGAACAATTTGATTCTCCATATTCCAGAGATTTTATCAAAATTTATTGATTTTATTTTGATAAGTTTTGGATGTTTGAAACTCTTTTATTTTTTTCTGAAACTGTCAGTGGAGTCGACACCTTGATTTGTGAAGTCGACACCTTGTCTGTGTCACTCTCGGTCTGAGACCTTAGAGCCGACACCCGCCTTAGCGGAGCCAACTTCAGTTCGAGTGCTGACTGTGTTAGCGACCTGGAGCCGACACCTCACTTTGCGGGAGTCGACTCCAAGTGGTCCCAGGTTAATTTATCTAGGGCAGAGCTGACTCCTTGTTCATTTCAATCGACTCTAATCCTCTCCAAACTCTCTCCAACTCTTCCCAAAACTCAAAATCCCTCAAATTAACTGTGCCTTAGCTCTCAATGGCACCTAAGCATAGGGGATCCGTGCTTGGTGGAACGATGATGACCGGGAAATGGACTGTGAGGCATCCGGCAAGGCAGCCTTCGTCGAGTTCTGCGTCCTCTTCCTCATCATCCACACTGAGTGCTACTCCAAGCCCGTCCTTACCTCAAATTAATACTTTGGCATGCAGTGTAATCACAATGGGTATGAAGGTAGACTTTTATTTCTTTGAGAAAGAATGTTTTCCATTGGACGACAGTTGATGGAACTAGGTTGGGATAAGGTATGTTCCCTTGATTTACCTACTTATCCAGCCCTAGTCAAGGAATTTTATTTCAATTTGTCTAAAGGAGATGGAGGAATTGTTAGTTCAGTAAGAGGGAAAAGGATTCATATTACTTCAAAAATTTTAGGAAACCTTTTAGGGATTCCTATTACTGGGCTTGCTGGAAGCATTCACAGTGAAAGGTCAAATGCCTTATCAAGGATGCTAGGTAGGGAAATAATCGAATTTGAAGAAATTAGGGAAAATCAGTTGCCTCTTGAACTTAGATTGCTTCATAACATTTATGGTAGGATTTTATTTCCCAAGACTGATCATTTTGAGTATGTTTCAGAGCAAGACATTGTAATTATGGACAGTGTCTTGACTGGTCAGCAAATTATTCTGGCTGCTATGATGATTTGGTATATGGCAGAGGCAGAGAATACGAAAAGATCCTCTTTACCCTATGGCATGATATTAACTTTAGTATTCCAAAGCCAAGGTGTTGTCATTTCAGAGAATGAACCCTTGAAGAACCTTAGACACACCGATTATTACAGCCTGGCTACTGTGCATAGAATGGGAGTTGTGAAAGTGAATGGTAGATGGGAAAGAAAGAGTAATCTGGATGAAAGAGCGGCTGACATTGAAGCCACTACACCTTCTGAGGCAGGTCCTTCAGTGAGGCATCCTTCACCAGAACCTAGCAGATCATCACCACCACCGGCACCTACTTCCATCCCTGCATCTGTACCAGTGTCTGTTCCTTCTGTTGGTTTTTTTGATATTTAGCTGGAGCAACTTAAAGAATTATTTAGTACTCATAAGGAAGAGATGAAATCTGAGCTAGATAGCAAATTTATGAATCTAAGAGAAACCCTCTATTCCTTGGATGAAAGAGTTAGCAAAATTGAGTCCACCCTTGGAGCCTCAGCAGAATCTTTAAAGAATGATCTCAAGAATATTTTTAAGGAACTTAAAGATATTGAGGAGATTTAGAAACCTATTCCAAATGCAATGCAGAGCTTCAAGACAAAATTGTTACTGCATGTGGATTCATTGATAGAAGATTGAAGGAATTTGTCAGAACTCAAAGTGAAGGAATGAAAAAAATCATGGAAGAATTGCAAAGGCTTCTTAGAAATCATTAAATACTGCATTTTAATACTTTTGATATAATTTCTTTTGTTGTTATGAAATTACTTTTAATGTAATGAAGGTTGATGAAATAAAGTTCTTTTGATGTCAAATGTTTACTTTTTAATGTTGAACTTTGGATGATGAAATGAAATGAATGAATTACTTGTATTTTGCAATGAAATTTGATTGTTCTTTTAAACTTAAATCTTTTCTAAAACCTTTTTGTTGATTACAAAAAGGAGGAGAGATGATTGTATATGCATTGGAATAAATAAGCTTTAAATGCACTTAATTAATTGGTATGCTTTAAATGCTTAATTGGTATCAAGCTTTAAATGACCATTTGATATGATATGCTTATTAAGTTTTGACATTAAGTAGTTTTAATGAGTATCAAGCCTTAAATGCACTTAATTTGATATGCTCATTAAGTCTCAATGATAAAGGGAGAGAAGATGTTAAATTGAGTATCATAGGGGGAGCTACCTCATTCAGGGGGAGCTTAACTATGAGAACTTAAAATTTAAGAAATTTGATTTACAACTCTTATTGTTTAATCATGCATATACTCTATGTTTTTGTCATCATCAAAAAGGAGAAGATTGTTAACCCAATTATTGATTTTGATGATTAACAAAAGACATGAGTATATTCACTATGTTTCTAACAAATTTAATAAGTGTTTTAGGGATTAAAAATGTATAATCAGTCAAAAGGTGTAAGAAAATGAGTTTTGAATCAAATTTTAAAGGAATTTTTTCAAAGTTTAGAACTTGAAGTCGACACCCAAATAGTCAGGAGCCGACCCCAAGGTGTATCAGAAGATTTTTAGATTTTTGGCACGGTCCGGAGTCGACACCCAGAGTTTTGAAGCCGACTCCAACCTGAGATACAGAGAAGGGCATTCTGTTTCAGTTTCCGAAGCCGACACCTAGAGTTCGGGAGCCGACACCTGAGAGTTCGAGAGCCGACACCTGAGTTTCTGGAGCCGACTCTAACCTAAGAACAGAGAGCGTGTTTTATGGATATTTCTGGAGCCGACACTCTTGGTTTCCGGAGCCGACTCCCGAAAGCGATGAGCCGACACTTAACTTTTTCGGAGCCGACTCCTCAACAAACTTTTTCTTTGCTATTTTTGGACACCCGATCTGAAGCCAACACCTGAAAAGTTAGAGCCGACTCCAACCTGTCAGGAATGGATTTTCAATTATCAAAATGGACTCCAATGGTAATATTTTTCTTATCTAATCTCTAACGACTATTTTTATTTGTGTATAGGAGTATCCAAGCATCTCACAATGGCTACTTTTCCCACCTAAACCTTGGATTAAGAGATCTATAAAAGGAAGAATATCCATCCGTTTGAATATACATAGAAAAAGGGGAGAGCAGAGCAAGAAAAAAGAGAGAGAAAATATTCAGAAAATACTGAGAAAGAAAGAGAGAAATCAAAAGGAAATACTCTGAGCTTAAAGAGAAATCCATAAGCTTCTCAAGATCAAATCAAGGAGATTTCCAACATTTGAAGAGAGAAAGCAAAAGACCAAAATCCTCAACTTCTCTACTGCGTGAAGAAACTGAGTTGAGGCTGATTCAATCTTTCAAAGGAGAAGAGAAAAAGAAGAAAAGAGGAAAAGCATACATTCAAAGAGCTTCAATCAGGCTTTTCTAACCCTAATTTATTTTATTGAATATCTGCTCACTGTTTAAGTGTTGTATTGAAATCTTTATTGCTTTCAAACTATTATTTACTGATTTAATCAAAAGATTGAATTAGTGGAGGTAGTATATCTCGGGACAAGCTAAGGATAGCTTGTGTCTGGTTTTGTGCTGGTGAGCCCGGTAAAACCAGCTGGGTTCGTTGTGATCCCGGGGGAAACAACAAGTTTTGAGTTGTGAGCTTATAAAACAACTCGGCTGTATCAAGTGGATTATAGTGTGGGCCCAAGTGCTACTTGGGAGTGGATGTAGGTGTTGGATACACCGAACCACTATAAAATCTTTGTGTTTGCCGTGCTTTATCTCTTTGTCTCTTCCTGTCTCATTATTTGTGCCTAGCATTTATCTTGCACTCAATCTCTTTTATTTCAAAGCACATAATTTTAAAAAGCTAAATTTTTAAGAACCTAATTCACCACCACTCTTGGGTTTCCATCTGGGCCAACAAATCCCCTTGGTTGTGCTCAGCCTTTATGTTCAAAAGGCCTCAGAATTAGAAAGAGGAACCCCCAGATTAGTCATCAATTATAAACCTCTAAATAAGGTCTTAGAATGGATCAGGTATCCCATACCTAACAAAAAAGATCTTTTATCCAGACTTTATAAAGCAAAAATATTCTCTAAGTTTGATAAGAAATCAGGATTTTGGCAAATACAGATAAGAGAACCAGATAGATATAAAACAACATTCACTGTACCCTTCGGACATTATGAATGGAACGTAATGTCCTTTGGACTCAAATATGCCCCAAGTGAATTCCAAAACATGATGAACACAATATTTAACTCAGAGTCGCACTTCATAATAGTTTACATAGATGATGTGTTAATCTTCTCAGAATACTTATACCAACATGCCAAACACATTAGACAGTTTCATAATCTAGCAAAACAAAATGGACTAGTAATTTCAGCCCCTAAGATTAAGATCTTCCAAACTAAAATAAGATTTCTAGGACATTATATATGTCATGGTACTATTAAACCCATCGAAAGATCTGTAGAATTTGCAGATAAATTTTTAGATGAAATCAAATAGAAGACCCAATTACCAAGATTTTTAGGATGCCTTAACCATGTAGTGGACTTTGTCCAAAACTTAAGGATCACCCTAGAACCTTTGTATGCCCAACTTAGAAAAAGAAAACAAACTGGACAGAAGAACAAACCCAGGTAGTCAGAAAAGTAAAAATGTTAGTGAAAAAACTTCCCTGCTTAAACTTACTAAACCCAGCAACATTAGTTATTGTCAAAACAGATGCCTCAGACATAGGATTCAGGAATCCTTAAACAAAGAATTAACAATAAGGAAAACTTAGTCAGATATCATTCAGGAATTTGGACTAATGCACAAGTAAACTATAGCACAATAAAAAAGGAAGTCTTATCAATCGTTTCTGCATTCAGAAGTTTCAAGAAGATTTGTATTTCAAAAAATTTCTTCTCAGAATTGATTGCAAATCGGCAAAGGATATTTTAGAAAAAGATGTTGAAAATATTGTTTCCAAACAAATTTTTGCAAGATGGCAAGCTATTTTATCGGTATTTAATTTTGAAATTGAATTTATAAAAGAACAGAAAATAGCCTGCCAGACTTTCTAACTAGAGAATTCCTTACAGGAACAAAATGTCAAAAAAACCCAGATCCAAAGCCTCCTACGCCAAGCCAATGACTCATGCCACTCAGAACCATTACCCCTATAAAAAACCAGTATTTAGCACTTGCATCATCCTCACAGAGCTATTCCCAAGCCACACAAAAATAGTCACCTCCTAGTCCCAACACGACCAAACGAAGTCTACCTCCTAGTCCTAACACTATTCCAAAACAAACAAGGCCCAATCCACCCAGACAAACTCCAGTTAATCCCTACATCTCCAAAAGTTGTTCCCTAACAGTAAAACTTTTGGAAAAAGATGAAATCAGTGACCAACAAACTCCCAGATTATCCAGAATATTCCCTTCAGTGAATGGAACAATTTCCCAGTACCATTTACCTAAAGGGTATGAAACACCTTTAAAAACCTAGGAATATTATGAGTTTATTTTGGTAGATTCAGATTCTACAAAGATAACCCATACTCCAACACCTAACTCAGAGGCAATAGCCTACTCCAAATGTAAAATCTTAAAATTTATTACCAAAGAAGAATGGGGAAACCCATACCAGGCTAGAATCTTTTCTCAGACATATTCACCTCCTCAGTATAATTATTTCAACTACCAAGCAGCATGGTTCAAGGCTTTCTACCTTAAACCCACATACCATAGTTTGTTCTTCAGCTTTTGTCAGAAATTCAACAAGAAAATCCCAAGTTGGTTTCACGAGTGGTGGATCTACTTTGGATTAACCAAAGACATATTACTAAAAGAAATCCAGCATTCATGGACTTATTTCCAAGACAACCTCGAAACACCAGTATATGAAAATAAAGCCATTATGTTCTCAGTCGAATTCCAAGTCCCTTGGATCCTAGGATGGAACTTTGCAGTCAGCAGTAGCCTAGACCATCAATATCAACCTATCCTGGAACGAAGGTTCAGAATTAAGTGGTGGAACAACTTCCAATCAGGAGAACGATTATTAATAAGTAATATCCGATTATGGTTGATTACTTATAATAATCTTCAGCAATTCCCAAAGCCAGAAAGAAGTTCAGCCTCTCCAGCAATAGGTAAGCATCCCAATAAAAAAGAATTAAAGAAAAAACTATTAGAAGAACTATCTCAACTTGGAGACTCAGACAACGAAGAAGACATTGGCTCATCACAGCCACATCCAGCAACAATGCAATTTGCACAAGACCCTTATGAAGATTATGACATCATATAATCGTCATAAGGAAGATAATAGGCCCTTCAGATAGGCCTTATTCAGCCCAGACCAGCCTGCCAATCACAGTGGCAGTCCAGTTCATGCAGACTAGCCTGCCGACCACAGTGGCAGTCCAGTTCATGCAGCCCAGCCTGCTAGCTAGCTATGTTCTTAGGAGATAATGGTTAATGTGAGACCGTTGGTCAGCGTGAGTCCGTTGGTAAGCGTAAGGCTGGCAGTGAGAGTAAGACCAGCAGTATTCCCGGCAGTGGTCCCAGCTGTAGACCCATTATCAACCCTAAGAAAGCAATGGAGCAAATAATTAAGAGATTGGCTAAGGTTCAGAAGCCTAATATGTTAGAAAGGTTAAAGAAACTATAGATCCTAACACCCGAATAACACCCTAAAAGGTAATGGACTCAATAATTAGAAAACTCGCTACGGTTCGAAAACCAACCGAGGCAGAAAGTTTAGAAACTGATGAATCAAAAGACCAAAACTATTATTCAGAAGAAACCATTAATATATTGACTAAATCAGTATCAGAAACAGAAATTGATATAACAAATAAGAAAATTCCAACAATTAAGTATAATCAGATATATAAGAAAGAGAGCTTTAACCTCTTTGAAGAATATAAAATCAAAACTGCAAAACATAGTTTAGCCATCAAGTTAGATAATGGCCAAACTAGTGTTAGACCTTTTAGAAAAGAAGATATGGGAAGAAGTAAAAATCAAAGATAACTGGACCTTAGAAAAGATATAGCCCCCTAGAAGATCTGTTCAAGAAAGAAGAACAATTAATGAAATTATCCAAGAAGACAAAGGAAATGTCAGCTATAACTTTAGAAGACCATACAGTATGAGAAGACCTAGTACTAAAATAGAAGAAACCAGTGTAAGAAACTTAAAACTTAAAGGAATCAACCTAGAATTGAATATCCCAAGTCTATATTATGAAGCAGACTACTCACCTACCTATTCTCATATGGTAGATGAAACCCCAAACCAGCTAAACATGATCTCCAAAGAGTTTGTGATTAACAAAGAAAACATTAAGAAAGATTTCAGAGCAAAATACAACAAAGTGAAAGTTGACTGGTTATGGAAAGAAACCAGTCCAAAAGAGAGAGAAGACCTAAAACAAGAATATTTTAGTTTCATGAACAAAGAAAAAGTAGAAATTCCTTATTTTACATGGCTTGAACAGGCGTGTAAATTATCTAATGTGTTTGACATGTTGGTCTAAGTCTTCTAAGAAAATTAACACATCATCTATGTAGACTATTATGAAGTGTGACTCTGAGTTAAATATTGTGTTCATCATATATTGTTAATTTTAAGTCCAAAGGGTATTACGTTCCATTCATAATGTCCGAAGGGCACAGTGAATGCTCTTTTATATCTATCTGATTCTCTTATTTGTATTTGCCAAAATCCTGATTTCATGTCAAACTTAGAGAATATTTTTGCTTTATAAAGCCTGGATAAAAGATCTTTCTTGTTAGGTATGGGATACCTGATCCATTCTAAGACCTTATTTAGAGGTTTATAATTGATGACTAATCTAGGGGTTCCTCTTTCAAATTCTAAGGCCTTTTGAACATAAAAGGCTGAGCACGACCAAGGAGATTACTTGGCCTTATAAGCTTTTTATCTAAGAGATCTAATATTTCTTTCTTACAATATTCTAACAATTATGCGTTCATCTGAATGGGTCCAGATTTAGTTGGAATATTAATTTCCTTAAAATCTTTAATGTAGGGTAGATTAACCTGGTATTTTTGTCTATCCCAAAAGGCTATAGGATTTTGACTACACAATTCTTTTTCTAATTTTTCTTAAATTTATTTTATTCTATTTTTCCAGAGGTCTGTTTGTAGTTGGTTTTCTATTTTTATTAGTTTTAAGTCCTTCTTTAAGGTTTAGGAGCCGTTGTTCCTTATACTCTAAGGATTGTATCTTCTGAATGCTAAGATATTTTAATAAGTTAACTTCTTTGGTCTTGGTAGGGTTTACAAATCTGAAAGTAACCTTCTTTTCCCCAAAATAGGTTGATATTCCATCTTTATCTATTTCCATATGGTAAAGAAGGGTTAGGAATGGTGTTCCTAGGATAATAGTTTGAACGTCTTTTACTACGATGAAAGTTGTCTTAAAGCATATGCCATCATGACAAATATGCACCTTTGGTATTTTGTGTCTGATTTTAAGGTTATCATTATTTGCTGTTGCCAGCTGGGCTACATGAACTAGACAGCCACTATGGTCGATAGGCTGGTCTGGGCTGGATAAAGCCTACCTGGAAGGGCCTGTTATCTTCCTTATGATGATTACATGATGTCATAATCTTTATAAGGGTCTTGTGCAAACTGCATGGTTGCTCGATCTGGCTGTGATGAGCCAATGTCTTTTTCGTTGTCTAAGTCTCCGAGTTGAGATAGTTCTTCCAATAGTTTTTTCTTTAATTCTTTTTTATTGGGATGCTAATTACCTGTTGCTAGAGAGGCTGAATTTTTTTCTTGCTTTGGGAATTGCTGAAGATTATTATAAGTAATCAACCATAATCGGATATTACTTATTAATAATCGTTCTTCTGATTGGAAGTTTTTCCACCACTTAATTCTGAACTTTCATTCCAGGATAGGTGGATATTGATGGTCTAAGCTGCTGCTGACTGCAAAGTCCCATCCTAGGATCCAAGGGACTTGGAATTCAACTGATAACATAATGGCTTTATTTTCATATGCTGGTGTTTTGAGGTTGTCTTGGAAATAAGTCCATGAATGCTGGATTTCTTCTGGTAATATGTCTTTGGTTAATCCAAAGTAGATCCACCACTCGTGAATCCAACTTGAGATTTTCTTGTTGAATTTCTGACAGAAGCTGAAGAACCAACTATGGTCTGTGGGTTTAAGGTAGAATGCCTTGAACCATGCTGCTTGGTAGTTGAAATAATTATACTGAGGAGGTGAATATGTCTTAGAAAAGATTCTGGCATGGTATGGGTTTCCCCATTCTTCTTTGGTAATAAATTTTAAGATTTTACATTTGGAGTAGGCTATTGCCTCTAAGTTGGGTGTTGGAGTATGGGTTATCTCTGCAGAATCTGAATCTACCAAAATAAACTCATAATATTCCTGGGTTTTTAAAGGTGTTTCATACCCTTTAGGTAAATGGTACTGGGTAATTGTTCCATT
The DNA here is from genome assembly GCA_900491605.1 of Calamus simplicifolius. Classification (NCBI taxonomy): domain Eukaryota; kingdom Viridiplantae; phylum Streptophyta; class Magnoliopsida; order Arecales; family Arecaceae; genus Calamus; species Calamus simplicifolius. The sequence goes on along the minus strand of UESW01005093.1, from coordinate 195,713 downwards.
TACTGAAGGGAATATTCTGGATAATCTGAGAGTTTGTTGGTCACTGATTTTATCTTTTTCCAAAAGTTTTACTGTCAGGGAACAACTTTTGGAGATGTAGGGATTAACTGGAGTTTGTTTGGGTGGATTGGGCCTTGTTTGTTTTGGAATAGTGTTAGGACTAGTAGGTGACTATTTTTGTGTGGCTTGGGAATAGCTCTGTGAGGATAATGCAAGTGCTGAATACTGGTTTTTTATAGGGGTAATGGTTTTGAGTGGCATGAGAGTCATTGGCTTGGCGTAGGAGGCTTTGGATCTGGGCTTTTCTGACATTTTGTTCATGTAAGTATTCTCTAGTTAGAAAGTCTGGCAGGCTATTTTCTGTTCCATTTATAAATTTAATTTCAAAATCAAATACCGATAAAATAGCTTGCCATCTTGTAAAAATCTGTTTGGAAACTATATTTTCAACATCTTTTTCTAAAATATCCTTTGCTGATTTGCAATCAATTCTGAGAAGAAATTTTTTGAAATACAAATCTTTTTGAAACTTCTGAATGCAGGAAACGATTGATAAAACTTCCTTTTTTATTGTGCTATAGTTTACTTATGCATTAGTCTAGATTCCTGAATGATATCTGACTAAGTTTTCTTATTGTTAATTCTTTGTTTAAGGATTCCTCCGAATCCTATGTCTGAGGCGTCTGCTTCGATAATAACTAATGCTGTTGGGTTTAGTAAGTTTAAGCAGGAAAGTTTTTGACTAACATTTTTACTTTTCTGACTACCTAGATTTGTTCTTCTGTCCAGTTTGTTTTCTTTTTTCTAAGTTGGGCATACAAAGGTTCTAGAGTGATCCTTAAGTTTGGGACAAAGTCTGCTACATAATTAAGGCATCCTAAAAATCTTTGTAATTGGGTTTTCTCTTTGATTTCGTTTGAAAATTTATCTGCAAATTCTATGGATCTTTCGATGGGTTTAATAGTACCATGACATATATAATATCCTAGAAATCTTATTTTGGTTTGGAAGATCTTAATAGTTGCCCAGATGTAGCAACCCAAGAGGGGGGTGAATTGGGTTATTAAAAAATTAAATACTATGCAAGTATGTGCTTAAACCCTAATTTTGATTTGCAGCGGTGTAGTGGAGTGCACAGAAATATAACAATAGAGAATCAAACAACCACAAACACACAGAAGTTTATAGTGGTTTGGTGCCAAACTCAGCACCTACATCCACTCCCAAAACCTTTAGAAATTCCACTAATCGTATCACAATGATTACAACCTCTAGCCAAACCGGCTAGCCCTCTTGTTTATACGGCACAAGGCAGCCAAAAACCCCTAGCCAAACCTAGGCTAGTCCTCTTGTTTCACGGCACAAGGAAGCTAAATCCCCTAGCCAAACCTAGGCTAGTCCTCTTGTTTCAAGGCACAAGGAAGCCCAAAATAATCAGGGTTAACACTAACCCTTTTACAAAAAGATCAATAAATGATAAAGAGAAGCTCCTACAATGAGCAAATATCCAGAATATACTTTACAATTTGAAGAGAATATACTTTACAATTTTTGAAGCAATAAACTCAGCAATAAATGAATGAGGTCGAAGTAGCTGAAGTCTTGATTGCTTGAAAATGCTTCAAAGATCCTGACGACCTTTTTGGAGCAATGAATGAACTTGAATGCACAGCAACAACCACTCAACAATATGCAATATAGGCTCTTTTCTTGGATTTCTTTCTATTTTTAAACTCTCTTTTTCAAAATCATCATAGTGTGCTTCTAATCCACCTATTTATAATCATCCAACAAGAAAATATCCGTTAGATACATTAGGAACAAATGGAAATAAAAACGGGAAGAAAATATAACCGTTATAAATGTTTTCCTTAAGCATTGAATGCAGATCTCCATTTGAGGAAGGAAGAGTACTGCAAAGATTTAAAAATTCAAAAGTTAAATGTAGCTTAAAATAGCAATAGAGATAGAGTGAGAGAGGAAAAGCAAACTCAAGAACTCAGGCGACAGTTGGCTGGAAATAACTCCAGGTAGCTGAAGTCAAGAAAGCATTCAACCAAGACATAAGCAATAATCCTCAGCTAGCTAATCAGCTAGCTCACAAGAGAGGCCACGGCTGAAAAAAAGAAGCGTCCAGAGGTAGCTCCATAGTTAACTAAAATGGTTGCTAGTTAGCTCTCTAGCTAACTAACAGCAAAAGTAAACGCCAGGAGAAAAAGATGCAAGCTCTTAGTTAGCTCACCAGCTAACTAAGCAAATGATAGTTAGCTCTCCAGCTAACTAACAGGAAATTAATAATGATAGAAGAAAGGAGTTAGTTAGCTCACCAGCTAACTAAAACTTTAAAGCTCTCGGCTGTAGGAATAACAGGAGAAGTGGAGTTAGCTCACTAGCTAACTAAAACCAAAAGCAACAAGGAAACCATTCAGCCTAGTTAGCTCTCCAGCTAACTAAGCAAACGATAGCTAGCTCTCTAGTTAGCTATCCAGAGAATGCAAACGGCCAGAGAGAGAGGGAGTTAGCTCTTTAGCTAACTAAATTTTCAAACCTCACAGCCAAGGCATCACCTGTGAAAAATAGTTAGCTAACCAGTTAGCTCCAACATAAAATAGTTAGCTAAGCAGTTAGCTTCAAGAAACCCAGCTAGCTAAAAGATCCGGCAGCTAGCTCAATAGTTAGCTAAAATTGAAGATGGTTCGGCCAGGAGAACAACATGTAACTGGAGTTAGCTAAAGTGGAATTCAGTTAGCTCCAAGGCATCCCAAGCTAGCTAACCAGCTAGCTAAATTTAATGAGTGTCGGCCAAGCACTGTGATGAGCACATTAGTTAGCTGAAGGAACTCCAGCTAGCTAACAAGCTAGCTAACCAGCTAGCTAAAAATTAATAACGTTCGGCCAAGCACTGAGTTAGCTTCCAGTTAGCTGAAAGGCATGCCAGCTAGCTAAATGGAATAACAAGTTAGCTAACCAGTTAACTCCCAGGCTAATAAAATTATCTAAGGCAAAATAGAATGAAGTACTTTCTTACCAGTCAATTTTGCACGCAGATACTTACTTGCAAGGCGACCGAACTTCCCTGTATCAAGCTTAGAGTTGCCTAATAGTTTTGTAATCATCAAAATCAATCTGGGGTCAACAATCTCCCCCTTTTTGATGATGACAAAACCCTTAAGCAAGAAGGAAAAGAATAGGAATTTAATAAATAGACAGGAGTGTAATCAGAAAACATTAATTTCTCCCCCTGTCAATCTGAATAAGTGAACTCTTTTCTCCCCCTGAATATATGGAGTTATTATTTTACTCCATTCCTTAATGTATGCAATATTCTTCTCCCCCTTTTTGTCATTAATCAAAAAGAAGTTTGAAGTTTTGCAATAAATTTAAGCATAATATATCAAGGAGATGTTATCATTCATACATAATTTAGAGCAGTCATTCAGATCATTACAAAATAGAGTAATACAAATATTACACGCCATGGTCTCAAGTCATAAACATAGTCATAAACATGCATTACAGAAACAGTACTAAGTACGGTTATAACATAAGTCAAACATAATCACTTGTCGTCATCAGAAGAAGAAATATGCACTGAAGAAACATTTGGCTTGTTTGAAGATCCAGGCTTGTCGGTGGAGTCCAGAGGTGCGGATGAGAATAAGAAGCATCAGGCGCAGAGGCAGAAAGAGTGATGTAAGTCTCATGAGTTGACTCAGCCTTGAGAAGGATGGTCCAATGGTCGACAGCATTTGCTGCATCCCGGGTCTGGGTCTCGGTGGATCTCATTTGGTACTCTACCCACTCTGCCTTAGTTTCAAAATTCTCAAGCTTACCTTTTAGGAAATTAATCTCTTTTAGGATCCGTTCCATGACAGATTCATTGTGATGAAAAACTCTTCCATTAAGAATGTTCACATCATGGACAAGACGTTCAAGAGTAAGTTTAAACTGAGACATGTTCTCAAAAATAGAAGAAATATGTGGTACAAGAGTCTGATCATTGACAGAAGAAGCACTGTCTCAGAGCTTCGACTAGAAGTGGCAAGGGTCAATTCATTGATAATGAGGCGAATTTGATCATCACTTATACGAATGACAGGAAGAGGAGCAGGAGCTTGGTTGTCATTACGATAAGAAGGTCCAGGAGCATTCATATTGGGTGGATCAGATTGAAAAGGATTTTGATCATCAGACATAGCAGCAAGGTAAGGATTCGGATGGTTGAAGTCAAAATTGAAGAAGTTCTGAGGAGAACAAGCAATTGAGTCACAGTTGGTGGCATACTAGACTGACCAGTTCTAGACCTAACCTTTAACCAAATACCATCCCGTTTGGCAAAGTCCATACGGTGCAGTGAATGAGCATTAAAAATGTCAGAGTGACGTAATGCCACTGCAGTTTCTCCTTAAGCTTAATATTGAAAAACTCAAATACATAAGTGAGAAACATTCCGTAGGGCAATGCAGCCTTAGATCTAGACAAGGATTCTTTCATTACGGTCATCATTAGTTGAGGTAGATCAACAGGGTCTTCTATTAAGATGTCATACATTATACATATGTCCCTATCATTTACTACATTAAATGAACCAGCACGAGGGGCAAGGATTTTGGCGATGATACTATGAATAATCTATTTTCTACAGATAACATGTTGGCATCTAGAGTTTCAATATTACTAGCTTCACTGTCATCAATATTAAGGATTAAACCTATTTTATATCCACGTTCACTAGGTAGGACTTCTAAGAAACCATCAGATGGAATATTAAGAGCACATCCTAACGTTTTGCAGTCTAGGTCGATTTTAGTCTTTTTCACGAAGGAAGAGATAGTCCCACTACCAAAAGAGATATTTTCATAAAATTCCCTAATAAGCTCAGGATAAATAGGTCTCTTGGTAGATAGAAGCTTATCCCAACCTTGATTAACTAAAAGTTTTCCAATTTTAAAACCTTCATGTTCTAAGAAGTTAAAATCAACTAACCTTCCATGAGCAAAGGATTTAGATGCAAGAAGGGAGTTGATATGAGATGAAGAAGTAGAAGACTTCCGGCGAAGATCGGCACAATCGTCATCTCTTGCGATTGTCTTCTTCTTGGGAGCCATCAACTATCTTCAAGATGGATTGATATAGAATGGAAGAAAGGATTGATAGGTTGATTGATGGAATGAAAGGGAGGATGAGAATGAGAGGAGGAGTGGTGAAGACGCTCGGCTTGAAGTGAAGAAGAATGAGGAAGATGGCTTGAATGAAGAATCGGTTGGGAAAAAGGTTATATAGGGAGATGGCTTGATGGTTAGCTGGCCAGGTGACTGTTTGGTTGCCTGGTCGGTTAACTGCCATCAAAAGAAAAAGCTTCAAATGTCGGTTGGTGGGAATTAATGGAAGTTATGCTTCATAAAGATGAAAAAGCTTAAAGCTTGCAGCATACTCAAGCATTTAATTTGATAGGATGTTCCCTTTAATTGATTTGATTAAAAGATGTCACATCAATTAGATATCATATTGATTCATTAATTGATTCATTAAATGGTTGGATCAAACATTCCCAATTCTCTTCTGATTTCATAAAATTTTGTTTCATCAAGAGGCTTAGTGAAAATATCAGCAATTTGATTTTCAGTATTTAAAAATTCAATAACAACATTTCCATTATTTACGTGATCTCTAATGAAATGATGTCTAATTTCAATATGTTTAGTTCTGGAATGTTGAATAGGATTCTTAGTTAAATTGATTGCACTTGTATTATCACATTTTATAGGTATAGCTTTTTGTTTAATACCATAATCTTCTAGCTGTTGCTTAATCCATAAGATTTGAGCACAGCAACTTCCAGCTGCAACGTATTCGGCCTCGGCCGTAGACAGTGCTACTGAAGTTTGCTTTTTGCTAAACCATGAAATTAAGTTAACACCTAGAAACTGGCAAGTTCCAGTGGTTGATTTCCTATCTAATTTACATCCAGCAAAGTCTGAATCAGTGTATCCTATTAAGTCAATGCTAGATTGTTTGTCATACCATATACCTAAATTTACTGTTCCATTTAAATATTTAAATATTCTTTTAAGCAAGCAAGTGTGATTCTTTAGGATTGGCTTGATATCTGCACACATGCAAACACTAAATAAAATATCTGGCCTACTAGCAGTTAAATATAATAATGATCCAATCATGCCTCTATATAATTTTAAATCAACAGATTTTTCAGAATTATAAGATTCAAGTCTACATGATGAGCTCATAGGGGTACCGATACTCTTGGATGTCTCCATGCCAAACTTCTTGATCATTTCTTTGGTATATTTGGATTGGCTTATGAAGATCCCATCTTTGCTTTGTTTAATTTGTAGTCCGAGGAAGTAGGTCAGCTCACCCATCATACTCATCTCGAACTCTCCCTGCATAAGCTTAGCAAAGTCTTTGCACAAAGAATCATTAGTGGCACCAAATATGATATCATCAACATAGATTTGAATAATTAATATATCTTTATTTTATCTTTTAATAAATAAAGTTGTATCCACAGTTCCTCGAATAAAATCATTACTAATCAAGAATTTGCTTAATCTTTCATACCATGCCCGGGGCGCTTGTTTCAAACCATATAAAGCCTTGTTTAATTTGAAAACGTGATTTGGAAACAAGTGATTTTCAAAGCCGGGTGGTTGTTCCACAAAAACTTGTTCAGCAATGTATCCATTTAAGAAAGCGCTTTTAACATCCATTTGATACAATTTAAAATTCATATAACAAGCATAAGCAAGAAGTAATCTAATAGCTTCTAATCTAGCAACAGGGGCATAAGTTTCATCAAAATCAATTCCCTCTTCTTGATTATAACCCTTAGCTACTAATCTTGCCTTATTTCTAATTATATTACCATGTTCATCTAATTTGTTTCTATAAACCCATTTAGTTCCAATAATTTGATGATCATGAGGTCTTTCAATAAGAGTCCAAACATTATTTCTTTCAAATTGGTTAAGTTCCTCATGCATGGCATTAATCCAATCAACATCATTTTTAGCATCATCATAACATTTAGGTTCAATTTTAGATACAAATGCTAAGTTATTACAAGCATCTCTAAATGATGATCTAGTTCTAACTCCTTGAGAAGGATCACCAATAATTAGATCTTTGGGGTGACTAAGAACATACCTCCAACCTCTTTCTAATTCATCATTACCTTGTGAGGCTTCAGGTAGGTCAGCGTTCCCTTCTTCATTTACCTCTTGTGTATCTGAGTCGTTCTTATCCTTCAGTGTGATGTCCTTGAATTGATCTTCAATGTCATCTGCATCATTTATACCTTTTCCCTTCCTTGATGGAAGATCATTAGATTCATCAAAGATAACATGAATTGATTCTTCAACTACTAAAGTCTTTTTGTTGAATATTCTAAAAGCTCTACTATGTAAAGAATATCCGAGAAAAATTCCTTCATCAGACTTAGCATCAAATTTATCAAGGTTTGATTTTTCATTATTTAATACAAAACATCGGCATCCAAAAACATGAAAGTAACTTATATTAGGTTTTCTTCCTTTCCAAAGTTCATATGGAGTCTTTTTCAAAACAGGTCTGATTAATGCACGATTTAAAACATAACATGCAGTGTTAATAGCTTCTGCCCAAAAATATTTTGAAGATTGCTTTCACACAACATGGTACGCGCATTTCCTCTAATGTTCTATTCTTTCTTTCAACTACTCCATTTTGTTGTGGTGTTCTTGGTGCAGAAAAATTATGTTCAATTCCATTTTCATTACAAAATTCTTCAAAAGATTTGTTTTCAAATTCTTTTCCATGATCACTTCGTATGATAAAACAGAAGAATTCTTTTCGTTTGTAATTCTTTTGAATAATTTTTGAAATGCTAAAAATGCTTCATCTTTACTAGATAGAAATAAAACCCATGTAAAGCGAGAGAAATCATCAATAACAACAAAACCGTATCTTTTACCTCCTAGACTAGTTGTTCTTGTAGGACCGAATAAATCCATATGCAAGAGCTCCAAGGTCTAGTGGTTGAAACTAAATTCTTTGATTTAAAAGAAACTCGGGTTGTTTTCCAAATTGACAAGCATTACAAATCTTATCTTTTTCAAAAACAAGTTTTGGCAAACCATGTACTAAATCCTTCTTAATTAATTTAGATAGTAAATCCATGCTTGCATGAGCTAGCCTACGATGCCATAACCAACTATTATCAGTTTTATTGTTTGTAGCAACTAGGCAATCAATATTTTGATCATGCAAATCATTTAAATTAACAATGTATACATTACCATGCCTATGACCAACAAATTTCATGTTTTCATTAGCAGGATTTTTAACAATGCATAGAGATGATTCAAATGTAACATTAAATCCTTTGTCACATAATTGACTAATGCTAAGTAAATTGTGTTTCAGTCCTTTCACAAGCAAAACATTATCAATATAAGCATGAGGTGTGATACCTATTTTTCCAATGCCAATTATTTTTCCTTGGCCATTATCACCGAAAGTAACAACACCTCCATCTTTTGCTTCCAAAGTGATGAATTGATTCATCACCGGTCATGTGTCTTGAGCACCCGCTATCCAAGTACCATTGTCTTTTAATTGCTCGGGTTGCAAGACACACCTGCATACACAATTTCATTTTTGTTTTAGGTACCCAAGCTTTCTTGGGTCCTTTAGGGTTAGTCAAGATGGTTCCTTTTGGAACCCATATTTTTCTTATCTTTTGTGTTTGACAAATATAAGCTTTGTGTCCAATTTTTTCACATTTAAAACATGTAATTTTAGTAGAATCATCAGCATGCTCATAAATATTTTCAAAAATTTCTGTCTTTTAAAGGTATTGTATCCAAGACCAGCTCTATTGTAAACAGCTCTTTGACTATTTAAATTCATTTCTAATTTTTCTGAACTTAGACTAAATCTATCAACAATTGGTTTTAATTTATCCACTTCATTTTTAAATCTTGGTTTTCCTTTAACAATGATTCATTATCCTTTAAAATTCTTTCCTTTTCAAGAGTAAGATTTTTATTTCATTTTTTAATTCTTTGCTTTTGAACTTAAATTTGCAAAATCATCAATAAGTTCATAAAATGCACATTTAATTCATCAAAGGTAAAATCATCTAAAAAGTTAGGGCTTACCTCATCATTATCAGCCATGAAGCAAACATTTGCAACTTCAGTTTTCTCTTCATCTTCTAAACTCGTTGCTTCACTATCGCTCCAAGTAGCCATCATTGCCTTCTTCTTTATTCTTTTAGATCCTTTCTTTAATAGTGGACAATCTGGTCTGATGTGTCCAAGCTTCTTGCACTCATAGCATGTAGAAGGTTCACTCTTTTCCTTATCTTTGCTATGGTCTCCTTTGTTTTCCAAATGCTAAAAATGCTTCATCTTTACTAGATAGAAATAAAACCCATGTAAAGCGAGAGAAATCATTAATAACAACAAAACCGTATCTTTTAGCTCCTAGACTAGTTGTTCTTGTAGGACCGAATAAATCCATATGCAAGAGCTCCAAAGGTCTAGTGGTTGAAACTAAATTCTTTGATTTAAAAGAAACTCGGGTTTGTTTTCCAAATTGACAAGCATTACAAATCTTATCTTTTTCAAAAACAAGTTTTGGCAAACCATATACTAAATCCTTCTTAATTAATTTAGATAGTAAATCCAAGCTTGCATGAGCTAGCCTACGATGTCATAACCAACTATTATAAGTTTTATTGTTTGTAGCAACTAGGCAATCAATATTTTGATCATGCAAATCATTTAAATTAACAATGTATACATTACCATGCCTATGACCAACAAATTTCATGTTTTCATTTGCAGGATTTTTAACAATGCATAGAGATGATTCAAATGTAACATTAAATCCTTTGTCACATAATTGACTAATGCTAAGTAAATTGTGTTTAGTCCTTTCACAAGCAAAACATTATCAATATAAGCATGAGTGTGATACCAATTTTTCCAATGCCAATTATTTTTCCTTGGCCATTATCACCGAAAGTAACAACACCTCCATCTTTTGCCTCAAAGTGATGAATTGTGATTCATCACCGGACATGTGTCTTGAGCACCCGCTATCCAAGTACATTGTCTTTTAATTGCTCGGGTTGTAAGACACACCTGCATGCACAATTTCATTTTTGTTTTTAGGTACCAAGCTTTCTTGGGTCCTTTAGGGTTAGTCAAGATGGTTCCTTTTGGAACCCATATTTTTCTTATCTTTTGTGTTTGACAAATATAAGCTTTATGTCCAATTTTTTATTTAAAACATGTAATTTTAGTAAAATCATCAGCATGCTCATAAATATTTTTCAAAAATTTCTGTCTTTTAAAGGTATTATATCCAAGACCAGCTCTATTGTAAACAGCTCTTTGACTATTTAAAATCATTTCTAATTTTTCTGAACTTAGACTAAATCTATCAACAATTGGTTTTAATTTATCTACTTCATTTTTCAAATCTTGGTTTTCCTTTAACAATGATTCATTATCCTTTAAAATTCTTTCCTTTCAAGAGTAAGATTTTTTGTTTCATTTTTTAATTCTTTTCTCTTTGAACTTAAATTTGCAAAATCATCAATAAGTTTATAAAATGCATATTTTAATTCATCAAAGGTAAAATCATCTAAAAAGTTAGGGCTTACCTCATCATTATCAGCCATGAAGCAAACATTTGCAACTTCAGTTTTCTCTTCATCTTCTAAACTCGTTGCTTCACTATCGCTCCAAGTAGACATCATTACCTTCTTCTTTATTCTTTTAGATCCTTTCTTTAATAGTGACAATCTGGTCTGATATGTCCAAGCTTCTTGCACTCATGCTTGTAGGAGGTTCACTCTTTTCCTTATCTTTGCTATGGTCTCCTTTGACAAATTATTTTCTTTTTCCAAATTTCTTTCTCTTCATGAACCTTTTAAATTTCCTTGAAATAAGTGCCATTTCATCATCTTTCTCACTGTCACTTGTGGTTTCTTCACTTTCATCTTCTTGAGTTGCACTCTTCAAAGCCATAGTCCTTTTCTTCTTTGATTCATCTTCATCGATATGTTGTCGTTGCTGAAGCTCATGAGTCATCAAAGAACCGACCAACTCTTCAAGTGATAAAGTGTTGAGATCTTTTGCTTCTTGAATTACAGTGACTTTTGCTTCCCATGTCCTTGGTAAAGATCTTAAGATTTTTCTAACAAGATCACTATTAGCATAGATTTTTCAAGACTTTTCAGTCCATTAATAATATCAGTAAATCTTGTAAACATATCAGTAATATTTTCAGTAGGATCCATCTTAAATAATTCTTACTTATGAATAAGCATATTTATTTTGGATTCCTTGACTTGATTTGTACCCTTATGGGTGACTTGAAGTCTATCACAGATTTCCTTAGCAGACATGCAAGTAGATATGCGATTAAACTTATTTGCATCAAGAGAGCATAAAGAATATTCATAGCCTTAGCATTTTAATTGATCTAATTTCTTGTCTTGCTCATCCCATTCAGATTCAGGTTTTGCAATATTAATATTTTCAATCATAATAGTGGGTGTGTGTGGTCCTTTAATTATGTTTCCCCAAAAATTATAATCTAGTGCTTGAATGAAGATTTTCATTCATGCTTTCCAATATGTGTAATTTGTTCTATTGAATAAAGATGGTCTATTAGTTGATTGTCCTTCAGTCAACATAGAACTCATTGGGATTACTACTGATCTTTGGCTCCAAGCTAATCAAAGCTATAGGAATTAAGAGCATACTGCTCTGATACCACTTGTTGCCCAGATGTAGCAACCCAAGAGGAGGGTGAATTGGGTTATTAAAAAATTAATTACTATACAAGTATGTTCTTAAACACTAATTTTGATTTGCAGCGGTGTAGTGGAGTGCACAGAAAGATAACAATAGAGAATCAAACAACCACAAACACACAGAAGTTTATAGTGGTTCAGTGCCAAACTCAGCACCTACATCCACTCCCCAAAACCTTTAGGAATTCCACTAATCGTATCACAATGATTACAACCTCTAGCCAAACCAGGCTAGCCCTCTTGTTTATATGGCATAAGGCAGCCAAAAATCCCTAGCCAAACCTAGGCTAGTCCTCTTGTTTTACGGCACAAGAAAGCGAAATCCCCTAGCCAAACCTAGGCTAGTCCTCTTGTTTCAAGGCATAAGGAAGCCCAAAATAATCAGGGTTAACACTAACCCTTTTACAAAAAGATCAAGAAATGATAAAGAGAAGCTCATACAATAAGCAAATATCCAGAATATACTTTACAATTTTTTAAAGCAATAAACTTAGCAATAAATGAACGAGGTCGAAGTAGCTGAAGTCTTGATTGCTTGAAAATGCTTCAAAGATCCGGATGACCTTTTTGGAGAAAGGAGAAATGAATGAACTTGAATGCACAGCAACAACCACTCAACAATATGCAATATTAGCTCTTTTCTTTGATTTCTTTCTCTTTTTAAACTCTCTTTTTCAAAATCATCATAGTGTGCTTCTAATCCCACCTATTTATAATCATCCAACAAGAAAATATCCGTTAGATACATTAGGAACAAATGAAAATAAAAATGGAAAGAAAATATAACCGTTATAAATATTTTCCTTAAGCATTGAATGCAGATCTCCATTTGAGAAAGGAAGAGCACTGCAAATATTCAAAAATCAAAAAGTTAAATGTAGCTCAAAATAGCAATAGAGATAGAGTGAGAGAGGAAAAGTAAACTCAAGAACTCATGTGGCAGTTGGTTGGAAATAACTCTAGGTAGCTGAAATCAAGAAAGCACTCGGCTAAGACATAAGCAATAATCCTCAGCTAGCTAGTCAGCTAGCTCACAAGAGAGGCCACGACTGAAAAAAAAAGCGTCCAGAGGCAGCTCCATAGTTAACTAAAATGGTTGCTAGTTAGCTCTCCAGCTAACTAACAAAAAAGTAAATGCCAGGAGAAAAAGGTGCAGAGCTCTTAGTTAGCTCACCAGCTAACTAAGCAAACGACAGTTAGCTCTCCAGCTAACTAACAGGCAATTCAAAATGATAGAAGAAGGAGCCATGCATTGGTAGTTAGCTCACCAGCTAACTAAAACTTTAAAGCTCTCGGCTATAGGAATAACAAGAGAAGTGGAGTTAGCTCATCAGCTAACTAAATGATAGTCAGTTAGCTCACTAGCTAACAAAAATCAAAAGCAACAAGGAAACTGTTGCCCAGATGTAGTAACCCAAGAGGGGGGTGAATTGGGTATTTTAAAAATTAATTACTAGCGCAGATATGTGCTTAATCACTAGTTAAAAATTAATTCACAGCGGTGTAGTGGAGTGCACAAAACAAAATTACACAGAATTTGCAATCACAAACATAATAGGGTTTATAGTGGTTCGGTGCCAAACTCGGCTCCTACGTCCACTCCCCAAAAACCCTTTGGAAATTTCACTAATCGTATCACAACGATTACAACCCCTAGCCTTTCCAGCTAGTCCTCTTGTTTCATGGCACAAAGCAGCCAAACCTCTAGACTTCTCGGCTAGTTCTCTTGTTTAACGACACAAAGAAGACAAACCCCTAGCCTTCCTGGCTAGTCCTCTTGTTTAACGGTACAAGGAAGCCAAACAATAATCTTAGGGTTATCTCTAACCCTATTACAAATAATTTCAGAATAGTTAACAAATAGCTCCTAACTTGAGCAAATATTCAAAAAGTACTTTACAAATTTGAAGCAAATCTTCAGCAAAGAATATGGATCTCCGAGGTAGTTGAGACTTTTGAATGCTTCACCGGATCTGAATGACTTGAGCAAGGATTAAGGTTTGTCAACTTCATAGCACAAGAACTTGCTCTTCAACACTCTGAAAAATATGCAATGAACACTCTCTTTTGATTTCTTTCTTTCTCTTTTTTTTTTAGATTTTCAAAGATTCGTCAACAAAAATTGTCAAGAATCGTCAAGGTGTTCCTCTGATCACATCTATTTAAACCAAAACAAAAATAATGTCCGTTAGACACATTGGTAAATAGAGGAAATTAAAAACCGAAAGAAATATAACCGTTTGAATTTATTTCCCTAAACATTGATTGCATTTAATCCTTTGGCAAAGAAAGATCTCTGTCAAACACCAAAAGACCATGAAAACGGAAATATAATTAAAAGAGAGAGAGAGAGCATTTAATATTTGAGTGTTGACCCAATTGAGGATTTTGATGATTAACAAAACTATTTGAGTATAACATTTGATGTTACTAATGATTTTGATTAAGTTTTCAGTTTATAAGTCTAATTAATGATCAAAATCAAGAAGGAAAATCAAGTTCTGGTTTGAATCTAATGTCAAGGTAAGACTGCAGACATTAGAGTCGACACATGGAATCGCAGAGCCGACTCCGAAAACGGCACAGACTTAGAGTCGACTCCGGGACTGTGAGAGCCGACTCTATCAGAAACAACAGAACGTTGGATTTTCAGGCCACGACTTAGAGTCGACTCCCGGACTGTTAGAGTCGACTCCAGAAGAATTTTGTGTCGACCCCAGAAAAGTCAGAGACGACTCCAGATCGAGCGGATTAAATTATTTCGAGTTAGAGCCGACTCCAGAAAAGCCAGAGCCGACTCCAGAATGTCAGACACGGCTCCAGAACTGTCAGAACGACTCTAAACTTTAACTTTATCAATTTTAATCCCAACGGCTATTGTTATTTATGGATCTAATCCTTTTTCACTTGCTTCTAACGGATAGTTTTGCACTATTTATGGATTAATCGAATCTATAAGAAGAGGGTGATTGCATCCCAAAAAGAAAAAGAAGAAAAATCAAGAAAGAGGCAAAAAGAAAAGAATAGAGAAAATCCTTGAGATCATCAGAAAAGAAAAGAGGGAAAACCTGTAAGGAAAGATCATACTCATTCCCCAAGAGAAAGAGATTCCAAGCCTTTGCTGTTCTACTTAGAAGAAATCTCAAAAGAAGGAAGAAGCCCTAGTTTTTCAATCTTCTGAACCTCAAGAGCATATCAAAGGAAGATCCATTCAAAGGAAGAGAAGGAAGAAGCCACCAAGATCTTCGAATCAGGCTTTGGTTCCTAATCTCTATTTATTGTTTCATTATTGTATATTTGCTCATTGAAGGAGCAGTTTGCTTTTGTAAAATCAAATATTGTTTGCTGGGTCAATCTGGTGATTGATTCAGTTGAGGCTGTTAGCCTTGTGCAAGCATTTGCTTGTGGTTTTAGGTTTTGTGCTGGTGAGCCTTGAAAACCAGCTGGGTTCGTTGTGCACCCGGGAAAACAACAAGTTTGAGTTGTGAGCTTGCAAAACAACTCTGCTGTAATCAGTTTGATTATAGTGTGGACCCAAGAGGTACTTGGGAGTGGACGTAGGTGTAGGTACACCGAACCACTATAAAATCTATTGTGTTTGCCGTGATTGTCTCTTTATCTTCAACTCTTCATTTATAGTTGCTTAGTTTTAAATCTGTGAATCTAAGTTTTTATTTCCGCTGGGGGTTATCTTTCAAAAGAGTTTAATTTTTGAAAAACCCAATTCACCCCCCCTCTTGGGTTGCTATCTGGACCAACAATTGGTATCAGAGCTAGTGCTCATTTGATTTGATCTAACGATCAAGAGTCAAAGATCCACATGGCAACTCAAGCTGGTTCATCTTTTTTCGAAGGTCAATCTACTAATAGACCACCCTTATTTAATGGTTCTAACTATGGTTATTGGAAGGCTAGAATGAAAATATTCATTCAAGCACTTGACTATGATCTATGGAGTATTATAGTCAATGGACCACACACACCCACTGCTAGAGTTAATGGCATGGAGATTCCTAAACCGGAAACGGAATGGGATGAACATGATAGAAAATTGGCACAACTCAATGCCAAAGCAATGAATGTCTTATACTGCTCATTAGATGCAAATGAATTCAATCGCATATCTATTTGCATTTCTGCTAAGGAAATCTGGGATAGACTTGAAGTTACCCATGAGGGAACAAATCAAGTCAAGGAATCCAAGATTAACATGCTAGTTCATAAATATGAATTGTTTAAAATGGATGCATGTGAATCTATTGCTGATATGTTTACAAGATTTACTGACATAGTTAATGGTTTAAAAAGTCTTGGTAAATCTTATGATAATTCTGATCTTGTGAGAAAGGTCTTGCGTTCCTTGCCTAGGACTTGGGAAGCTAAGGTGACGGCAATACAAGAAGCAAAGGATCTAAGTACACTACCCCTAGAAGAACTGTTGGGATCCTTGATGACTCATGAGCTTCAAATCAAGCAACATGTTGATGAAGATGAGTCAAAGAAGAAAAGAAATATGGCTCTTAAGATTTCTGAATATATGGAAGAGCCTCATGAATCTGAGGATGAAAGTGATGATGAGGACATGGCACTCATCACAAGAAAATTTAAAAGATTCATGAAGAAGAAGAAGTTTGAAAAGAAAAAGCCCTTTGCAAGAAAAGATGAGGACAAGGGCAAAGAAAAGGAAGTTATTTGTTTTGAATGCAAGAAGCCGGGTCACTTTAAATCTGAATGCCCTCAACTAAAGAAAGGCACCCGGAGGTTCAAAAAGAAGGCAATGATGGCCACATGGAGCGATTCGGAAAGTACAAGTTCCGAAGAAGAAGAAAAGAGTGAAATGGCCAATCTATGCTTCATGGCGGACAATGATGAGGTAAGTCCGAGTTTTCTTGATGACTTCACTTTTGATGAATTACATAGTGCTTTTTATGAATTAATGGATGATTTTGCAAACCTAAGTTCAAAGAACAAAGATTTGAAAACTCAAATGCAAAAACTATCATTAGAAAATGAAAAGCATGTTATTGATAAAGAACTTTTAATAAAAGAAAAAGAAAGTTTGAAAAATGAAGTTGATAGACTTAAGCCTATAGTTGATAAATTTACACTAAGCTCTATCAAACTTAATATGATTTTGGAAAATCAAAAGGCTATTTTTGATAAAGCTGGATTAGGATATAATCCACTTAAAAAGCAAAAATCATTGAAAAACATTTTTGTACATGCTGAAAAATCATTAAACATTACTTGTTTTAAATGTGGAGACAAAGGACATAAATCATATATGTGTAAATCTTCACATAAAAGAAAAAGATGATTTGGGTTCCCAAAGGAACAATTTTTAATGCTTCTAACCATGAAGGACCCAAGAAGGCTTGGGTACCTAAAATTAAGACATAAATGTTTTGCAGGAGTGTCTTGCAGCCATCAGACTGAAAAGAAAATGGTACCTGGACAGTGGTTGCTCAAGACACATGACGGGTGACAAAGATCAATTCATCACCCTTGAATCAAAAAGAGGTGGAGTAGTTACTTTTGGTGATAATGGTCAAGGCCATATCATGGGCATTGGTAAGATTCAAATTACTCCATCTACTCATATTGATAATGTTTTATATGTTGATGGACTTAAACATAATCTAATAAGTATTAGCCAACTGTGTGACAAAGGTTTCAAGGTCTCCTTTGAAGCTTCTGTTTGCACTGTTACTAATCCCATTGATAATAGCATTATTCTTGTTGGTAAACGCTATGGCAATGTGTACTTAATTGATTTGAGTAATTTATCTCCAAGTAATCATTGCTTAGTTGCTGATAATGCTAGAATGAATGAGATTGGTTGGCTATGGCATCGTAGATTAGGTCATGCAAGCACACACCTAATTTCCAAATTATTAAAAATGGATTTAGTTAAAGGTATTCCTAGTCTAAATTTTGAAAATAATCGAATATGTGATGCATGTCAATTTGGAAAACAAACAAGAACTTCTTTCAAATCTAAGAATGTTGTTTCAACTACTAGGCCACTAGAGCTACTACACATGGACCTTTTTGGACCTACTAGAACCACAAGTCTAGGAGGAAAGAAATATGGTCTAGTGATAGTAGATGATTACTCTAGATTCACTTGGGTAATGTTTTTGGCTCACAAAGATGAGACTTTCTCAATATTCATGAAATTGTTAAGAAAGTCACAAATGAGAAAAACACTACCATAGTGTCTATTAGAAGTGATCATGGAACTGAATTTGAAAATCACTTATTTGAAAAATTCTGTTTTGAAAAAGGCATACATCATAACTTCTCTGCACCTAGAACACCACAACAAAATGGAGTTGTAGAAAGGAAGAATAGGACTTTAGAAGACATGGCCCGTACCATGCTATGTGAAAGCCAACTTCCAAAATATTTTTGGGCGGAAGCTATAAACACAGCTTGTTACATTCTAAATAGAGCCCTAATTAGACCTATCCTTAAGAAAACTCCCTATGAACTTTGGATCAATAGGAAACCAAATTTAAGTTATTTTCATGCATTTGGTTGTAGATGTTTTATTCATAACAATGGTAAGGATAATCTTGGGAAGTTTGACGCAAAGTCTGATGAAGGTATCTTCCTAGGATATTCTACATCTAGCAAAGCATATAGAGTATTTAATAAGAAAAGCTTAGTTGTAGAAGAATCCATTCATATAGTGTTTGATGAGTCTTTAGCATCAAGTTCAGATAAAATTGATGATGAGGAAGATACATCTTTGATTGAAAGAAATATTGAAAAATTAAATGTATCTTCAGATCAGAACCTGAAGTTAAGGATGATGACTCACCTAAGGATGATGGTATTGATACTGTTCAAAATGATCAAGATCTACCTAGAGATTGGAGATATGCTTATGGTCATCCTAAGGACCTAATCATAGGTGATCCATCTCAAGGTGTAAGGACTAGATCATCAATGAGAGATATCAATAATCATCTTGCATTTGTATCTCATATAGAACCTAAGACTATAGAGGAAGCCGAAAAGATAGTTATTGGATGTTAGCAATGCAGGAAGAGTTAAACCAATTCACTAGAAATCAAGTTTGGACCCTAGTTGAAAGACCTAAAAATCACCCTATAATAGGATCTAAATGGGTATTTAGAAATAAATTAGATGAAAATGGCATAGTAATTAGAAACAAAGCTAGACTAGTTGCAAAAGGATATAATCAAGAAGAAGGTATAGATTTTGATGAAACTTTTGCACCTGTTGCTAGATTAGAAGCCATTAGGCTACTACTTGCATTTGCATGTCATATGAATTTCAACTTATTTCAAATGGATGTTAAAAGTGCATTTCTAAATGGTTTTATAAATGAGGAAGTTTATGTTGAACAACCTCCTGGTTTTGAAGATCATGAATTTCCAAACCACGTCTTCAAACTACACAAAGCACTTTATGGTTTAAAGCAAGCACCTAGAGCTTGGTATGATAGATTAAGTAAATTTTTAATTGAAAATGACTTTTCTAGAGGAAATGTTGATAAAACTTGTTTTTAAAAAGAAAAGGAAAGGATTTATTAATCGTTCAAATTTATGTTGATGACATTATATTTGGTGCTACTAACAATCTTCTTTGTCAAGAATTTGCTAAGCTAATGCAGGGAGAATTCGAGATGAGCATGATGGGAGAACTAAACTTCTTCCTTGGACTTCAAATCAAACAAGAGAAAGCGGGAATTTTCATTAACCAAACAAAGTATACAAAGGAAATACTCAAGAAATTTGGTATGGAATCTGCTAAACCTCTTGGTACGCCAATGAGTCCCTCATGCAAGCTGGACAAGGATGAAGTAGGTAAGAAAGTAGATCAAAAGCATTACAGAGGTATGATTGGATCACTTCTTTATCTAACTGCAAGTAGGCCAGATATCATGTTTTCTGTCTGCTTATGTGCAAGATATCAATCTAATCCTAAGGAATCACATTTACTTGCTGTTAAAAGAATCTTTAGATACTTAAATGGAACTAAAAATGTAGGATTATGGTATTCTAGAGACTCAACCTTAAAATTGATTGCTTATTCTGATTCTGACTATGCTGGTTGTAAGTTAGATAGAAAGAGTACAAGTGGGGTATGCCAACTTTTAGGAAGTAACTTAATCTCTTGGTTTAGCAAGAAGCAAAATTCGGTTGCATTATCCACTGCTGAGGCAGAGTATGTTGCAGCTGGAAGTTGCTGTGCTCAAATCCTTTGGATTAAGCGACAACTTGAAGATTATGGTATCACACTTGATAAAATACCTATTAAATGTGATAATACTAGTGCTATCAATCTAACTAAAAATCCAATTCAACATTCAAGAACTAAACACATTGAAATTAGACATCACTTTATTAGAGAACATGTAACTAACAAAGATGTTTGTCTTGAATATGTTAATACTAATGATCAATTAGCTGATATCTTTACCAAACCTTTGAGTGAGGAGAGATTTTGCTATCTTAGAGGAGAATTAGGAGTTTGTGATCCTTTAGAATAATTTTCTGAAACTCCTAAGGACAACAACTATCTAGAATTCTATAATTTCTTGAAAATCCTCAATGTTCAATAAGGAAATTTATCTAGAAAGTTGATTTATTGTTTCCCCAATTGTTAAGGAACACTTATCTAGAGTTTGATGATTAATTTGATCAGTTTCAGATCCTTGAAAATCTGATTTTTCTCTGAAACTATTGTGGAGTCGACACCTTCAGTTTGTGGAGTCGACACCTTCTTATTTTGATGTTCTGTCTGGGCAATTAGAGCCGACTCTGGCTTCTGTAGAGCCGACTCTAATTCGGGCGCTGACAGATTCTCTGGTTCGGAGCCGACACCTCGTTTTCGGGAGTCGACTCTAAGTGGAACTAGGTCAAAATAAAAAGGGCGGAGTCGACCCCAAATGATTTCTATCGTCTCCTAAACTATTCTCAAGCCATTCCAAACTGATTCCAAACCCTCCAAATCCCTCAAAACCTTGATTACTCAGTCCAATCGAATCCAATGGCTCCCAAAAGGCGTGCTACCATTGGTGGTTCGACTATTCCGACGAAGCGCCGTTCAAATCGGAGGCAACCTTCGTCATCTTCTTCATCCGCCACCCAAGACGACTCTCCACCCTCACCATCTTCTCCAAAAGTCGACCAATTAGCTGGTAAGGCCATTACAACCGGAAGGAAAGTCGATTTCAACTTCTTTATTTCCGAAGGCTTTGCTATTGGGCGATTATTGCAAGAAATGGGATGGGAGAAGGTCTGCTCTTTGGATATTCCTACCTACCCCGCCCTAGTAAGAGAGTTTTATAATGATTTAAGTAGAGGAGAGGGAGGATTAGTAAGTGTTGTAAGAGGAACAAAAGTAGTCATCACAGCCGAATCTTGGAAATTTATTGGAAATGCCTACTGTTGGACTTATTGAATATCATCATGAAGATAGAGGAGGAGCTCTATCAAGGATGTTAGGAAGAGAAGTCTCTGAGTTTGAGGAAATTTTAGCAAACCAACTTAATTTAGAACTCAGACTGCTTCACAATATCTGTGGGAGGATTCTTTTTCCTAAAATCGGAAGATTTGAGTATGTCTCGGAGCGAGACGTTTTATTAATGGACTGCATACTCACTGGTAGACCCTTAAATCTTGCTGAGATGATGATAGGCTATATGGCGGAGGCTGCTACTAAGAAAGATCAACATTGCCATATGGTATGATTTTAACTTTAGTTTTCAGAAGCCAAGGTGTTCTTATAATGGACAATGAGCCACTAAGGAAGTTAAGACATACAGATTATTATAGTGTCTCTACTATTCACCGAATGGGCTTTAGAAAAGAGAATGGAAACTGGATTAAAAGAGGACATGAGGCCAGAGCTGAGGAGATTAGAGTTGAGGAAGTCAGAGGAGAAGACTTTCCTGGACCTTCTGCTGGACCATCTTCTGCTGGACCTGCTGGACCTTCTACTGGACCACCTGCTGGACCCTCAGAAGCTGGACCAAGCTCTCAACTTCCACATCAGTCAGCAATGGCATCAGAAAGATTTTCTGAGGAGCAAATTGGTCAGCTCAGGGCTTTACTTGCTGAGTATGACAGTGTAAGAACAAATGATATGTGTAAATTAAGAGAAGAGTTCAATCAACTAAAAGATGAGATAATTCAAGACTCGACATGATTTCCTTTCACTTAGCAATTCTGTCGAATCCTTTAGTGATCTTCATAGTATTTTTGAAAGGATGGAAGGGATTGCTGACGGTTCTGGAAAATATCTTCATGCTACAAGTCAACTAAAGAAAGATATTGACCTTGCCGTTTCTCAGATTGAAGCATGTCTTGAAAGCTTTAAGAAAACCCAAAAAGATGATGTTATGGAGATGATCGGACATCTAAAGAAAATAGTGTACAAGCATATTTGATCCTAGGTTGTATCTTAGGATTTCTTGTTTTCTTTCTTAGCATGTATATAGGATTTACTTTTTTTTAATACATGTAATAGATCTTGTTTTGGAGTACAAATGGTTGAATGAATATTACACTTTGATTACAAATTGTCTTTGATTGAATGCCAATGAATGTCAATCTTTATTATTCGAACCAACATCCTCGCTTTGATAACATTCCTTATTTGCTTTTAAAACTCACCTTATTGTTGATAACAAAAAAGGGGGAGAGATGAGTGTATAATGCATAAAAAGGAAAAAGAGAATTTTTAGAGTATATAATGCAAAAGAAATAAAGACAATGAAGAGAAAGACAATGAAGAATGATCTAGAAAGAATGAGAGATTTTTTAAAAAATTCAGTCTATCTACATAGGGGGAGTTATTCAATGCAGGGGGAGCTTAATAAAATTCTCCATATAAAAGCTGAATCATTTTGATTGATGTCATGTTTTATTTATTTTATTCATTTTAAATGTTGGCATCAAATTCTCTATTACAAAGTCTCTAAGCTTTAAATTCTCAATTCAAATGAATTTCTTTAATGCATATACTCAAAGTTTTTGTCATCATCAAAAAGGGGGAGATTGTTGACCCAATTGAGGATTTTGATGATTAACAAAACTATTTGAGTATAACATTTGATGTTACTAATGATTTTGATTAAGTCTTTCAGTTTATAAGTCTAATTCATGATCAAAATCAAGAAGGAAAATCAAGTTCTGGTTTGAATCTAATGTCAAGGTAAGACTGCAGACATTAGAGTCGACACATGGAATCGCAGAGCCGACTCCGCAAAACGGCACGGACTTAGAGTCGACTCCGGGACTGTGAGAGCCGACTCTATCAGAAACAACAGAACGTTGGATTTTCAGGCCACGACTTAGAGTCGACTCCCGGACTGCTAGAGTCGACTCCAGAAGAATTTTGTGTCGACCCCAGAAAAGTCAGAGACGACTCCAGATCGAGCGGATTAAATTATTTCGAGTTAGAGCCGACTCCAGAAAAGCCAGAGCCGACTCCAGAATGTCAGACACGGCTCCAGAACTGTCAGAACGACTCTAAACTTTAACTTTATCAATTTTAATCCCAACGGCTATTGTTATTTATGGATCTAATCCTTTTTCACTTGCTTCTAACGGATAGTTTTGCACTATTTATGGATTAATCGAATCTATAAGAAGAGGGGTGATTGCATCCCAAAAGAAAAGAAGAAAAATCAAGAAAGAGGCAAAAAGAAAAGAATAGAGAAAATCCTTGAGATCTATCAGAAAAGAAAAGAGGGAAAACCTGTAAGGAAAGATCATACTCATTCCCCAAGAGAAAGAGATTCCAAGCCTTTGCTGTTCTACTTAGAAGAAATCTCAAAAGAAGGAGAAGCCCTAGTTTTTCAATCTTCTGAACCTCAAGAGCATATCCAAAGGAAGATCCATTCAAAGGAAGAGAAGGAAGAAGCCACCAAGATCTTCGAATCAGGCTTTGGTTCCTAATCTCTATTTATTGTTTCATTATTGTATATTTGCTCATTGAAGGAGCAGTTTGCTTTTGTAAACTCATTATATTGTTTGCTGGGTCAATCTGGTGATTGATTCAGTTGAGGCAGTTAGCCTTGTGCAAGCATTTGCTTGTGGTTTTAGGTTTTGTGCTGGTGAGCCTTGAAAACCAGCTGGGTTCGTTGTGCGCCCGGAAAACAACAAGTTTGAGTTGTGAGCTTGCAAAACAACTCTGCTGTAATCAGTTTGATTATAGTGTGGACCCAAGAGGTACTTGGGAGTGGACGTAGGTGTAGGTACACCGAACCACTATAAAATCTATTGTGTTTGCCGTGTTTGTCTCTTTATCTTCAACTCTTCACTTATAGTTGCTTAGTTTTAAATCTGTGAATCTAAGTTTTTATTTCCGCTTGGGGGTTATATATTCAAAAGAGTTTAATTTTTAAAAAACCCAATTCACCCCCCTCTTGGGTTGCTATCTGGACCAACATTGAGGGAGGTGGTTGGCTGGACATAATTTCCAGCTAACTCCTTGAAGTCGTGCAGCCATGGAAGAAAAGGAGAAGATGCCCAAGCTAGCTAAGTAACTAAAGCTAGTTAGCTAGCTAACAAGACTCCACGATCAAGAAAAAATCAGCCATAAAGGTGAAGTAAAGTAGCTAGCAAATGAGTTAGCTCTTTCCATCATCCACATGGCTAGACAAGGCATCCAGGATAGAGTGGTTAGCTTCTTAGGTAGCTTGCTTGGATGAGTGCACGGCTTGGAGATGAAGAAATCAGCCATATCCAAAGAAATAAAGTAGCTAGCTAGCAAGCTAGCTCAATTCAATATCCACAAGGCTAGGTAAAGAAACCAGGAAAAAATAGCTAGCTTTAGAGCCAAGGTTTCATGCATTAATAGAAAAGTAGTTAACTACCTAGCTAGCTAAGGCACAAACTAGTTAGCTCTTTAGCTAACTAGCCACATAAACAAGAACCCAACGTTTTCGTGAACAGAGATCTTTTGAGAATTAGCTAGCTCTTTAGTTAGCTATCTTAAAAGTGCATGAGGCCAGGTTAAAAGTAGTTAGCTCTAGAGCTAACTCAATTCAAAAACTTTCATGCAGCTAAAGAGGGAATGAATAAAGTAGTTAACTTCCCAGTTAGCTAGATAAAAAGTTAACTCTACCATGCAAAAAAGTAGTTAGCTTGTTAGCTAACTCAATTCAAAATCATGCGCCCAGGGAATGAAAAAAATTGTAAAAGTAGTTAGCTTGTTAGCTAACTAGATAAAAAGCAAACTCATTCATGACAAAAGTAGCTAACTTGTTAGCTAACTCTATTCAAATTTCATGCAACGTGGGAAGTAAGAAAAGAAAAAGTAGTTAGCTGTTAAGCTAACTTGATTTATCATGCAATCGGCCAAGGGAGAAAAATGCCCCAAAGGAGTTAGCTTTTCAGCTAAATCTTTTGCAAAAATATTTGGCCAGGGGAAGGAAGAACAAAATAGTTAGCTTGTTAGCTAACTCAGTCAAGGTTTCATGAAAAACGACCAAAGGGAAAGCTAGCTCTCCAGCTGGCTTGAATTGAACTCCATTCGGCCAAAGAAACCTGCAGAGAAAAATAGTTAGCTTGTTGGGAATATCTAGCTAACTCAATGAAACTAACCAGCTAACTGCCCAGCTGGCTGAAACCAAGGAGTATTCGGCCAAGGCAAATTTCTGCAGCAAATAGTTGGCTCTTGAGGTCAACTAGTCAACTAGGAGAAGGAAGAAGTTAGCTAACTAGCTAACTTATCCCAAGCATGGTTCGGCTAGGCTTACTGTGAGAGGAAAATAAGTTAGCTAGCAAGAGGAGGAAGCTAGCTAAGGAGGGAAATAAGCTAGCTCACATAGTCATGCAAAAATCCAAGCAATAAAGAATCAATTGGCTATATTATAGACAAGAGAAAATAAGCTTCTATGCAACAAATAAAATTTTACTTGATAAGGCTCACCTGTACGTCACTTGTACATCCCTGCATTAATATTAATTTCCCTAATAAACATAGTCTTAATTGTTTTGTAATCATCAAAATCAATGTAGGGGCGAACAATCTTCCCCTTTTTGATGATGACAAAAACATACAAACCATTAAGCATAAGCCATTAAGTATGCAAAAAAAAAATGTAATCTCCCCCTGAACATATTAATCTCCTCCTGAATATATGGAGTGCATGACTTTCTCCATAATTTTAATTTATGCATTATTCTTCTCCCCCTTTTTGTCATTGATCAAAAAGACGATTTGAGGAATATGCAATAATCCAACGCACAATTAATGAAGAAAAGATGCATACAATACTCATATTAAGTCAAACATAATACATTGTCAAGTCAAGCATAAGATAAATATTACAAACCATTGTCCTAAACATTCATCACTCATAAGATAAATATTACAAGCATTACACAAAACATAGAACAAACATAATACAATATAAAGTCATGCATCATCATCTGAAGAGATAACTTTAGGCTGCTTAGAGAATCCATCCGGTCTGGATGACCAGGGACATCATCTGGTTGATGCGGAGGAGGCGTCCAAAGATGGATGAGAGAACGATGCATCAAGAGTTGAGGCAGCAGTGAGGCCAATGTAGGTTTCCATAAGACTGCTAAGCTTCACGGTAGATGCGTTCAGGTGATCAAAAGCATTCGATGCATCCTTAGTTTGGCTTTCATTAGATCGCATTGATAAGTCACCCATTCAGCTTTAGTTTCAAAGGCATCCAACTTGGATTTCATTAGGTCGACTTCTTTCAAGATACGATCCACTGAAGATTCATTGTGGTGGAACACTCGACTATTAAGCACATTAACATCATGGACAAGTTGTCTTTGAGTTATGATTAATTGGGAAAGAGTTTCAAAAACTGAGGAGATATGGGGTACCATAGTGAAGTCATTAACAGATGAATTACTGTCACTGGTACTCCGATTTGATATAGCAATGGAAAGCTCACGGATAATCCGCTGAATCTGATCTTCACTGATTAGCATGGTAGGAAGAGTAGAAGTTGAGTTGTTATATCGATTTGAAGATTCGGGAATATCAGGAGGTTCATTTAAAAACGGATTTGGTTCAGTCATTCCAGCTAAGAATTGATTAGGTTGATGATAATCAAAATTAAAGAAGTTTGGAGGAGAACAAGCAGGTGGAGGTGGATCTGAAGGTACTAAATTTGTTTGAAGAGCAAGTTTATCACCAGTTCTAGGCCTAACTTTAGTCCATATACCATTTCGTTTGGCATAATCCATACGGTGGAGGGAATGAGCATTAAATATATCAGTGTGACGTAATGCTACATTCATTTCTCCTTTGAGTTTCACATGGTGAAATTCAAACACATAGGTGAGAAACATCCCGTATGGTAATGCAACTTTAGATCTACCTACAGCTTCTTTCATATTATCATCATTAATTCAGGAAAGTTTAAAGGAGTTTCTTCTAATATATCAAACATTATACCTATATTTCTATCAGTTACAACATTAAACGATCCGGCACGAGGAGCAAAAATCTTTGCAATGATGCTATGTAGCAATCTATTTTCAACAGATAACATGTTTGCATCAAGATTAACTATATTAGCATCATTATCCTCTAAGCCTAAAATCGTTGCAATTTTATAGTTTCTTTCACTTGGGAAGTTTACTAGAACACCATTTGATGGAATACCTAAGGCGGAACCTAGCATTTCACTATCAAATTTGATTTTAACATTTTTGACAATTGAGTTATGGTTCCATCACCAAAATTTATATTTTCATAAAACTCATATATTAGATTTGGAAAGATAGGCTTTTTAGTGGATAAAAGATTTAACCAACCTTGAGATGTAAGTAGTTTTCCTATCTTAAACTCTTCTTGTTCTAGGAAATTAAAATCTACTAACCTTCCATTTGCTATTGATCTAGTGGTAATGGATGGAAAGATACATCTTGAAGAAGAAGAAGAAGGCTTCTTTGAAAGATCGAGGACTCATCTCTTGAATGAGTTGATTTCTTCTTTGGAGCCATTCCCTTTCTTCTAGATGTGGAAGGATTTGAAGCTTGAAGGAGAAGAGAGAAGGTGGGAGACGTTTGGAGAAGGCGTGGAGAAGACAACTTTTCTTGATGAAAACGTGTGGAATGAAGGGAGATGAAAGCTTTTATATGAAGATCTAAAGCGGTTAACTGATCAGGTGGCTGGTTGGTTGCCTGGTCAGTTGACTACTTTAAATAAGATAAGAATAAGGTAGGTGGCTGGTTTCATGAAAGGGAGATGGGCAAAATCAGTTAACTAGTCAGCTAACTGACACACTAAAAGAGGAAAGCAATAATTGCAATTTAAAGATATTTCATGAAGGGATTTGATTGGTTAGATTAAGATTAGTCAAGCAACACATGCTAACCATGATATTTAATCATAAAGTCAAGTACCACAAGCATAATTAATTAAATAGATGGATCAATCATTCCAAGTTCCTTCTAATTTCATAAAATTTTGATTCTTCTAATGGTTTAGTAAAAATATGCTAGTTGTTTTTCAGTACATAAGAATTCTATACAATGTTACCATTATTAACATGATCCCTAATGAAATGATGTCTAATTTCTATATGTTTAGTTCTTGAATGTTGAATGGGATTCTTAGTTAAATTAATTGCACTAGTGTTATCACATTTTATTGGTATGCCTTTCTGTTTGATACCATAATCCTCTAGCTGCTGCTTAATCCACAAAATTTGAGCACAGCAACTTCCAGCTGCAATGTATTCGGCCTCGGCCGTAGACAATGCTACTGAAGTTTGCTTTTTGCTAAACCATGAGATTAAGTTAACACCTAGGAATTGGCAAGTTCCACTAGTTGATTTTCTATCTAGTTTACATCCAGCAAAGTCTGAATCTGTGTATCCTATTAAGTCAATGCTAGATTGTCTGTCATACCAAAGTCCTAAATTTTTAGTTCCATTTAAATATTTAAATATCCTTTTAACAGCAAGCAAGTGTGATTCTTTAGGATTAGCTTGATATCTGGCACACATGCAAACACTAAACAAGATATCAGGTCTACTAGCAGTTAAGTATAATAAAGATCCTATCATGCCTCTATAAAGTTTTAAATCAACAGATTTTTCAGAATTATAAGATTCAAGTCTACAAGATGAGCTCATAGGGGTACCGATACTCTTAGATGTCTCCATGCCAAACTTTTTGATCATTTCCTTGATATACTTGGATTGGCTTATGAAGATCCCGTCTTTGCTTTGTTTGATCTGAAGTCCGAGAAAATAATTTAATTCTCCCATCATACTCATCTCGAACTCTCCCTGCATAAGCTTAGCAAAGTCTTTGCATAAAGAATCATTAGTGGCACCAAAAATGATATCATCTACATAGATTTGAATAATTAAAATATCATTTTGTCTTTTAATAAATAGAGTTGTATCTACATTTCCTCGAATGAAGTCATTACTAATCAAGAATTTGCTTAACCTCTCATACCAAGCCCGGGGTGCTTGCTTCAAACCATACAAAGCTTTGTTTAATTTAAATACGTGGTTTGGAAACAAGTGATTTTCAAAGCCGGGTGGTTGTTCCACAAAAACTTGTTCAGCAATGTATCCATTTAGGAAAGCGCTTTTAACATCCATTTGATATAATTTAAAATTCATAAAGCAAGCAACAGCAAGAAGTAATCTGATAGCTTCTAATCTAGCAACAGGGGCATAAGTTTCATCAAAATCAATTCCTTCTTCTTGATTATAACCCTTAGCTACTAGTCTTGCTTTATTTCTAATTATGTTACCATGTTCATCCAATTTATTTCTGAAAACCCATTTAGTTCCTATAATTTGATGATCATGAGGTCTATCAATAAGAGTCCATACATTATTTCTTTCAAATTGATTAAGTTCCTCATGCATTGCATTTATCCAATCAACATCATTTTTAGCTTCATCATACATTTAGGTTCAATTTTAGAAACAAATGCTAAGTTATTATAAGTATCTCTAAATGATGATCTCCTAATTCCTTGAGATATTTCACCAATAATTTGATCTTTAGGGTGACTGTGAACATACCTCCATCCTCTTTCTAAATCATCATTACCTTGTGAGGCTTCAGGTGGATTAGCGTTGCTTTCTTCATTTACCTCTTGTGTATCTGAATTCCTTGTCCTTCAAGGTGATATCTTTGAGTTGATCTTCAATTTCATCTGCATCATTTATACCTTTTCTCTTCCTTAATGGAAGATCATTAGATTCATCAAAGATAACATGAATGATTCTTCAACTACTAAAGTCTTTTTGTTAAAAACTCTAAAAGCTCTACTATGTAAAGAATAACCGAGAAAAATTCCTTCATCAGATTTAGCATCAAATTTATCAAGGTTTTTTTTTCCATTATTTAAAACAAAACAGCGACATCCAAAAACATGAAAATAACCGATGTTAGGTTTTCTTCCTTTCCAAAGTTCATAGGAGTCTTTTTCAAAACAGGTCTGATTAATGCACGATTTAAAACATAACATGCAGTGTTGATAGCTTCAGCCCAAAATATTTTGGGAGATTACTTTCACACAACATGGTACGAGCCATTTCTTCTAAAGTTCTGTTCTTTCTTCTACTACTCCATTTTGTTGAGGTGTTCTGGGTGCAGAAAAATTATGTTCAATTCCATTTTCATTACAAAAATTTTCAAAATATTGATTTTCAAATTCTTTTCCATGATCACTTCGTATCGATAAAACAGAAGAATTCTTTTCATTTGTAATTCTTTTAAATAATTTTTGAAATGATGGAAATGCTTCATCTTTACTAGCTAAGAATAAAACCCATGTAAAACGAGAGAAATCATCAATATGAAAACCATATCTTTTTCCTCCTAGACTAGTTGTTCTTGTAGGACCGAATAAATCCATATGCAAGAGTTCCAAAGGTCTAGTGGTTGAAATCACATTTTTCGATTTAAAAGATACTCGAGTTTGTTTTCCAAATTGACAAGCATCACAGATTTTATCTTTTTCAAAAGTAAGTTTTGGCAAACCATTTACTAAATCCTTTTTGATTAATTTAGATAACAAATCCATGCTTGCATGAGCTAGCCTACGATGCCATAACCAACTATTATCAGTTTTATTATTCATAGCAACTAGGCAATCAACATTTTGATCATTCAAATCATTTAAATCAACAATGTATACATTACCATGCCTATGACCAATAAATTTCATTTTTATTAGTAGGATTTTTAACAATGCATAAAGATGATTCAAATGTAACTTTAAATCCTTTGTCACATAATTGACTAATGCTTAGTAAATTATGTTTTAACCTTTCACAAGTAAGACATTATCAATAAAAGCATGAGGTGTGATACCTATTTTTCCAATGCCAATAATTTTTCCTTGGCCATTATCACCAAAAGTAACAACACCTCCATCTTTTGCCTCCAAAGTGATGAATTGAGATTCATCACCCGTCATGTGTCTTGAGCACCCGCTATCCAAGTACCATTGTCTTTTAGTTGCTCGGGTTGCAAGACACACCTGTACACAATTTTAAGTTTTGCTCTTAGGTACCCAAGCTTTCTTGGGTCCTTTTGGGTTAGTTAAAATAGTTCCTTTTGGAACCCATATTTGTTTAACTTTGTGTGTGTGACAAGTATATGCTTTGTGTCCTAATTTACCACATTTAAAGCATGTAATTTTAGTTGAATCATCAGCATGCACATAAATATTTTTCAAGAAATTTTTGTCTTTCAATAGGATTATATCCAAGACCAGCTCTATTGTAAACAGCCCTTTGACTATTTAATATCATTTCTAACTTTTCTGAACTTAAAGTAAATTTATCAATAATTGGTTTAATTTACTCACTTCATTTTTCAAATCTTGGTTTTCCTTTAATAATGATTCATTGTTATTTGAAATTCTTTCTTTTTCAAGAGTAAGTTTTTAATTTCATTTTTCAAATCTTTGTTCTTTGAACTTAATTTTGCAAAATCATCTACAAGTTCATAGAATGCACCATGCAATTCATCAAAAGTAAAGTCATCTAGAAAACTAGGACTTACCTCATTTCATCAGCCATGAAGCATACATTTGCAACTTCAGTCTTTTCTTCATCTTCTGAACTTGTTGCTTCACTGTCGCTCCATGTAGCCAACATAGCCTTCTTCTTTATTTTCTTAAATCCTTTCTTCAATTGTGGACATTCTGGTTTGATATGTCCAGGCTTCTTACACTCATAGCATATAGGAGGTTCACTTCTTTCCTTTTCTTTGCTATGATCTCCTTTGGTAAATATTTTTCTTTTTCCAAATTTCTTTCTCCTCATAAATTTCTTGAATTTTCTAGAGATAAGTGCCATATCATCATCTTTTTCACTATCACTGGTTTCTTCCTCACTTTCCTCATCTTGAACATTACACTTTCAATGCCATGGTCCTTCTCTTCTTTGAATCATCTTCATCAATGTGTTGTCGTTGTAGTTCATGAGTCATCAAAGATCCGACCAATTCTTCAAGTGATAAAGTGTTGAGGTCTTTTGCTTCTTGTATAGCTGTCACTTTTGCTTCCCATGATCTAGGTAAAGATCTTAAAATTTTTCTAACAAGATCACTGTTAGCATAAGATTTTCCCAAACTTTTCAAACCATTAATGATATCAGTAAATCTAGTAAACATATCAGTGATATTTTCAGCTGAATCCATCTTAAATAATTCATACTTATGAACAAGCATATTAATTTTGGATTCCTTGACTTGATTAGTACCCTCATGGGTGACTTCAAGTCTATCCCAAATCTCTTTAGCAGACATGCATGTAGATATACGATTAAACTCATTTGCATCAAGAGAACAATAAAGAACATTCATAGCTTTTGCATTTAATTGAGCTAATTTCTTATCTTGCTCATCCCATTCAGATTCAGGCTTTGCAATATCAATATTATCAATCTTAACAGTGGGTGTGTGAGGTCCATTAATTATGATTCCCCATAAATCATAATCAAGTGCTTGAATGAAGATTTTCATTCGTGCTTTCCAATATGTGTAATTTGTTCCATTGAACAAAGGTGGTCTATTAGTTGATTGTCCTTCGGTCAACATAGATCCCATTTGGATTACTACTGATCTTTAGCTCCAAGCTTATCAAAGCTATAGAAATCAAGAGCACGCTGCTCTGATACCACTTGTTGCCCAGATGTAGTAACCCAAGAGGGGGGTGAATTGGGTATTTAAAAAATTAATTACTACGCAGATATGTGCTTAATCACTAGTTAATTTTGCAGCGGTGTAGTGGAGTGCACAAAAGAAAATACACAAAAATCAATCACAAACACAAGGTTTATAGTGGTTCGGTGCCAAACTCGGCTCCTACATCCACTCCCCAAAAACCCTTTGGAATTTCACTAATCGTATCACAACGATTACAACCCCTAGCCTTCCGGCTAGTCCTCTTGTTTCACGGCACAAGGCAGCCAAACCCCTAGCCTTCCGGCTAGTCCTCTTTTTAATGGCACAAGGAAGCCAAACCCCTAGCCTTCCCGGCTAGTCCTCTTGTTTAACGGCACAAGGAAGCCAACCAATAATCTAGGGTTATCTCTAACCCTATTACAAATAATTTCAGAATAGTTAACAAATAGCTCCTAACTTGAGCAAATATTCAAAAAGTACTTTACAAATTTGAAGCAAATCTTCAGCAAAGAATGTGGATCTCTGAGGTAGCTGAGATTTGAATGCTTCACCGGATCTGGACGACTTGAGCAAGGATTGAGGTTTGTTAACTTCACAGCACAAGAACTTGCTCTTCAACACTCCGAAAAATATGCAATGAACACTCTCTTTTGATTTCTTTCTTTTTTTTTCTTTTTTATTCAAAGATTCATCAAAAAAATGTCAAGAATCGTCAAGGTTTCCTCTGATCACATCTATTTAAACCAAAACAAAAAAATGTCTGTTAGACACATTGGTAAATAGAGGAAATTAAAAATGGGAAGAAATATAACCGTTTGAATTTATTTCCCTAAAACATTGATTGCATTTAATCCTTTGGCAAAGAAAGATCTCTGTCAAACACCAAAAGAAAATGGCAGTAACCATGAAAACAGAATTATAATTAAAGAGAGAGAGAGCATTTAATATTTGAGGGAGGTGGTTGGCTGGACATAATTTCCAGCTAACTCCTTGAAGTCGTGCGGCCATGGAAGAAAAGGAGAAGATGCCCAAGCTAGCTAAGTAACTAAAGCTAGTTAGCTAGCTAACAAGACTCCACGGTCAAGAAGAAATCAGCCATAAAGGTGAAGTAAAGTCGCTAGCAAATGAGTTAGCTCTTTCCATCATCCACACGGCTAGACAAGGCATCCAGGATAAAGTGGTTAGCTTCTTATTTAGCTTGCTTGGATGAGTGCACGGCTTGGAGATGAAGAAATCAGTCATATCCAAAGTAATAAAGTAGCTAGCTAGCAAGCTAGCTCAATTCTATATCCACATGGCTAGGTAAAGAAACCAGGAAAAAATAGCTAGCTTTAGAGCCAAGGTTTCATGCATTAATAGAAAAGTAGTTAACTACATAGCTAGCTAAGGCATAAACTAGTTTGCTCTTTAGCTAACTAGCCACATAAACAAGAACCCAATGTTTTTATGAACAGAGAGCTTTTGAGAATCAGCTAGCTCTTTAGTTAGCTATCTTAAAAGTGCATGAGGCCAGGTTAAAAGTAGTTAGCTCTAGAGCTAACTCAATTCAAAAACTTTCATGCGGCTGAAGAGGGAATAAATAAAGTAGTTAACTTCCTAGTTAGCTAGATAAAAGTTAACTCTACCATGCAAAAAAGTAGTTAGCTTGTTAGCTAACTCAATTCAAAATCATGCGCCCAGGGAATGAAAAAATTTGTAAAAGTAGTTAGCTTGTTAGCTAACTAGATAAAAAGCAAACTCATTCATGACAAAAGTAGCTAACTTGTTAGCTAACTCTATTCAAATTTTATGCAATGTGGGAAGTAAGAAAAGAAAAAGTAGTTAGCTGTTAAGCTTACTTGATTTATCATGCAATCGGCCAAGGAAGAAAAACTCCCCAAAGGAGTTAGCTTTTCAGCTAACTCTTTTGCAAAGACGTTCGGCTAGGGGAAGGAAGAACAAAATAGTTAGCTTGTTAGCTAACTCAGTTAAGGTTTCATGAAAAACGCCCAAAGGGAAAGCTAGCTCTCCAGCTGGCTTGAATTAAACTCCATTCGGCCAAAGAAACCTGTAGGGAAAAATAGTTAGCTTGTTGGGAATATCTAGCTAACTCAATGAACTAACCAGCTAGCTGCCCAGCTGGCTGAAACCAAGGAGTACTCGGCCAAGGCAAATTTCTGCAGCGAATAGTTGGCTCTTGAGGCGAACTAGTCAACTAGGAGAAGGAAGAAGTTAGCTAACTAGCTAACTTATCCCAAGCATTGTTCGGCTAGGCTTACTATGAGAGGAAAATAAGTTAGCTAGCAAGAGGAGGAAGCTAGCTAAGGAGGGAAATAAGCTAGCTCACGTAGTTATGCAAAAATCAAAGCAATAAAGAATCAATTAGCTATATTCTAGACAAGAGAAAATAAGCTTCTATGTAACAAATAAAATTTTACTTGATAAGGCTCACCTATACGTCACTTGTACATCCCTGCATTAATATTAATTTCCCTAATAAACATAGTCTTAATTGTTTTGTAATCATCAAAATCAATGTAGGGGCCAACAGAAACCGTTCAGCCTAGTTAGCTCTCCAGCTAACTAAGCAAACGATAGCTAGCTCTCTAGTTAGCTATCC
This sequence comes from Calamus simplicifolius, assembly GCA_900491605.1. Classification (NCBI taxonomy): domain Eukaryota; kingdom Viridiplantae; phylum Streptophyta; class Magnoliopsida; order Arecales; family Arecaceae; genus Calamus; species Calamus simplicifolius. The sequence continues at coordinate 160,132 of UESW01005093.1, read as the reverse complement.
AGAGAATGCAAATGGCCAGAGAGAGAGGGAGTTAGCTCTTCAGGTAACTAAATATTCAAACCTCATGGCCAAGGGATCACCTGTGAAAAATAGTTAGCTAACCAGTTAGCTCCAAGATAAAATAGTTAGCTAAACAGTTAGCTTCAAGAAAACCCAGCTAGCTAAAAGATCCGGCAGCTAACTCAACAGTTAGCTAAAATTGAAGATGGTTCGGCCAGGAGAAACAACAGGTAACTGGCATTAGCTAAAGTGGAATTCAGTTAGCTCCAAGGCATCCCAAGCTAGCTAACCAGCTAGCTAATTTAAATAGTATTTGGCCAAGCACTATGACGAGCACATTAGTTAGCCGAAGAAACTCTAGCTAGCTAACCAGCTAGCTAAAGAATTAATAACGTTTAGCCAAGCACTGAGTTAGCTTCCTAGTTAGCTGAAAGGCGTGCCAGCTAGCTAAATGGAATAACAAGTTAGCTAACCAGTTAACTCCCAGGCCAATAAAATTATCTAAGGCAAAATAGAATGAAGTACTTTCTTACCAGTCAATTTTGCACGCAAATACTTACCTGCAAGGTGACCGATCTTCCCTGTATCAAGCTTAGAGTTGCCTAATAGTTTTGTAATCATCAAAATCAATCTGGGGTCAACATTAATCTTAGGGGCTGAAATTACTAGTCCATTTTGTTTTGATAGATTATGAAATTGTCTAATGTGTTTGACATGTTGGTCTAAGTCTTCTGAGAAAATTAACACATCATCTATGTAGACTATTATAAAGTGTGACTCTGAGTTAAATATTGTGTTCATCATGTTTTGGAATTCACTTGGGGCATTTTTGAGTCCAAAGGGCATTACGTTCCATTCGTAATATTCGAAGGGCACAGTGAATGATGTTTTATATCTATCTGGTTCTCTTATCTGTATTTGCCAAAATTCTGATTTCATGTCAAACTTAGAGAATATTTTTGCTATATAAAGCATGGATAAAAGATCTTTCTTGTTAGGTATGGGATACTTGATCCATTCTAAGACCTTATTTAGAGGTTTATAATTGATGACTAATCTGGGGGTTTCTCTTTCTAATTTTGAGACCTTTTGAACATAAAAGGCCGAGCACGACGAAGGTGATTTACTTGACCTTATAGGCTTTTGTCTAAGAGATTTGATATTCTTTCTTACAATATTCTAACAATTCTGCATTCATCTGAATAGGTCTAGATTTAGTTGGAATATTAATTTCCTTAAAATCTTTAATGTAGGGTATACTAACCTGGTGTTTTTGTCTATCCCAAAAGGCTGTAGGATTTTGACTGCATAATTCTTTTTCTAATTTTCTTGAATTTATTTTATTCTATTTTTCCATAGGTCTGTTTGTAGTTGGTTTTCTATTTTATTAGTTTTAAGTTCTTCTTTAAGGTTTAGGAGCTGTTGTTCCTTATACTCTAAGGATTGTATTTTCTGAATGCTAAGATCTTTTAATAAGTTAACTTCTTTGGTCTTGGTAGGGTTTACAAATCTGAAAGTAACCTTCTTTTCCCCAAATAGGTTGATATTTCATCTTCATCTATTTCCATATGGTAAAGAAGGGTTAGGAATGGTATTCCTAGCATAATAGTTTGAACATCTTTTACTACGATGAAAGTTGTCTTAAAGCATATGCCATCTTGACAAATATGCACCTTTGGTATTTTGTATCTGATTTTAAGGTTTTCATTATTTGTTGTATAAAGATTTTTGGATGTTTCTTCATAATATTTTCTAAAAAATAATCCTTCTGAGATACAATTCATATCGGCTCCTGAGTCAACTAAGGCATAGACGTGTCTAGTCTCATCTTGAACTACTAACTCAACCTTGATATGCCACTTCTGAACCTTTACTGTTGTAATTTTATTCAGATAACTATCATGTTCACTATCTTCGTCCTGAGGAATATTTTTTTCTTTACTAGGGTTTTTAGATTTGCTATTTCTGATCTTAATGTTCTAATTTCTATTTTTATTTGTTTGATTTCTTCTTTTAGTTGATGAATCGGGTTTGTTTTGAGCTTTTCTTCTTGATCCTTTTGTTTAATTATTTTTCGTAAGTTTAAAACTTCGTTTTGGGTTTTAGGTTGTAGCTCTTTTTTAAGTTTCTATATGTATTCTTTTCTTAATTCAGGATCATCAACTTCTCCTATGAGATCCATGAGCAAATCACTTTTCTTATTTCTAAGCATATTTATCTTTAGATTCTTAGTGCACCCACATAGTGCAATTTCATCTAAACTTTCTGAAGAGGTTTCCTCTTCTTCATCTGAAGAATTCTCACTTTCTTCTATTAGGTTGATTTGATCATTTTCCGAACTATCTTCTTGGTAGGAGGTACTTTCCTCGCTGTCTGTTAATATTAGCCATAATATTTTCTCTTTTGTTCTTCAGGGATTTCCATCTCCCTAATTTGAGATATTTTGTATTTTTTGCAGTTTTTGCTATAATGTCCTTTTTTGCCACATCTAAAATATGTGGGATTCTTTTCCCGCTTAGGCTGGGACTTGTGTTTCTTTTTCCATTTAGGAATATCTCTGTATTTTTTATCTTTATATATTCTTCTTCCTTCCTTTTGTTTGTTTGTCTTGTTTCTGTGGTATCTTTGTTTTTCTAACTTTCTATTGGCTTTTTTTTTTTCTTGGAAGAAGGTACTAGTACTTCGTAACCATATTGTCAGTAAAATCCTCCTAATTCTTTTCTAGTTGTAATTTCTTCTCTCTTTAATTTAGATTGAAGTTTCATTTCTGTGCACATCTTGAGTGTTGTTTTGTTAATTAGTCCACAAATATCTCCGTAGGTGACATTTTCCTAGTAGACATGTCCTTGGTGTTCTTCTATTAGAGCTTCACTTACTTTTTCTGAAAATAAACTAGGTAATCCTGAGATGAATTTCTCTTTCCAAAAAGGAGAGTTGCAGTCTTCTCTGTCCATGACTCTACATAGAAATGTATCTCTATACCATCCAAAGTCTTGCTTTTTAGGACATCTAAGTTTCATTAGAAGCATTTTGGTGATTTCTAGTTTTTGATCTCTCGATCCTACAAAATGTCTGTATATGGTATGGACTAAGGTTTCTACTCCATTGGCTTCTTCCGTTGTTTCTGATGAATTTGGCTTAACTATGATTTTTGTACTATGTTTTATGATATCTCTTTGTTCAGGTTTGAGGTATCTATTCCACCATCCTTCTAACTATCCAGTAAAGCCTTGAACTAAAGCTTTAATGATAGCTTCTTCAGAGTTGTCGTTAGCTCTTAGAGCTCCTGCTGCCATAACCATTTCTACTAAGAGATTCAAAATCTCTCTATCTGATATTCCATCTAGGTTCTATTCATAAACTGCTCTACCTCTATAGGCTTCTGTTGGCACCTACATTGATTTTGATGATTACTAAACAATTAAGACTATGTTTATTAGGGAAATTAATATTAATGCAGGGATGTACAAGTGACGTACAGGTGAGCCTTATCAAGTAAAATTTTATTTGTTGCATAGAAGCTTATTTTCTCTTATCTAGAATATAGCTAATTGATTATTCTTTATTGCTTGGATTTTTGCATGACTATGTGAGCTAGCTTATTTCCCTCCTTAGCTAGCTTCCTCCTCTTGCTAGCTAACTTATTTTCCTCTCACAGTAAGCCTAGCCGAACCATGCTTGGGATAAGTTAGCTAGTTAGCTAACTTCTTCCTTCTCCTAGTTGACTAGTTGGCCTCAAGAGCCAACTATTTGCTGCAGAAATTTGCCTTGGCCGAATACTCCTTGGTTTCAGCCAGCTGGGCAGCTAGCTGGTTAGTTCATTGAGTTAGCTAGATATTCCCAACAAGCTAACTATTTTTACCTGTAGGTTTCTTTGGCCGAATGGAGTTTAATTCAAGCCAGCTTGAGAGCTAGCTTTCCCTTTGGGCGTTTTTCATGAAACCTTGACTGAGTTAGCTAACAAGCTAACTATTTTGTTCTTCCTTCCCCTGGCTGAACAATTTTGCAAAAGAGTTAGCTGAAAAGCTAACTCCTTTGGGGCATTTTTCTCCCTCGGCCAATTGCATAATAAATCAAGTTAGCTTAACAGCTAACTACTTTTTCTTTTCTTACTTCCCACGTTGCATGAAATTTGAATAGAGTTAGCTAACAAGTTAGCTACTTTTGTCATGAATGAGTTTGCTTTTTATCTAGTTAGCTAACAAGCAAACTACTTTTACAAATTTTTTAATTCCCTGGGCGCATGATTTTGAATTGAGTTAGCTAACAAGCTAACTACTTTTTTGCATGGTAGAGTTAACTTTTTATCTAGCTAACTGGGAAGTTAACTACTTTATTCATTCCCTCTTCAGCCGCATGAAAGTTTTTGAATTGAGTTAGCTCTAGAGCTAACTACTTTTAACCTGGCATTATGCACTTTTAAGATAGCTAACTAAAGAGCTAGCTGATTCTCAAAAGCTCTCTGTTCATGAAAACATTGGGTTCTTGTTTATGTGGCTAGTTAGCTAAAGAGCTAACTAGTTTGTGCCTTAGCTAGCTAGGTAGTTAACTACTTTTCTATTAATGCATGAAACCTTGGCTCTAAAGCTAGCTATTTTTTCCTGGTTTCTTTACCTAGCCATGTGGATATTGAATTGAAATAGCTTGCTAGCTAGCTACTTTATTTCTTTGGATATGACTGATTTCTTCATCTCCAAGCTGTGCACTCATCCAAGCAAGCTACCTAAGAAGCTAACCACTTTATCCTGGATGCCTTGTCTAGCCGTGTGGATGATGGAAAGAGCTAACTCATTTGCTAGCTACTTTACTTAACCTTTATGGCTGATTTATTCTTGACCGTGGAGTCTTGTTAGCTAGCTAACTAGCTTTAGTTACTTAGCTAGCTTGGGCATCTTCTCCTTTTCTTCCATGGCCGCACGACTTCAAGGAGTTAGCTGGAAATTATGTCCAGCCAACCACCTTCCTCAAATATTAAATGCTCTCTCTCTCTCTTTTAATTATAATTCTGTTTTCATGGTTACTGACATTTTCTTTTGGTGTTTGACAGAGATCTTTCTTTGCCAAAGGATTAAATGCAATCAATGTTTAGGGAAATAAATTCAAACGGTTATATTTCTTCCAGTTTTTAATTTCCTCTATTTACCAATGTGTCTAACGAACATTATTTTTGTTTTGGTTTAAATAGATGTGATCAAAGGAACACCTTGACGATTCTTGACAATTTTTGTTGATGAATCTTTGAAAATCTAAAAAGAAAAAGAGAAAGAAAGAAATCAAAAGAGAGTGTTCATTGCATATTTTTCGGAGTGTTGAAGAGCAAGTTCTTGTGCTGTGAAGTTGACAAATCTCAATCCTTGCTCAAGTCGTCCAGATCCGGTGAAGCATTCAAAAGTCTTAGCTACCTCAGAGATCCACATTCTTTGCTGAAGATTTGCTTCAAATTTGTAAAGTACTCTTTGAATATTTGCTCAAATTAGGAGCTATTTGTTAACTATTCTGAAATTATTTGTAATAGGGTTAGAGATAACCCTAAGATTATTGTTTGGCTTCCTTGTGCCGTTAAACAAGAGACTAACCAGGAAGGCTAGGGGTTTGGTTTCCTTGTGCCGTTAAATAAGAGGACTAGTCGGGAAGGCTAGGAGTTTGGTTGCCTTATGCCTTGAAACAAGAGGACTAGCCGGGAAGGCTAGGGGTTGTAATCGTTGTGATACGATTAGTAAAATTCGCAAAGGATTTTTGGGGAGTGGACATAGAAGCCGAGTTTGGCACCGAACCTCTATAAACCCTATTGTGTTTGTGATTGCATATTCCATGTAATTTTGTTTTGTGCACTCCACTAAACCGCTGCGAACTAATTTTTAACTAGTGATTAAGCACATATCTGCGCTAGTAATTAATTTTTTAAATACCCAATTCACCCTCCTGTTGGGTTACTACATCTGGGCAACGAGTGGTATCAGAGCAGCGTGCTCTTGATTTCTATAGCTTTGAAAAGCTTGGAGCTAAAGATCAGTAGTAATCCAAATAGGATCTATGTTGACTGAAGGACAATCAACTAATAGACCACCTTTGTTCAATGGATCAAATTACACATATTGGAAAGCATGAATAAAAATCTTCATTCAAGCACTTGATTATGATTTATGGGGAATCATAATTAATGGACCTCACACACCCACTATTTAGATTGATAATATTGATATTGAAAAGCCTGAATCAGAATGGGATGAGCAAGATAAGAAATTAGCTCAATTAAATGCAAAAGCTATGAATGTTCTTTATTGTTCTCTTGATGCAAATGAGTTTAACTGTATATCTACATGCATGTCTGCTAAAGAAATTTGGGATAGACTTGAAGTCACCCATGAGGGTACTAATTAAGTCAAGGAATCTAAAATTAATATGCTTGTTCATAAGTATGAATTATTTAAGATGGATTCAGCTAAAAATATCACTGATATGTTTACTAGATTTACTGATATCATTAATGGTTTGAAAAGTTGGGAAAAATCTTATGCTAACAGTGATCTTGTTAGAAAAATTTTAAGATCTTTACCTAGATCATGGGAAGCAAAAGTGACTGCTATATAAGAAGCAAAAGACCTTAATACTTTATCACTTGAAGAATTAGTCAGCTCTTTGATGACTCATGAACTACAGCAATGACAACACAATGATGAAGATGATTCAAAGAAGAAAAGGATTATGGCATTGAAGAGTGCAGTTCAAGATGTGGAAAGTGAGGAAGAAACCAGTGATAGTGAAAAAGATGATGAAATGACACTTATCTTCAGAAAATTTAAGAAATTTATAAGGAGAAAGAAATTTGAAAAAAGAAAAATATTTACCAAAGGAGATCATAGCAAAGAAAAGGAAAGAAGTGAACCTCCTATATGCTTTGAGTGCAAGAAGCCTGGACATATCAAACCGGAATGTCCACAATTGAAGAAAGGATTTAAGAAAATAAAGAAGAAAGCTATGTTGGCTACATGGAGCGACAGTGAAGCAACAAATTCAGAAGATGAAGAAAAGATTGAAGTTGCAAATGTATGTTTCATGGCTGATGATAATAAGGTAAGTCCTAGTTTTCTAGATGACTTTACTTTCGATGAATTGCATGATGCATTCTATGAACTTGTAGATGATTTTGCAAAATTAAGTTCAAAGAACAAAGATTTGAAAAATGAAATTAAACAACTTATTCTTGAAAAAGAAAGAATTTCAAACAATATTGAATCATTATTAAAGGAAAACCAAGATTTGAAAAATGAAGTGAGTAAATTAAGACCAATTATTGATAAATTTACTTTGAGTTTAGAAAAGCTAGAAATGATATTAAATAGTCAAAGGGCTATTTATAATAGAGCTGGTCTTGGATATAATCCTATTGAAAGATAAAAATTTTTGAAAAATATTCATGTGCATGCTGATGATTCAACTAAAATTACATGCTTTAAATGTGGTAAATTAGGACACAAAGCATATACTTGTCACACACACAAAGTTAAACAAATATGGGATCCAAAAGAAACTATTTTAACTAACCCAAAAGGACCCAAGAAAGCTTGGGTACCTAAGAGAAAAACTTAAAATTATGTATGCAGGTGTGTCTTGCTACTCGAGCAACTAAAAGACAATGGTACTTGGATAGCGGGTGCTCAAGACACATGACGGGTGATGAATCTCAATTCATTACTTTGGAGGCAAAAGATGGAGGTGTTGTTACTTTTGGTGATAATGGCCAAGGAAAAATTATTGGCATTGGAAAAATAGGTATCACACCTCATGCTTTTATTGATAATGTCTTACTTGTGAAAGGATTAAAACATAATTTATTAAGCATTAGTCAATTATGTGACAAAGGATTTAAAGTTATATTTGAATCATCTTTATGCATTGTTAAAAAATTCTACAAATAAAATATAAAATTTATTGGTCATAGGCATGGTAATGTATACATTGTAGATTTGAATGATTTGAATGATCGAAATGTTGATTGCCTAGTTGCTATGAATAATAAAACTGATAATAGTTGGTTATGGCATTGTAGGTTAGCTCATGCAAGCATGATTTGTTATCTAAATTAATCAAAAAGGATTTAGTAAATGGCTGCCAAAACTTACGTTTGAAAAAGATAAAATCTGTGATGCTTATCAATTTGGAAAACAAACCCGAGTATCTTTTAAATCGAAAATGTGATTTCAACCTCTAGACCTTTGGAACTCTTGCATATGGATTTATTCGGTCCTACAAGAATAACTAGTCTAGGAGGAAAAAGATATGGTTTTGTCATGATTGATGATTTTTCTCGTTTTACATGGGTTTTATTCTTAGCTAGTAAATATGAAGCATTTCCGTCATTTCAAAAATTATTTAAAAGAATTACAAATGAAAAGAATTCTTCTGTTTTATCGATACAAGTGATCATGGAAAAGAATTTAAAAATAAATATTTTGAAAATTTTTGTAATGAAAATGAAATTGAACATAATTTTTCTGCATCCAGAACACCTCAACAAAATGGAGTAGTAGAAAGAAAGAATAAAACTTTAGAAGAAATGGCTTGTACCATGTTGTGTGAGAGTAATCTCCCAAAATACTTTTGGGCTGAAGCTATCAACACTACATGTTATGTTTTAAATCGTGCATTAATCAGACTTGTTTTGAAAAAGACTCCGTATGAACTTTGGAAAGGAAGAAAACCTAACATTGGTTATTTTCATGTTTTTGGATGCCGCTGTTTTGTTTTAAATAATGAAAAAACAAACCTTGATAAATTTGATGCTAAATCTGATGAAGGATTTTTTTTCTCGATTATTCTGTACATAGTAGAGATTTTAGAGTTTTTAACAAAAAGACTTTAGTAGTTGAAGAATCAATTCATGTTATCTTTGATGAATCTAATGATCTTTCATTAAGGAAGAGAAAAGGTATAAATGATGCAGATAAAATTGAAGATCAACTCAAAGATATCACCTTGAAGGACAAGGAGAATTGAGATACACAAGAGGTAAATGAAGAAAGCAACGCTAATCCACCTGAAGCCTCACAACGTAATGATGATTTAGAAAGAAGATGGAGGTATGTTCACAGTCACCCTAAAGATCAAATTATTGGTGAAATATCTCAAGGAATTAGGACGAGATCGTCATTTAGAGATACGTATAATAACTTAGCATTTGTTTCCAAAATTGAACCTAAATGCTATGATGAAGCTAAAAATGATGTTGATTGGATAAATGCAATGCATGAGGAACTTAATCAATTTGAAAGAAATAATGTATGGACTCTTATTGATAGACCTCATGATCATCAAATTATAGAAACTAAATGGGTTTTTAGAATAAATTGGATGAACATGGTAACATAATTAGAAATAAAGCAAGACTAGCAGCTAAGGGTTATAATCAAGAAGAAGGAATTGATTTTGATGAAACTTATGCCCATGTTGCTAGATTAGAAGCTATCAGATTACTTCTTGCTACTACTTGCTTTATGAATTTTAAACTATATCAAATGGATGTTAAAAGTGCTTTCCTAAATGGATACATTGCTAAACAAGTTTTTATGAAACAGCCATCCGGCTTTGAAAACCACTTGTTTCCAAACCACGTATTTAAATTAAACAAAGCTTTGTATGGTTTGAAGCAAGCACCCCGGGCTTGGTATGAGAGGTTAAGCAAATTCTTGATAAGTAATGACTTCATTCGAGGAAATGTAGATACAACTCTATTTATTAAAAGACAAAATAATGATATTTTAATTATTCATATCTATATAGATGATATCATTTTTGGTGCCACTAATGATTCATTATGCAAAGACTTTGCTAAGCTTATGCAGGAAGAGTTCGAGATGAGTATGATGGGAGAATTAAATTATTTTCTCGGACTTCAGATCAAACAAAGCAAAGACGGGATCTTCATAAGCCAATCCAAGTATATCAAGGAAATGATCAAAAAATTTGGCATGGAGACACTAGTACAATTAATTTAACTAAGAATCTCATTCAACATTCAAGAACTAAACATATAGAAATTAGACATCACTTCATTAGGGATCATGTTAATAATGGTGACATTGTACTAGAATTCTTATGTACTGAAAAACAACTAGCAGATATTTTTACTAAACCATTAGAAGAATCAAAATTTTATGAAATTAGAAGAGAACTTGGAATGATTGATCCATCTATTTAATTAATTATGCTTGTGGTACTTGACTTTATGATTAAATATCATGGTTAGCATGTGTTGCTTGACTAATCTTAATCTAGTCAATCAAATCCCTTCATGGAATATCTTTAAATTGCAATTATTGCTTTGTCTTTTAGTGTATCAGTTAGCTGACTAGTTTACTGATTTTGCCCATCTCCCTTTCATGAAACCGGCCACCTACCTTATTCTTGTCTTATTTAAAGTAGTCAACTGACCAGGCAACCAACCAGCCTTCTCCAAAACGTTTTCATCTTATTCGTCTTATTCTTGTCTTATTCGTCTTCATATAAAAGCTTTCATCTCCCTTTATTCCACACGTTTTCATCAAGAAAAGTTGTCTTCTCCACGCCTTCTCCAAAACGTCTCCCACCTTCTCTCTTCTCCTTCAAGCTTCAAATCCTTCCACATCTAGAAGAAAGGGAATGGCTCCAAAGAAGAAATCAACTCATTCAAGAGATGAATCCTCGGATCTTCCAAAGAAGCCTTCTTCTTCTTCTTCAAGATGTATCTTTCCATCCATTACCACTAGATCAATAGCAAATGGAAGGTTAGTAGATTTTAATTTCCTAGAACAAGAAGAGTTTAAGATAGGAAAAGTACTTGCATCTCAAGGTTGGTTAAATCTTTTATCCATTAAAAAGCCTATCTTTCCAAATCTAATATATGAGATTTATGAGAATATAAATTTTGTGATGGAACCATAACATCAATTGTCAAAAATGTTAAAATCCAATTTGATAGTGAAATGCTAGGTTCCGCCTTAGGTATTCTATCAAATGGTGTTCTAGTAAACTTTCCAAGTGAAAGAAACTATAAAATTGCAACGATTTTAGGCTTAGAGGATAATGATGCTAATATAGTTAATCTTGATGCAAACATGTTATCTATTGAAAATAGATTCCTACATAGCATCATTGCAAAGATTTTTGCTCCTCGTGCCAGATCGTTTAATGATGTAACTGATAGAGATATAGGTATAATATTTAATATATTAGAAGAAACTTCTTTAAACTTTCCTGAATTATGCATTACCATACGAGATGTTTTTCACCTATGTGTTTAAATTTCACCATGTGAAACTCAAAGGAGAAAAGAAAGTAGCATTATGTCACACTAATATATTTAATGCTCATTCCCTCCATCGTATGGATTATGCCAAACGAAATGGTATATGGACTAAAGTTAGGTCTAGAACTGGTGATAAACCTGCTCTTCAACCAACAAATTTAGTACCTTCAAATCCACCTCCACCTGCTTGTTCTCCTCCAAACTTCTTTAATTTTGATTATCATCAACTTAATCAATTCTTAGCTGGAATGACTAAACCAAATTTATTTTTAAATGAACCTCCTGATATTCCTGAATCTTCAAATCGATATAACAACTCAACTTCTACTCTTCCTACCGTGCTAATCAGTGAAGATTAGATTCATCGGATTATTCGTGAGCTTTCCATTGCTGTATCAAATCGGAGTACCAGTGACAATAATTCATCTATTAATGACTTCACTATGGTACCCCATATCTCCTTAGTTTTTGAAACTCTTTCCTAATTAATCATGACTCAAAGACAACTTGTCCATGATGTTAATGTGCTTAATGGCCGAGTGTTCCACCATAATGAATCTTCCATGGATCGTATCTTGAAAGAAGTCGACCTAATGAAATCCAAGTTGGAAGCCTTTGAAACTAAAGCTGAATGGGTGACTTATCAAATGCGATCTAATGAAGGCCAAACTAAGGATGCATCGAATGCTTTTGATCACCTGAACACATCTACCGTGAAGCTTAGCAGTCTTGTGGAAACCTACATTGGCCTCACTGCTGCCTCAGCTCTTGATGCATCGTTCTCTCATCCACATCTTTGGATGCCTCCTCCGCATCAACCAGATGATGTCCCTGGATCATCCAGACCGAACGGATCCTCTAAGCAGCCTAAAGTTATCTCTTTAGATGATGATGCATGACTTCATATTGTATTATGTTTGTTCTGTGTTTTGTGTAATGCTTGTAATATTTATCTTATGAGTGATGAATGTTTAGGACAATGGTTTGTAATATTTATCTTATGCTTGACTTGACAATGTATTATGTTTGACTTAATATGAATATTGTATGCATCTTTTCTTCATGAATTGTGCGTTGGATTATTGCATATTCCTCAAATCGTCTTTTTGATCAATGACAAAAAGGGGAAGAAGAATAATACATAAATTGAAATTAGGAGAAAGTCATGCACTCCATATATTCAGTGGGAGATTAATATGTTCAGGGGGAGATTACATATTTTTTTGCATACTTAATGGCTTATGCTTAATGGTTATGTATGTTTTTGTCATCATAAAAAGGAGGAGATTGTTGGCCCCTACATTGATTTTGATGATTACAAAACAATTAAGACTATGTTTATTAGGAAAATTAATATTAATGCAGGGATGTACAAGTGAAGTACAGGTGAGCCTTATAAAGTAAAATTTTATTTGTTGCATAGAAGCTTATTTTCTCTTGTCTAGAATATAGCTAATTGATTCTTTATTGCTTAGATTTTTGCATGACTATGTGAGCTAGCTTATTTCCCTCCTTAGCTAGCTTCCTCCTCTTGCTAGCTAACTTATTTTCCTTTCACAGTAAGCCTAGCCGAACCATGCTTGGGATAAGTTAGCTAGTTAGCTAACTTCCTCCTTCTCCTAGCTGACTAGTTGAACTCGATCAAGAGCCAACTATTTGCTGCAGAAATTTGCCTTGGCCGAATACTCCTTGGTTTCAGCCAGCTGGGCAGCTAACTGGTACTATCATTGAGTTAGCTAGATATTCCCAACAAGCTAACTATTTTTCCCTACAGGTTTCTTTGGCCGAATGGAGTTTAATTCAAGCCAGCTGGAGAGCAAGCTTTCCCTTTGGGCATTTTTCATGAAGCCTTAACTGAGTTAGCTAACAAGATAACTATTTTGTTCTTCCTTCCCCTGGCCGAACATTTTTGCAAAAGAGTTAGCTGAAAAGCTAACTCCTTTGGGGCGTTTTTCTCCCTTGGCCAATTGCATGATAAATCAAGTTAGCTTAACAGCTAACTACTTTTTCTTTTCTTACTTCTCACGTTGCATGAAATTTGAATAGAGTTAGCTAACAAGTTAGTTACTTTTTTCATGAATGAGTTTGCTTTTTATCTAGTTAGCTAACAAGCTAACTACTTTTACAAATTTTTTCATTCCCTGGGCGCATGATTTTGAATTGAGTTAGCTAACAAGCTAACTACTTTTTTGCATGGTAGAGTTAACTTTTTATCTAGCTAACTACTTTTTTGCATGGTAGAGTTAGATCACCATGCACACACAGTGCACACATCTTTATTTCTCAACCAGTGTTTTACGCCTCCTGAGTGGGATATATGCAAATATATCCACAGCCCATTGGAATAATGAGCCCCTGGCCGGACATGAAAACTCTTGGTTAAGAAATAAAATCATAAAGGTATAGACCAGAAAGCTTAACCCTTAGGGAAAAGGGTTAAGGGTGCTAGGAGACATAGTCTCTTAACTTTTCAACACATTAGGTTTAAGAACATTAGCTAAGCGGGCATCTTAATTATCCACCAGATTCTTAGGAGATAATGGTAAACGTGAGTCCGTTGGTTAGCGTAAAGCCGTTGGTAAGCGTAAGGCTGGCAGTGAGTGTAAGACCAGCAGTGTTCCCGGTAGTGGTCCCGGCTATAGACCCATTATCAACTCTAATAAAGCAATGGAGCAAATAATTAAGAAATTAGCTAAGGTTCAAAAGCCTAATAGGTTAGAAAAGTTAAAGAAACTATGAATTCTAATGCCCGAATACCCTAATCACACCCAAAGGTAAGCAATGGAAAGATTAGTAAAAAGATCAGCTAGAAAGCAGAATTTAGATGAAACAAAAAATGTAGAAACCAGGGAAGTTCAAGACCCTTATTCACAAGACGTCATTAATATGATGACCAAAGCCATATCAAAAACAGAAATTAACATAACAAACAGAAAAATTCCAAAAATTAAGCATAATCAGATCTATGAAAAAGAAAGTTTTAATCTTTTTGAAGAATATAGGATCAAAACTTCAAAACGAAGTCTGTCCATCAATCTAGAAAATGGCCAAACAGTGTCAGATTATTCCAGAAAGAAGACATAGCGTCTTTCAGAGAAAAGTTTAGATACATCCATATAGCAGCAGTACATGTTGCCATAATCTTGAATCACAGAAATGGGATGGACAAACCCATATTTATAGCCTTAAAGGACAACTGCTTTAATGAAGCAGAGGATACAATCCTTAGTTTTATCAGCACTAATGTTAGTTGGGGACCTATCTACTTTGAGAATTATCCCAACTTAAGCTCAGAAATAGATGGAGCCATTAAGGACTCTTTGGTTATAGATATCAAAGCATCAGGATACGACAATATTAAGCTAGGATATACTCCCCTTTGTATTGTCTACATAGTAATCTATAAACTAATGACTACCAGAGTCAACGCTAAAGGAATAAGGAAGACCCCAAGGGAAAGACTCTATTCCTAGCTACAGACGAGAGACATCAGGCTATAGTTCCTCAGATGTGTAATTGGGAAGACGTAGAAATAACTCAGGATGACAGAGGAAATGTTAGCTATAATTTCAAAAGATCCTATAGCATGAGGAACCCTAGTACAGAAATAGTAGATACCAGCACAAAAAACATGAAACTCAAGGGAGTTGATTTAGAACCTAGTATTCCAAGCTCTACTACAAGGAACCAAACTATTCACCAACCTATTCTCAAAGGATTAAATGCAATTAATGTTTAGGGAAATAAATTCAAACGGTTATATTTCTTCCTATTTTTAATTTCCTCTATTACCAATGTGTCTAACGGACATTATTTTTGTTTTGGTTTAAATAGATGTGATCAGAGGAACACCTTGATGATTCTTGATGATTTTTGTTGACAAATCTTTGAAAATCTGAAAAAGAAAAAGAGAAAGAAAGAAATCAAAAGAGAGTGTTCATTGCATATTTTTCGGAGTGTTGAAGAGCAAGTTCTTGTGCTGTAAAGTTAACAAACCTCAATCCTTGCTCAAGTCGTCCAGATCCGGTGAAGCATTCAAAAGTCTCAGCTACCTCAGAGATCCACATTCTTTGCTAAAGATTTGCTTCAAATTTATAAAGTACTTTTTGAATATTTGCTCAAGTTAGGAGCTATTTGTTAACTATTCTAAAATTATTTGTAATAGGGTTAGAGATAACCCTAAGATTATTGTTTGGCTTCCTTGTACCGTTAAACAAGAGAACTAGCCGGAAGGCTAGGGGTTTGGCTTCCTTGTGCCGTTAAACAAGAGGACTAGCCGGGAAGGCTAGGCATTTGGTTGCCTTGTGCCGTGAAACAAGAGGACTAGCCGGGAAGGCTAGGGGTTGTAATCGTTGTGATACGATTAGTGAAATTCCCAAAGGATTTTTGGGGAGTGGACATAGGAGCCGAGTTTGGCACCGAACCACTATAAACCCTATTGTGTTTGTGATTGCATATTCTGTGTAATTTTGTTTCGTGCACTCCACTACACCATTGTGAACTAATTTTTAACTAGTGATTAAGCACATATCTGTGCTAGTAATTAATTTTTTAAATACCCAATTCACCCCCCTCTTGGGTTATTACATCTGGGCAACAGCTTCTTTTCTAAAGTTTTCCCTTTCTTCAAATTGAACATTTGGAGGAGTCGGTCTAGGATAATTATCTTTCTGTGTCCTATAGTATATCTGTCCTTCGTATTTTAATTTGTTTATCTGATTTTCAAAGTCCTAAGAGGATATCATATTTAATTTGATTCCTTTAAGTCTATCTGTTATCTGGTCTACAAGTTTATCTTCTTTACTTCTAACCTTTTTCCCAACTGTTGTCTATTTCAAAGATGGGCTTTTGCACTTTTATTTCCTGGGCTATTTTGGTAACCTTGGATTCAGGGTTGATATTGCCTTCTATTCTGTTTAATTGGTTTGATATTGTATGCAAAAGTTGGTTACTATAGTTGTTTTGTTTAGCTATTTTTCTAATTTCATTGTTAGTAATTGGCTCATGTTTATCTTCTAGTTTAATTACTTTAAATGGAGAGGTAATTACTATATGATTTTTATAGTTAATCTGGCATTCTTCTAGAGGAATGTGTTCTGAGTTTATTTCTTTATTTTTTGTGGTTTTCCAGATTATTCCTAAGGATTTGAATGGATATTTGCTTGTGATTTCCTTATTTTGACACGCATGTTCAAGCCATGTAAAATAAGAAATTTCTACTTTTTCTTTGTTCATGAAACTAAAATATTCTTGTTTTAGGTCCTCTCTTTTTTGGACTGATTTCTTTTCATAAACAGTCAACTTTCTCTTTGTTGTATTTTGCTTGAAATATTTCTTAATGTTTTCTTTGTTAATCACAAACTCTTTGGAGATCATGTTTAGCTGGTTTGGGGTTTCATCTATCATCTGAGAATAGGTAGGTGAGTAGTCTGCTTCATAATATAGACTTGGGATATTCGATTCTAGGTCAATTCCTTTAAGTTTTAAGTTTCTTACACTGGTTTCTTCTATTTTAGTACTAGGTCTTCTCATACTGTATGATCTTCTAAAGTTATAGCTGACATTTTCTTTGTCATCTTGGGTAATTTCATTAATTGTTCTTCTTTCTTGAACAGATCTTCTAGGGGGCTGTATCTTTTCTAAGGTCCAGTTATCTTTGATTTTTACTTCTTTCCATTCGTACATTTGAGGTACTATTGACTGATGTCTCTTATCTCTTGCTAGGAATAGGGTTTTTTTCTTTTGACATTTTCCTTATTCCTTTAGCATTAACTCTGGTGGTCATCATTTTATAAATTATTCTATAGATAATACTAAGAGGAGTAAATCTTGGTTTGATGTTTTCATATCCTGAGGCCTTTATATCTATGACTAAGGAGTCTTTAATGGCTCCATCTATTTCTGAACTTAGGTTAGGGTAGTTTCAAAGTAGATGGGTCCCCAACTAACATTGGTGCTAATGACACTAAGGACGACATCCTTTGCCTCGTTAAAACGATTATCTTTTAATGCTATAAATATGGGTTTGTCCATTCCTTCTCTGTGATTTGGAATTATGGCAACTTGGACTGCTGCTATATATATGTATCTATATTTAGTATTAGTATTAAAAGACTGTATATCTTCTTTTATAAAAAGTCTAACACTGGTTTGGCCATTATTTAACTTGATGGCTAAACTATGTTCTGTAGTTTTGATTCTATATTATTCAAGGAGGTTAAAGCTCCCTTTCTTATATATCTGATTATACTTAATTGTTAAAATTTTTTTATTTGTTATATCAATTTCTGTTTCTAATACTGATTTAGTTAATATATTAATAGTTTTGATCTTGTGATTCATCGGTTTCTAAACTTTCTGCCTTGGTTTTTGAACCTTAGCGAGTTTTTTAATTATTGAGTCCATTACTTTTTAGGGTGTTAGGATCTATAGTTTCTCTAACCTTTCTAACCTATTTGGCTTCTGAACCTTAGCCAATCTCTTAATTATTTGCTCCATTTCTTTCTTAGGATTGATAATGGGTCTACAGCCGGGACCACTGCCAGGAACACTGCTAGTCTTACTCTCACTGCCAGCCTTACGCTTACCAACGGACTAACGCTGACCAACGGTCTCACGTTTACCATTATCTCCTAAGATCATGATGGATAATTAAGATGCCCGCTTAGCTAATGTTCTTTTACCTAATATGTTGAAACATTAAGAGACTATGTCTCCTAGCACCCTTAACCCTTTCCCTAAAGGGTCAAGCTATTTGGTTTATGTTTTTATGTGTTTTCTTAATCTCAAAAGTTCACGTCCGACCGTGGCTCATTATTCCCATGGGTCATAAGTATACTTTCATATACTCGCTCAGGAGGCGTGATGCTTTTGGATTGAGAAATAATGAAGTATGCATAGCTAGGTCCTAGCATGGTGTGTGCGTGGCGATCTAATATGGCTCCGATACCATTTGGGTACGGAATTAGATGCAGAATGAAAAGTTTATGAAAAATAGAGTGCGATGAACAGTAATGAACAGTACTAAATAGTAACTATGAAGAGTACTTATGAGAAGTCTAATATTTTGGCTGTGAACAGTAATAAACAGTAATGAATAGTAATATTCTGGAAAAGTCAAAACTTTTTATAAAAGCTAAGGATTTACTGATAATAAGACTGAAAGCTTATATAAGCTTATATAAGACTGATTACAAAATACTGCTGAAGCGTTACATAAAAACCGATAAAAACTTATACAGAACTGATAATTTACATAAAAGCTGGTAATAGATTTTTACATGATACAGGATTCTGAGAATTGGTTACAATCTTCCTCGGATCAGTCTGAGGTCAAAGTACTGATTTTCATGTTCTTCGATGGCCATGACGGTCCAGGTAATAGTGTCTATAAATCATTGAAGGTTTGGTAGTAGGCCTAGGTTTGCTTTAAGTAGGGAATCTACAAGGTCCATTGTCTCTAGGCATTCCTTGAGGAGGTTCTGTAAGGAAGGTTTCATGGTAGTATGAAGGTGGTAAGGATGGCTGAGGATAGGCTTATCTGTGGATATGCATGGAAAGGGTGAATTGGATATGGGGTGATGGAACGAAGAGTGGATGTTTAGGAAGAGGGTGTGAGTGTGGATGGAGGCGGATGAGGCGATGCCCTGGAATGGAAGGAGTCTTCCCTTTTTATAGCTGGAGAAAGTTGCTGGCAATAATGGCTTTCTAGGCAATAATGGAGCTAAATAGTTTTGAATAGTTTTCAAGGACAATGATCGGTGGAGTCTGGCAAAGCAAGGACAATAATTGAGGATAATAATTGATAGAATCTGGCTGATAGAGTCTGGCTAAGTAAGGACAATAATTGAAGTCTGGCAAAGTAAGAAGGATAGGAATCGCACCGAAAGGGTCCAGTAGTTTGGGACAGTTGGCGAGCACTACAGCACATGTACGGCTGCTTTTGTGTCCTTTTTTAGGACAGTGCTCTCAAAAAAAGTCTAAAGGTTTGGTAGGGTTACTGGAGCTTCACATGCTGTGACTAGTGGAGTCTGAATGGTTATTGAGCCAGAGATTCTATCTGTCGAGATGTTCTTCTGGGAAGCTTCATGGGTGTGAACTTATGGTTTCACATGAGTGAGCTGTGGCTGCTGTTATGTCCTTACTTAGCCAGACTCTATCAGCCAGACTCTATCAATTATTATCCTCAATTATTGTCCTTGCTTTGCCAGACTCCACTGATCATTGTCCTTGAAAACTATTCAAAACTATTTAGCTCCATTACCGCCTGGAAAGCCATTATTGCCAGCATCTTTCTCCATCTATAAAAAGGGAAGACTCCTTCCATTCCAGGGCATCGCCTCATCCGCATCCATCCACACTCACATCCTCTTCCTAAACATCCGCTCCTCGTTCCATCACTCCATATCCAATTCACCCTTTCCATGCATATCCACAGATAAGCCTATCGTCAGCCAGTCTTACCACCTTCATACTACCATAAAACCTTCCTTACAAAACCTCCTCAAGGAATGCCTAGAAACAATGGACCTTATAGATTCCCTACTTAAAGCAAACCCAAGCCTACTACCAATCCTCCAAAGATTTATAGACACTATTACCTGGACCATCATGGCCATCGAAGAACATGAAAATCAATACTTTGACCTCAGATTGATCAGAGGAAGACTGTAACCAATTCTTAGAAGCCAGTATCATATAAAAATCTATTACCAGCTTTTATGTAAATTATCAGTTTTTATGTAACGCTTCAGCAGTATTTTGTAATAAGTCTTATATAAGCTTAATATAAGTTTTCAGTCTTATCCTCAACTTTTATAAAAAGTTTCAGCTTTTTCAGAATATTACTATTCATTACTGTTCATTACTATTCGCAGCCGTAATATTATACTTCTCATGAGTACTGTTCATAGTTACTATTCAGCACTATTCATTATTGTTCATCGCACTCTGTTTTTTATAAACTTTTCATTCTGCATCTAATTCCGCACCCAAATGGTATCAGAGCCAAGTTAGATCACCACGCACACACCATGTTAGATCGCCACGCACACACACACCATGCTAGGACCTAGCTATACATAATTCATTATTTCTCAATCCAAAAGTATCATGCCTCCTGAGCGGGTATACAAAAGTATACTTATGACCCATGGGAATAATGACCCATGGCCGGACGTGAACTTTTGAGATTAAGAAAATCCATAAAAACATAAACAAGATAGCTTAACCCTTTAGGGAAAGGGTTAAGGGTGCTAGGAGACATAGTCTCTTAACCTTTTAACATATTAGGTAGAAGAACATTAGCTAAGCGGGCATCTTAATTATCCACCAGGTTCTTAGGAGATAATGGTAAACGTGAGACCGTTGGTCAGCGTGAGTCCATTGGTAAGCGTAAGGCTGGCAGTGAGAGTAAGACCAGCAGTGTTCCCGGCAGTGGTCCCGATTGTAGACCCATTATCAACCCTAAGAAAGCAATGGAGCAAATAATTAAGAGATTGGCTAAGGTTCAGAAGCCTAATATGTTAGAAAGTTTAGAGAAACTATAGATCCTAACACCCGAATAACACCCTAAAAAGTAATGAACTCAATAATTAGAAAACTCTCTAAGGTTCGAAAACCAACTGAGGCAGAAAGTTTAGAAACCGATGAATCACAAGACCAAAACTATTATTCAGAAGAAACAATTAATATATTGACTAAATCAGTATCAGAAATAGAAATTGATATAACAAATAAGAAAATTCCAACAATTATGTATAATCAGATATATAAGAAAGGAAGCTTTAACCTCTTTGAAAAATATAGAATCAAAACTGCAGAACATAGTTTAGCCATCAAGCTAGATAATGACCAAACCAGTGTTAGACTTTTTAGAAAAGAAGATATATAGTCTTTTAATACTAATACTAAATATAGATACATACATATAGCAGCAGTCCAAGTTGCCATAATTCCAAATCATAGAGAAGGAATGGACAAACCCATATTTATAGCATTAAAAGATAATCGTTTTAACGAGGCAAAGGATGTCGTCCTTTGTGTCATTAGCACCAATGTTAGTTGGGGACCCATCTACTTTGAAAACTACCCTAACCTAAGTTCAGAAATAGACCCAACCAACTAGACCCCTTTTTGAGAGCACTGTCCTGAAAAAGGTCACAAATGCAGCCGGACATGTGCTGTAGTGCTCGCCAACTGTCCCAATACCATTCAGTGCGCATCACGCCACTTCTCAATAATTGTCCTGTGTTCACTATTCATCCACTATTCATCCACTATTCACCCAAAATGGTTCCCAGCAATTATTGTCCTTAACCACTATTCATCCACTATTCATCACTGTTCATCCAGAACGGTTCATAGCAATTATTGTCCTTAATCACTATTCAACAATGTTCATTATCACTATTCACCACCTTTCTTCGGCTATAAAAAGTGGCAGATGCCTCTCATCCAAACATCCGATCTCATCTCACCTCCTACCGCCCTCACTTAGCCTTCATCCTAACCATGCTCCACTCAATACCCTACACTCCACTCAATACTCAGAACCAATACCCATCCTCAGCCTTACCACCTCCATAACCTCATGTCTCCCTTCATCTCCGAAGACCTTCTTACCTTTACCAGCCTTACCCATGAACTCCTAAACATGATAACCTACATAAACTCTTAGAAAACCTCAGACCCAGAACTTGACCTTATCTACCAAGAGTTCATAAGCCTTGTCATAAAGACCCTCCAATACCACTCCGAAAAGATAATCCACCAGATAGACCATCTTACCACTCAGACCATCATAAACCAAGTAGAAGAATTCTACAAACATTTTGACCTTAGATTATTCCCTAGCAGCCTGTAACCAAAAGTAAGAAATCAGTTTTCATGTAATATTTCAGCTTTTCATGTAAGCTTTCAGTTTATCAGTTTTATGTAAAAGCTTTCAGCTTTATGTAATCAGTCTTATAAGCTTAATATAAGCTTTTCTAGCAAATCTTCAGTATTTTAATCTCCCAGCTTTTTTCTGAAAGATTACTATTCACCCTATTCATTACTATTCATCGGCACTATTCATAGCCGAAATGTTAGACTTCTCATACTGTTCAGTACTATTCATTTTACTATTCATCTTTACTGTTCATTTTTACTGTTCATCGCACTCTGTTTTGAAATTTTTCATCCTGCACTTCATTCCGCACTTAATGGTATCAGAGCCAAGTCAGAACACCTCGCACCCACTTAGATCACCATGCACACATAATGCACACATCTTTATTTCTCAACCAGCGTGTCACGCCTCCTGAGCGGGATTTATGCAAATATATCCACAGCCCATGGGAATAATGTGCCCCTGGCTGGACATAAAAACTCTTGGTTAAGAAATAAAATCATAAAGGCATAAAACAGAAAGCTTAACCCTTAGGGAAAAGGGTTAAGGGTGCTAGGAGACATAGTCTCTTGACTTTTTGACACATTAGGTTTAAGAACATTAGCTAAGCGGGCATCTTAATTATCCACCAGGTTCTTAGGAGATAATGGTAAACGTGAGTTCGTTGGCTAGCGTAAAGCTGTTGGTAACCGTAAGGCTGGCAGTGAGTGTAAGACCAGCAGTGTTTCCGGTAGTGGTCCCAGCTGTAGACCCATTATCAACTCTAATAAGTAATGGAGCAAATAATTAAGAAATTAGCTAAGGTTCAGAAGCCTAATAGGTTAGAAAAGTTAAAGAAACTATGAATCCTAACGCCCGAATACCCTAATCACACCCAAAGGTAAGCAATGGCAAGATTAGAAAAAAGATCAGCTAGAAAGCAGAATTTAGAAGAAACAGAAAATGTAGAAACCAGTGAAATTCAAGACCCTTATTCACAAGACGTCATTAATATGATGACCAAAGCCATATCAATAATAGAAATTAACGTAACAAACAGAAAAATTCCAAAAATTAAGCATAATCAGATCTATGAAAAAGGAAGTTTTAATCTTTTTGAAGAATACAGGATTAAAACTGCAGAACGAAGACTATCCATTAATTTAGAGAATGGCCAAACCAGTGTCAGATTATTCCAGAAAGAAGACATAGAGTCTTTCAAAGAAAAGTTTAGATACATCCATATAGCAGCAGTTAAAGTTGTCATAATCCTGAATCACAGAAATGGGATGGACAAACCCATATTTATAGCCTTAAAGGACAACCGCTTTAATGAAGCAGAGGACGCAATCCTTAGTCTTATCAGCACTAATGTTAGTTGGGGACCTATCTACTTTGAGAATTATCCCAACTTAAGCTCAGAAATAGATGGAGCCATTAAGGACTCTTTGGTTATAGATATTAAAGCATCAGGATACGACAATATTAAGCCAGGATATACTCCCCGTAGTATTATCTACAGAGTAATCTATAAGCTAATGACTACCAGAGTCAACGCTAAAGGAATAAGGAAGACCCCAAGGGGAAAGACTCTATTCCTAGCTACAGATGAGAGACATCAGGCTATAGCTCCTCAGATTTGCAATTGGGAAGACATAGAAATCAAAGACAATTGGACTTTAGAAAAAATATAGCCTCCTAGGAGATCAGTCAGAGAAACAAGAATAGTCAACAAAATAACTCAGGATGACAGAGGAAGTGTCAGCTATAATTTAAGAAGATCTTATAGTATGAGAAACCCTAGTACATAAATAGGTGATACCAGTACAAAAAACCTGAAACTCAAGGGTGTCAATTTAGAACCCAGCATTCCAAGCCTCTACTACGAAGAACCAAACTATTTGCCAACCTATTCTCAGATGATAAACGAAACCCCAAAACAGTTAAATACCATTACCAGAAAAATTGAAATCAACAAAGAAAACATCAGGAAAGATTTCAGAGCACATTATAACAAAGAAAAGGTTGACTGGTTATGGCTAGAAACCAGTCCAGAAGAAAGAGAAAGTTTAAAATAAGAATATTATAATCACATGAATGAACAGAAACTAGAAGTACCTTATTTTACATGGCTTGAACTAGCATGTAAAAATAGGAAAATCACAGATAAGTACCCTTTCAGATCCATAGGAGCGATTTGAAAAACCACAGAAGATAAGGAAATAAACTCAGAAAACATTCCCTTAGAAGAATGCCAGATTAATTATAGAAATCAAACAGTCATCGCCTCTCCATTTAAGGTCATTAACCCAGACAATGAAGGTTATCCAGCCACTAATAAAGAAATTAGAAAGGTAGTTCAGCAAAACAACTATAGCAATCAGGCCCTATATACAAAATCAGAACAATTGAACAAGTTAGAGAAAACTATTGAACAGAAACCTCAGGAATCAAGAATTAATAAAGAAATAAAAATACATAAACCTCTTTTCCAAACAGACAACAGTTGGGAAAAAGATTTTAGAAGTAAAGAAGATAGGATCATAATAGATCAATTAACAAACAGACTAAGAGGAACCAGATTAAACATGATTTCATCCCAAGAATCTGAAAATCAGATAAACAAACTAAAAAATGAACGACAAACATATTATAGAACACAAAAGGATTATTATCCTAGACCAACTCCTCCAGACATCCAATTTGAAGAAAAAAAAAGCTTTAGAAGAGAAGCCTTTAGTGGTGGAGCAGTATATCAATGGAACCTAGATGGTATGTCAGAAAGAGTGATTTGGAATCTCTTATTAGAAATGAACATAGCAGCAGAAGCCTTAAGAGCCACCCATACTTCTGAGAATAGTACCCTTAAAATCCTAATCCAAGGATTTACCAGATAATTAGAAGGATGGTGGAACATATATCTTAACCCTGAACATAGAAGACAAATATTAGATAGCACAAAAATCATTGTCAAACCAAACTCATCATAGACAACAGAAGAACTCAATGGGGTAGATACCCTAATCCATTCAATATACAGACACTTCGTGGGATCAAGAGACACGAAGCTTGAAACCAACAAGATGCTTCTAATGAAACTCAGATGTCCCAAATTACAAGATTTTAGATGGCATAAAGATACATTTTTATGCAGAGTCTTAGAAAGAGAAGACTGTAATTCTCCTTTTTGGAAGGAGAAATTCATCTCAGGATTACCTAATCTATTTTCAAAGAAAGTCAGTGAAGCCTTAGCAAAAGAACACCACGGTAACATTAATTGGGATGTTGTTATCTATGGTGATATCTTTGGAATAATTAACAAAATAGGATTTAAGATATGCACTGAAATGAAACTCCAGTCTAAACTAAAAAGAGACGAAATTACAACCAAAAAAAAATTAGGAGGATTTTATAGGCAATATTGTT
Source organism: Calamus simplicifolius (assembly GCA_900491605.1). NCBI lineage: Eukaryota > Viridiplantae > Streptophyta > Magnoliopsida > Arecales > Arecaceae > Calamus > Calamus simplicifolius. The sequence goes on along the minus strand of UESW01005093.1, from coordinate 134,552 downwards.
GAGAAATTTGGGAGATTGTAATTATTTAATTACCCCAACTTTATTGATTTTGATGATTTCCAAAAGCCATGAGTATTTTAAAGGAAACAATGAGTTTATTTATCAAAAACCTTGAGCTTATTCAAAATGAAAGCAATGGACTCTCAATGTTTAAATTCATGAGTTTTGAATCAATTTGAAAAAGAAGTTTCAAGCTCTATATTTAAGATTTCAAAAAGGAATTTTTACATTATATTCAATCAATGATTCTTGAAACATGTCTTGAATTCATGCTTAATGTCATATTTATGTATTCAAGTCAAATTTATATTTAAAATTATTTGGGACGAATTTAAAGTCAATCAGAAATTTTTCTGATTTTTGATACGTTCCGAGCCGACTCAAGGGTTTCCGAGTCGACTCCAAAGTTTTCTGATTTTCTCGAGTCGACCCTTGGTTTTCAAGAGTCGACCCCCCTGCGAGCCGACTCTGTGCGAGCCGACTCCGCTCAAACAACAGAAAGCATGTTTTTTGAGCACTTCTCGAGTCGACTCCCCATTTTCTCGAGTCGACTCCCGACTTCAGGAGCCGACACTTTGTTTTCGCGAGTCGACCCCTAATTTAAAATGTTTCTATTTTTAGTAATCGACTTCGAGCCGACTCCCACAAGCTCGAGTCGACTCCAGAAATCTGGGCGCGATTTTTCACGATGACACATCAGCCCCAACGGTAAGATTTTCAAATAACGGCTATTTTTTTGTCTCTAACGGATATATTTTTGCAGAATCTATAAATAGAGGAGCTCTTTTCAAATCAAAAATCAAAGAAAAAAGAGAGAAAAGAATATCTTTCAAAAAGAGGGAAAAACAGAGCTTATTGGAAAAATTTTAGCTCAAAGAGAGTGATTCAAAAGGAGTGAAATCAAAGAGAAGTTTCGTCTGCTCCTTCTCATCAATCCACAAAAGTCAAAAGAATCCCAAGCAACCAAGAGTCAAATCAAGGATTTCAAAAAGAAAAAGAAAAAGCTTCATCTCAACTCCAAAAACTTCAACGGTCAAGAATCTTGCTGAGGCCTGATTCAACACTTCAAGAGGAGTTAGAAGAGAAGAAAGAAAGCCAAGCCTACCATCTCAATACAATCAGGCTTTTCTAAACCTATTTTATTTTGTTATTTGCTCAAGGGGAGCTTTTGTATTTAAACTCTTTATTTTCTTTGCTGATTCAATCAGTGGATTGAATCAGTGGAGGTTATTATACCTCGTTGCAAGCGGTGCTTGTGTTGGGTTAGTTGTGAGCCCGTGAAAAACAACGTGTAGGGTTTTGTGCTGGTAAGCCCGTAAAACCAGCTGGGTTCGTTGTGACCCGGGAAAACAACAAGTTTGAGTTGTGAGCTTGGAAAACAACTCGGCTGTAATCTAGGAGATTATAGTGTGGACCCAAGTGAATCTTGGGAGTGGACGTAGGTGTTGGTTGCACCGAACCACTATAAAATTATCTTGTGTTTGCCGTGCTATTTTCTCTCTCTCTATCTCTCTTTATTTTGTTTGTGCATTGCTTTAGTTAGCCTCTCACTTGCACATCTTGCTAATTAAAAAGTTAAAAAGTCTTAAATTTTTAAGAACCCAATTCACCCCCCCCCTCTTGGGTTGCCATCTGGGCCAACAATTGGTATCAGAGCAAGTGCTCATTTAGAATTTGATCTCACGATCAAGGGCTAAAGATCCTTATGGCAACACAAAGTGGTTCATGTTTTGCTGAAGGTCATTCTACGAATCGACCTCCTTTATTTAATGGAACCAACTATTCATATTGGAAAGCTAGAATGAGAATATTCATTCAAGCTTCTGACTATGAATTGTGGGGAGTAATAATAATGGACCTAGTACACCCACACACTTATTGATGGCACTATTGTTCCTAAGCCCGAAAGGGATTGGAATGATAATGATAGGAGAATGGCACAATTAAATGCTAAAGCCATTAACATTTTATATTGTTCCTTAGACTCAAATGAATTCAACCGAATCTCAACATGTAATTCCGCAAAAGAAATTTGGGATAGGTTGGAAATAACACATGAAGGAACAAACCAAGTAAAAGAATCAAAGATAAATATTTTGGTTCATAAATATGAATTATTTACAATGGAACAAACTGAAACCATCACATGCATGTTCACTAGATTCACTGATATTGTGAATGGTTTGAAAAGTCTTGGAAAATTTATTCTAATGCTGATCTTGTGCGCAAAATTCTTAGGTCACTACCAAGATCGTGGGAAGCAAAGTCACTGCTATCCAAGAAGCAAAGGACCTCAATGCATTACCTTTAGAGGAGCTTCTAGGATCCTAATGACCCACGAGCTTAACAATGAAGCAGCATGTTGAGGAGGAACAAAAAGAAGAAAACCTTGCCCTCAAGACTGCAGAAATGGAAGAGAGCAGCAGTGAAAGATGATGATGATGATGAGACTGCTCTCTTGGCAAAAAATTCAGAAAGTTTATGAGAAAAAGGCCCTTCCATAAAAAGAAATTTGGAGCAAGAATGAAGGAGAGAAAAGGATAAGAAAAAGGACAAGGAAAGAAAAGAGAAAGAGCCCTTAGTATGTTATGAGTGTAAAAAGCCAGGGCACTTTAGATATGATTGTCCTTTACTTAAAAGGCCTACAAGAAAAAGAAAAAGGCATACATGGCAACTTGGACTGAGTGAAGATCTTCTTCCGAAGAAGAAGAACAAAAAGAAGTTGCAATATCTGCTTCATGGCCAACGACGACGACAACGACAATGAGGTAAGTTCTGAAAACTCAAATGATGAATTTACATTTGATGAAATGTTTGAGGCTTTCAATGAACTTATGATTGATTTTAAATCCTTTGAAAAAGAAACACAAATTTTGAAAATGAAAACTTAAATTTAATTAAAGAAAAATGAATTAAATCTTGTAGTTAAAGATTTAAAAGATAAAAAGAAAACAAGAAAAGAATGATCATAAATTGATTTGAAAATCTGAAATGAAAATCTAATTAAAGAAAAGAATCAATCTCTAATGAAAATGATAAGAAAGATGTTAAAAATATAAAGACATTGTTGAGAAATTCACTTAAGTTCAACTAAACTAACATGATTTTAGATAGTCAAAAAGCTGTTTTTGACAAAGCAGGTTTAGGATATAACACATTAAGGAAACAAAAATCTTAAAGAATATTTTTGTAAAAGCCAACCAAAGTAATATAACTTGTTTTAAATGTAATGAAAAAGGTCATAAATCATTTGAATGCAAAACGTTAAATAATAACAAAAAGTTAAATGTTAAAGCTAAGAAAATATGGGTTCCGAAAGGAACAATTTTTATTGCTACTAACCATGAAGGACCCAAGAAAGCTTGGGTACCTAAACATAAAGTTTGATTATGTTGCAGGAATGTCTTGTAGCCAAAAGATCAAAGAAAAAGTGGTACCTTGATAGTGGCTGCTCAAGACATATGACGGGTGACAAAGATGAATTCATCACCCTAGAAGAAAAGAAAGGTGGAGTTGTGACGTTTGGCGATAACGGTAAAGGTCAAATTATGGGCCTTGGTAAAGTTCGCATAACTCCATCTACATTTATTGATAATGTACTTTATGTTGATGGTTTGAAGCATAATCTAATTAGTATAAGCCAATTATGTGATAAAAACTTTAATGTTTCATTTAAATCTTCTATGCACTGTAACTAATTCTATTGATGATAGCATTGTATTTACTGGTTATAGACATGGCAATGTTTACTTGGTTGATTAGAAAAATTATCTTTGAGTGATCATTGCTTAATTGCTGACAATGCTAACATAAATGAAATTAGTTGGTTGTGGCATCGTAGATTAGGTCATGCAAGCACACACCTTATTTCAAAACTAATTAAAATGGATTTAGTTAAAGGATTACCTAAACTAGATTTTGAAAATAATAAAATATGTGATGCATGTCAATTTGGAAAACAAACTAGAAGTTCTTTCAAATCTAAAAATGTTGTTTCAACTTCTAGGGCTTTAGAGCTACTTCACATGGATCTTTTCGGACCAACTAGAACCACAAGTCTAGGAGGAAAGAAATATGGTCTAGTGATTGTAGATGATTATTCTAGATATACTTGGGTAATGTTTTTAGCTCACAAAGATGAGACTTTCTCGATATTCCTGAAATTCTTCAAGAAAGTCACAAATGAGAAAAACACTACTATAGTATCTCTAAGAAGTGATCATGGAACAGAATTTGAAAATCACTTATTTGAAAGTTTTTGCACTGAAAATGGAATTAATCATAATTTTTCAGCCCCTAGGACTCCACAGCAAAATGGTGTAGTTGAAAGGAAAAATAGGACTCTAGAAGACATGGCCCGTACCATGCTATGCGAAAGCAACTTACCAAAGTATTTTTGGGCGGAAGCAATTAACACAGCATGTTACATCTTAAATAGAGCTTTAATAAGACCAATATTAAAGAAAACACCTTATGAATTATGGAATGAAAGAAAACCCAAATATAAAATACTTTCATGCATTTGGATGTAAATGTTTTCATTCATAATAATGGTAAAAACAACTTAGGAAAATTTGATGCTAAATCTGATGAAGGAATTTTTTAGGTTATTCAACAACTAGTAAGGCATATAGAATCTTTAACAAGAAAACCTTAGTAGTTGAAGAATCCATTCATAGTTTTTGATGAATCTTTAGCAACTGGATCTGAAAAGATTGATGATGAGGAAGATACAAACATAATTGAAAAAGATCTTGAAAAACTTAATATTGAAGTATCTTCTGATCATGAACAAGAAGCTAAAGATGATGATTCACATAAGGACGATGATCAATAATCATAATGATATAGATCTTCCAAGAGACTGGAGATATGCTCATAGTCATCCTAAGGAATTGATTATAGGCGATCCATCTCAAGGAATAAGAACTAGATCATATATGAGAAATATTAGTAATCATCTTGCATTTGTATCACAAATTGAACCTAAAACTATTGAAGAAGCTGAAAAAGATAATAATTGGATGTTAGCAATGCAAGAAGAACTAAATCAATTTACTAGAAATAATGTTTGGACTTTAGTTGAAAGACCTAAAAATCATTCAGTAATAGGATCAAAATGGGTTTTTAGAAATAAACTAGATGAAAATGGCATAGTAATTAGAAACAAAGCTAGATTGGTTGCTAAAGGATATAATCAAGAGGAAGGTATTGATTTTGATGAAACCTTTGCACCTGTAGCTAGATTAGAAGCCATTAGGCTATTACTTGCATTTGCATGTCATATGAATTTTAACTTATTTCAAATGGATGTAAAAAGCGCATTTTTAAATGGATTTATAAATGAAGAAGTTTATGTAGAACAACCACCAGGTTTTGAAGATCACGAATTTTCAAATCACGTTTTTAAATTGCACAAAGCTTTATATGGTTTGAAACAAGCACCTAGAGCTTGGTATGATAGGTTAAGTAAATTCTTAATAGAAAATGATTTTACAAGAGGAAATGTTGATAAAACTTTGTTTTTGAAAAGAAAAAGTAAAGATTTACTTGTAGTACAAATATACGTAGATGACATTATTTTTGGTGCTACTAACGATTCTCTTTGTCAAGAATTTGCAAAGTTGATGCAGGGAGAATTCGAGATGAGCATGATGGGAGAACTCAACTTCTTCCTTGGACTCCAGATCAAACAAAGCAAAGAGGGAATCTTTATCAACCAAACCAAATACACAAGAGAACTACTCAAAAAGTTTGGTATGGAAACAATGAAACCCCTCGGAACTCCAATGAGTCCTTCATGCAAGCTGGACAAAGATGAAGAAGGTAAAAAGGTTGATCAAAAGTATTATCGAGGTATATCGGATCCCTTCTTTATTTAACAGCAAGTAGACCAGATATTATGTTTCAGTATGTTTATGTGCTAGATTTCAATCTGAACCTAAAGAATCACATTTAATAGCTGTTAAAAGAATTTAAGATATCTAAATGGAACAAAAAATGTAGGTTTATGGTATTCTAGAGACTCCACATTAAACCTAATTGCATATTCGGATTCTGATTATGCTGGATGTAAATTAGATAGAAAAAGCACAAGTGGTGCATGCCAATTCTTAGGAAGTAACTTAATCACATGGTTTAGCAAAAAGCAAAATTCAGTTGCATTATCAACTACTGAAGCTGAATATGTAGCAGCTGGAAGTTGCTGTGCGCAAATCCTATGGATTAAGCGACAACTTGAAGACTATGGTATCACACTTAATAAAACACCCATAAGATGTGATAACACTAGCGCAATCAATTTAACTAAAAATCCAATTCAACACTCAAGGACAAAACACATAGAAATTAGATATCATTTTATAAGGGAACATGTAGCTAATGATGAAATTTGTTTAGATTATGTAAACACTGAAGAACAATTAGCTGACATCTTTACAAAACCTTTAAGCGAAGAAAGATTTTGTTATCTTAGAGGAGAGTTAGGAATTTGTAATCCTTTTGAATAAATTTTGAAACCTCTAAGGAAATATATCTAGAGTTCTTTCAATTCTCAAAATCTTAAGGAAATTTTATCTAGAACTCATATCAATTTGATCTCTCAAAATCCATGATTTTTAATCATACTCAAAGATCAAATTCCGGACTCATTTCAGATTCTCTGAATTTAATTTTTTCTCTGAAATGGTCTCGGAGCCGACTATCGGAGTCGACTCGAGCTGAAACTCAGGAGTCGACCCCTGTTTCTGTTGAGACTCGGGAGCCGACTTTGCGCGAGTCGACTCGACGTGGTCCCAGGATTATTTAGGGCACGAGTCGACCCCACGGACATTTCAATCTTCTAATCATTCCAAATCCTCTCCAAAGCTTTCCCAAACCCTCCAAACCTCAAAAACCTCTGATTAACCACTCCTTCAAGATCTATGGCACCCAAAACCCGTGGAGCTAGCAGTAGTGGCGCCGGTTTGAAGAGGAAGAGGACCGTTCGACGACCCGTCCGCGAGCCGTCTCCGGATTCATCCTCTACCCCTTCTCCGAGTGATTCTCCTGCTCCAGCTCCTACTCTTCAGGTAGATCATCTTGCCAGTAGAGTTGTTACAACAGGAAGAAAGGTTGATTTTGATTATTTGAGAATGAAGGGATTATAATAGGTAGACAGTTGATTGAGATGGGATTTGAGAAAATATGTTCATTGGACTGTCCCACTACCCTGCTCTAGTTAAGGAGTTTTACAAGAATTTGACTAGAGGAGATGATGGCTTAGTGAGGTGAGAGGCATTGGTCTGAACATCACTGCCTCTATTCTATCTAGATTGTTGATTTACCCCTGTCTGGACCATCCACTTTGCCCCAGAGGATAGATCTCCAGCCCTCACAAGATTATTGAACAGAAATTTTGAGGGATTTGAAGAAGTTTTTGCTAGTCAATTGCCTTTGGATTAAGATTACTTCACAACATCTGCAGCAGGATTTTGTTTCCCAAGACCGGCAGATTCGACTATGTCTGAGAGAGATATTTTTGTTATGGATGCTGTAGTTTCTGGGAAGCCATTAATCTACCTCGGATGATATATGGTACATTGCTGATTGTGGGGAAAAGAAATCAAGTTTGCCCTATGGCATGGTTTAACTAAGTTATTTCAAAGCCAAGGGATTGTATTTGGTGATAGTGAGCCAAAAAGGAATTAAGGCATACTGATTATTACTCTTTGGCCACTATTCATCGAATGGGTTTGTTAAAAGGAATGGAAATTGGGAGAGGAAGAATGTTACAGAGGACAGAGCTATAGATGCTGAGGCCCCCAGACCTTCTATGAGACATTCATCACCTGAGCCTCCTCAGAGCTCTTCTGTTCCAGATGTTCCAGCTCCTGCCTGCCTGCTGCTCCAGCTCAGACTTCTTTATCATCTGTAGCTTTTCTGATGCAGTTAGATCAGCTTAGATCTTATTCAAATCTGAGATAAGTGAGCATGAAAATAGACTGAAAATGAATTTGATGAAAAGTTTATGAATTTAAAAGAAGCCTTATATTCACTAGTGATCGGGTTGCATCGATTGAATCTACTCTTAGTTCATCTACCAGCTCCTTAAGTGAAGACTTGAAGAATATTTTTTAAGGATATCTGCGGTGACTGACTCCCAATGCAACGCCGAGCTTCAGGAAAATTAACTGCTTGTACTTTTGATAAGCTTAAAGATTATGTTAGACTTCAATGTGAAGGATGAAGCAGATTGTTGATCACTTGAATAGGATTACTAGAAGCACCTTTTGATGTAATTTATGTAATCTCTTTTTGATGTAATCCCCAATCCTTTATGTTTAATTTGATATAATTTTGATCCAATTGTAAATTGAAAAATGATTATTGAATGTTGATAAACTTCCTAACCTTTTTGTTGATTACAAAAAAGGGGGAGAGTTTTTATTTAATCGTATATGCCTTCCTTCAATCAATCAAAGTTTAAATTTGAAAGAGGAGAGCATAAGGGGAGAGCTTCATTTGAAAATTTAAGTTTGCTTGAATTTTGAAAATTTTGAATGAATTATAAAATTGAGGTTCATAGGGGGAGCTACCTCATTGAGGGGGAGCCTTTCCATGAACACAAAAGTTGATTTTGGTATCAAATTTTTCAATTATAATGCATATACTCAATGTTTTTGTCATCATCAAAAAGGGGGAGATTGTTGAGAAATTATTGAAATAATTGCCCCAACTTTATTGATTTTGATGATTTCCAAAAGCCATGAGTATTTTAAAGAAACAATGAGTTTATTTATCAAAAACCTTGAGCTTATTCAAAATGAAAGCAATGGACTCTCAATGTTTAAATTCATGAGTTTTGAATCAATTTGAAAAAGAAGTTTCAAGCTCTATATTTAAGATTTCAAAAAGGAATTTTTACATTATATTCAATCAATGATTCTTGAAACATGTCTTGAATTCATGCTTAATGTCATATTTATTGTATTCAAGTCAAATTTATATTTAAAATTATTTGGGACGAATTTAAAGTCAATCAGAAATTTTTCTGATTTTTGATACGTTCCGAGCCGACTCAAGGGTTTCCGAGTCGACTCCCAGAGATTTCTGATTTTCTCGAGTCGACCCTTGGTTTTCAAGAGTCGACCCCTGACTCTGTGCGAGCCGACTCCTGACTGTGCGAGCCGACTCCGCTCAAACAACAGAAACCATGTTTTTTGAGCACTTCTCGAGTCGACTCCCCATTTTCTCGAGTCGACTCCCGACTTCAGGAGCCGACACTTTGGTTTTCGCGAGTCGACCCTCTAATTTTAAAATGTTTCTATTTTTAGTAATCGACTTCGAGCCGACTCCCACAAGCTCGAGTCGACTCCGCGAAATCTGGGCGCGATTTTTCACGATGACACATCAGCCCCAACGGTAAGATTTTCAAATAACGGCTATTTTTCTTGTCTCTAACGGATATATTTTTGCAGAATCTATAAATAGAGGAGCTCTTTTCAAATCAAAAAAAAAAGAAAAAGAGAGAAAAGAATATCTTTGAAAAGAGGGAAAAACAGAGCTTATTGGAAAAATCATTTAGCTCAAAGAAGAGAGATTCAAAAGGAGTGAAATCAAAGAGAAGATTCGTCTGCTCCAGATCTACAATCACAAAAAGTCAAAGAAAATCCCAAGCAACCAAGAGCAAATCAAGATTTCAAAAGAAGAAAAAGAAAAAGCTTCATCTCAACTCCAAAAGCTTCAACGGTCAAGAATCTTGCTGAGGCCTGATTCAACACTTCAAGAGGAGTTAGAAGAGAAGAAAGAAGCCAAGCCTGCATTCAATACAATCAGGCTTTTCTAAACCTCTTTATTTTGTTATTTGCTCAAGGGGAGCTTTTGTATTTAAACTCTTTATTTTCTTTGCTGATTCAATCAGTGGATTGAATCAGTGGAGGTTAGTTATACCTCGTTGTAAGCAAGCCTTGGGTTGTTGTGGTTAGTTGGGTTTTGTGCTGGTAAGCCCGTGTAAAACCGGCTGGGTTCGTTGTGACCCGGAAAACAACAAGTTTGAGTTGTGAGCTTGGAAAACAACTCGGCTGTAATCTAGGAGATTATAGTGTGGACCCAAGTGAATCTTGGGAGTGGACGTAGGTGTTGGTTGCACCGAACCACTATAAAATTATCTTGTGTTTGCCGTGCTCATTTTCTCTCTCTCTATCTCTCTTTATTTTGCTTGTGCATTGCTTTAAGTTAGCCTCTCACTTGCACATCTTGCTAATTAAAAATTTCAAAAAGTCTTAAATTTTTAAGAACCCAATTCACCCCCCCTCTTGGGTTGCCATCTGGGCCAACAAATATGGATATGAGATCCTAGTGCCTCCCTCTAAGAAGAAAAAGAAAATTAATAAGAAACTAGAAAATCCAAAATATTATAAAACCAGAACGAACAAATACCCAAATAAGGGAAGAAAAATATTCAGAGAACAAAAGACTAGAGAAGAAGCTCCTAAATGGAGGAAAGAATCCAAGTCTCAACCAAAGAGAGAAAAAACACCAACCTGCTTCAGGTGTGGAAAGAAAGGTCACTTTAGCAAAAATTGCAGAAAATATAAGGTATCTCAGATCCAAGGAATGGATATCCTAGAAGATCAAAAAGAAAAGATACTAGAATTAATATTATCCGACAGTGAGGAAAGCTATCCCTCAGACTTAGAAGATAACTTAGAAAATGACCAAATCAATCTAATAGAAGAAAATGAAAGCTCATCAGATGAAGAAGAAACTTCCTCTGAAGAATTAGATGAAATTGCCCTATGTGGGTGTATTGAAAACCTTAAGGTTAATATGATCAGTAACAGAAGAAGTGATTTGCTCATAAACATCATAGAAAAGATTGACAATCCAGAATTAAGAAAAAAATACCTAGAAGAACTCAAAAGGGAATTGCAACCTAGGCCTAAAAAAGAAATTTTAAGCCTACCATAAATAATTAAACAGAAGGATCAGGAAGAAAAACTTAAAATAGACCCAATTTCCAAATTAAACCAAGAAGATAAGCAGATCAAAATAGAAATTAGGAAATTAAAGTCAGACATAGAAAACCTCAAGAAACCAGACAAGGGAAAAGAAGTTCTTTAGGAAGAAGACAGTGAACAAGAAAGTTACCTAAATAAGATCACTACAGTCAAAGTTCAGAAGTGGCACATTAGAGTTAGGCTAAGGGTCCAAGATGAAATTAGAGACACCTACGCCCTAGTAGACACAGGAGCAGATATGAACTGCCTCCCAGAAGGATTATTCCCTAGAGAATATTATGAAGAAACATGTGAAAATCTTTACACTGCAAACAATGCAAGTCTTAGACTCAAACATAAAATATCAAACGTACAGGTTTGCCAAGACAACATATCCTTTAAGACGACATTCATAGTAACCCCAGATGTTCAAATATTATCTTAGGAACACCATTCATAACCCTTCTCTATCAGATGGAAATTAACAAAGAAGGGATATCAACACATGTCTTTGGAAGTAAAGTCACCTTCAACTTCGTGAATCCGACTAGGACAGAAGTAGTCGACTTATTAAGGGATCTTAGTATCCAAAAAATACAACCTTTAGAAAATTATGAAAACAACCCTCAGAAATAGGAATTAGAAGAAAAAGAACAAATCCAACCAAAATCATTAAATGACCCAGAGGTCAATATGATTAAAACCTTACCCATCAATCCTAACAACCCAAAACTAGGAAGAAGAAAAAGGTCTAGAACCAAAAGGAAAATCAGCCATGAAAATCACATAGATAAAATCTCGGCAGAACCACTTAGATGGTATATCAGAGTTACCCTCCAGATCGGAAAAGAGATTAAGACAATCTGTGCCTTGGTCGACACAGGGTCTGACGTAAACTGTATCCCAGAAGGAATCTTTCCCGAACCATATGGAGTAAAATCCACAGAAACACTACAGTTAACAAACAACGAAAAACTCCAGATAGAATACAAATATCCAGAAGTATACATTTGTCAGAATAATATTCAGCTCTTTAAGACCACCTTTGTTGTCAGTAAAAGGATCAATTCTACCGCACTAGGAATGCCTTTTCTAACACTTCTCTACAAAATGGAGATAGATAAAAATGGGATAACAACCCAAGTCTCAGGAAAACAGATCACCTTTAGATTCCTATAAACAACCTGATAAAAAATCTCATAAGGTTCAGAAAAGCATTTTGCACATTCCGAAAGGATTTAAAAGTTTCTTGTAGATTTACATGATGTTTTTGATGAACGATTTTATCAGTATTCAAATAAAGATTTTAAAAATTATAACTTTTTCTTACAGGATCAAAATGTCAGATAAACCAAAAATATGTCAGAAAAACCCAGAACCAAAGCCTCCTATGCCAAACCTATGACACTTGTACCATTAACATCCATTACTCCTTTAAGAAACTAATATTCAGCCCTTGCTTCGTCCTCCCAAAGTTACTCTCAAGCCACCCAAAAATGGTCACCACCTGGCCCTAAACCTATTCCAAGTCCAACAAGGCCCAATTCATCAAACCCTACCACAGCAAGACCCAGTCCTTCTAGGCAAACTTTAGTAAATCCTTACATCTCAAAACCTTGTTCCCTCATGGTTAAACTCCTGGAAGAAGATGAAATAAGTAATGGTCAGATCTCTAAATTATCCAGAATCTTCCCCTCAGTAAACGGAAAAATTGTTCAGTACCACTTATCCCAAGGCTACCAGGTTCCCTTAAAAACCCAAGAATACTATGAGTTTATTTTAGTAGATACAGACTCTACTGAAATAACTCATACACCAGTACCCAACTCAAAGGCAATAGCCTACTCCAAATGCAAAATCATAAAATTTATCACCAAGGAAGAATGGGAAACCCATACCAAGCCAGAGTATTCTCGCAAAGATTTTCTCCTTCCCAATATAACTACTTTGATTACCAAGAAGCATGGTTTAATACCTTTTACCTTAAGCCCACAGACCATAGCTGGTTCTTCAGCTTTTGCCAAAAATTCAACAAGAAAATCCCAAGTTGGACCCATAACTGGTGGGTTTACTTTGGGTTAACCAAAGACATATTACCAGAAGAAATCCAAGCCACATGGAACTACTTTCATGATAACCTCAAAACAGCATCTTACGAAAACAAAGCCACCATGTTCACAGTTGAATTCCAGGTCCCCTGGATTATAGGATGGGACTTCGCCATCAGCAGAACACTTGACCACCAGTATCCACCAATTTTAGAAAGACGGTTCAGAATCAAATGGTGGAGAAACTTCCAATCAGGAGAAATGCTATTAATAAGTAATATCCGCTTATGGCTTATTACTTATGATAACCTTAGACAATATCCAAAGCCAAAAATGAACCAGACCTCTCCATCTCCAAGCAAAACCCCCAGCAAAAAAGAATTAAAGAAAAAATTATTAGAAGAATTGTCCCAATTGAAAGACTCTGACAATGAAGAAGACATCGGATCATCACAACCAGATTCAGCCATGCAGTTTGCCCAAGACCGTTATGAGGATTATGACATCGAATAATCATCATAAGGAGGATCAGATAGTAACAACCAGATGATGACATCAATAGTACATGCCAAACTCTATGGCAATCCAGCAACTGCCGACCACAGTGGCAGTCCACAAGACATGCAGCCCAGCCTGCCAACCTGTTCGTGACATACAGCCCAGCCTGCCAACCAGTTCATGCAAATCAACCTGCTGAACCCAGTGGCAGCCCAGAAGCAATAGTATCTGCCAACCACAATGGCAGTCCAGATCATCAGCTTGTTCAGCCCAGCTAGCCTATCAATTTGGTAGCCCAGCAATACAAGACAGCAACCACAGTTCACTCATGTGAAACCACAAGTTCACACCCGTGAAGTATCCCTGAAGCATATCCAGACAGACGGAATCTCCAGCTCTGCAATCATCCAGGCTCCAGTCACATCCTCAACAGTCACAGCATGTGAAGCTCTAGTCAATCTGGTAGACGGAATCCACAGCTCAGCAATCATTCAGGCTCCAGTCACAGCATGTGAAGCTCCAGCCAATCCGGCAGACGAATCTTATCCTCAACAACTACCACATGTGCCAAACCCAGCTAACTAGACCCCTTTTTTTGAGAGCACTGTCCTGAAAAGGTCACAAATGCAGTCGGACATGTGCTGTAGTGCTCACCAACTGTCCCAATACCATTCAGTGTGCATCATGCCATCCATTATTGTTCTGTGTTCACTATTAATCCCACTATTCATCCACTAGTCATCACGGTTCATCCAAAACGGTTCTCAGCAATTATTGTCCTTAATCACTATTCATCACTGTTCATTGTCACTATTCACCACTTTTCTTCGGCTATAAAAAGAGGCAGACGCCTCTCATCCAAGCATCCGCTCTCATCTCACCTCCTATCGCCCTCACTTAGCCTTCATCCTAACCATGCTCCACTCAATGCCCTACACTCCACTCAATCCTCAGAACCAATACCCATCCTTAGCCTTACCACCTCCATAACCTTATGTATCCCTTCATCTCCGAAGACCTTCTTACCTTTACCAGCCTTACCATGAACTCCTAAACATGATAACCTACATAAACTCTCAGAAAACCTCAGACCCATAACTTGAGCTTATCTACCAAGAGTTCATAAGCCTTGTCATAAAGATCCTCCAGTACCACTCCGAAAAGATAATCCACCAGATAGACCATCTTACCACTCAGACCATCATAAACCAAGCAGAAGAATTCTACAAACAGTTTGATTAATCTAAGGTCAAACTATTTGCTGGAAAAGCTTATATTAAGCTTATAAGACTGATTACATAAAGCTGAAAGCTTTTACATAAAACTGATAAACTGAAAGCTTACATGAAAAGCTGAAATGTTACATGAAAACTAACTTCTTACTTTTGGTCACAGGCTGCTAGGGAATAAACTGAGGTCAAACTGTTTGTAGAGTTCTTCTGCTTGGTTTATGATGGTTTGAGTGGTAAGATGGTCTATTTGGGGGATTATCTTTTTGAAGTGGTACTGGAGGGTCTTTATGACAAGGCTTATGAACTCTTGGTAGATAAGCTTAAGTTCTGGGTCTGAGGTTTTCTGATAGTTTATGTAGGTTATCATGTTTAGGAGTTCATGGGTAAGGCTGGTAAAGGTTAGAAGGTCTTCGAAGATGAAGGGAGACATGAGGTTATGGAGGTGGTAAGGCTGAGTATGGGTATTGGTTCTGAGGATTGAGTGGAGTGTAGGGTATTGAGTGGAGCATGGTTAGGATGAAGGCTATGTGAGGGCGGTAGGAGGTGAGATGAGAGCGGATGGTTGGATGAGAGGCATCTGCCTCTTTTTATAGCCAAAGAAAGGTGGTGAATAGTGATAATGAACCGTGATGAATAGTGATTAAGGACAATAATTGCTAGGAACCATTCTGGATGAACAGTGATGAATAGTGGATGAATAGTGGTTAAGGACAATAATTGCTGGGAACCGTTTTGGGTAAACAGTGGTGAATAGTGGATGAATAGTGGTGAATAGTGGATGAATAGTGAACACAGGACAATTATTGAGGAGTGGCGTGATGCGCACTGAATGGTATTGGGACAGTTGGCGAGCACTACAGCACATGTCTGGCTGCATTTGTGACCTTTTTCAGGATAGTGCTCTTAAAAAGGGGTCTAGTTGGTTGGGTTTGGCACATGCGATAGTTGTTGAGGGTAAGATTCGTCTGTTGACTTGATTGGAGCTTCACATGCTGTGACTATTGAGGATGTGACTGGAGCCTGGATGATTGCTGAGCTGTGGATTCTGTCTGTCGGATTGACTGGAGCTTCACATGCTGTGACTATTGAGGATGTGACTGGAGCTTGGATGATTGCTGGGCTAGAGATTCCGTCTGTCTAGGTATGCTTCTGGGATACTTCAAGGGTGTGAACTTGTGATTTCACATGAGTGAATTGTGGTTGCTGTCTTGTATTGCTGGGCTAGCAAATTGATGGGCTAGCTGGGTTGAACAAGCTGGTGATCTGGACTGCCATTGTGGTTGGCAGATGTTGTTGCTTCTGGGCTGCCACTGGGTTTGGCAGGTTGATTTGCATGAACTGGTTGGCAGGCTGGGCTGCATGTCATGAACTGGTTGGTAGGCTGGGCTGCATGTCTTATGGACTGCCACTGTGGTTGGCAGTTGCTGGATTGCCATAGAGTTTGGCATGTACTGTTGATGTCATCATCTGGTTGTTACTGTCTGATCCTCTTTATGATGATTATTCGATGTCATAATCCTCATAAGGGTCTTGGGCAAACTGCATGGCTGGATCTGGTTGTGATGATCTGATGTCTTCTTCATTGTCAGAGTTTCCCAATTGGGACAATTCTTCTAATAATTTTTTCTTTAATTCTTTTTTACTTGGGGTTTTGCTTGGAGATGGAGAGGTCTGGTTCTTTTCTAGCTTTGGAAATTGTCTAAGGTTATCAGTCATCTTATCTATTTCTAGGGGTTTGATTATGAGGGTGAAATTTTTTGGAAAGGATTCATAGGAGGTGGTCTGGTCAGATTGGGTTTGGTTATATTTAGTTTAGGTGGACTGGACCTAGTTTGGACTAGGAGATCTTGGTTATGGGTTTTTCTGATATTTTGTTTCTATGAGGAATTCTCTGGTTAAGAAGTCTGGTAGACTATTTTCTGTTCCTTTTATAAATTCTATTTCAAAATCAAATACCGATAAAATCGCTTGCCATCGGGCAAAAATTTGCTTAGAAACAAGGTTTTCAACATCTTTTTCTTTTACCTAATATGTTGAAAGGTTAAGAGAGTATGTCTCCTAGCACCCTTAACCCTTTCCCTAAAGGGTCAGCTATTTGGTTTATGTTTTTAAGGGTTTTCTTAATCTCAAAAGTTCAAGTCCGACAGTGGCTCATTATTCCCATGGGTCATAAGTATACTTTCGTATACCCGCTCAGGAGGCGTGATGCTTTTGGATTGAGAAATAATAAAGTATGCATAGCTAGGTCCTATCATGGGGTGTGCGTGGCGATCTAATATGGCTCTGATACTATTTGGGTACGGAATTAGATGCAGAATGAAAAGTTTATGAAAAATAGAGTGCGATGAACAGTAATGAACAGTGTTGAATAGTAACTGTGAACAGTACTTATGAGAAGTCTAATATTTCGGCTGTGAACAGTAATAAACAGTAATGATTAGTAATATTCTAGAAAAGCCGAAACTTTTTATAAAAGCTAAGGATTTACTGATAATAAGACTGAAAGCTTATATTAAGCTTATATAAGACTGATTACAAAATACTGCTGAAGCGTTACATAAAAACCGATAAAAACTTACACAGAACTGATAATTTACATAAAAGCTGGTAATAGATTTTTACATGATACTGGCTTCTGAGAATTGTTTACAGTCTTCTTCGGATCAGTCTGAGGTCAAAGTACTGATTTTCATGTTCTTCGATGGCCATGATGGTCCAGGTAATAGTGTCTATAAATCTTTGGAGGATTGGTAGTAGGCTTAGGTTTGCTTTAAGTAGGGAATCTATAAGGTCCATTGTCTCTAGGCATTCCTTGAGGAGGTTCTGTAAGGAAGGTTTCATGGTAGTATGAAGGTGGTAAGGTTGGATGAGGATAGGCTTATCTGTGGATATGCATGGAAAGGGTGAATAGGATATGGGGTGATGGAACGAAGAGCGGATGTTTAGGAAGAGGGTGTGAGTGTGGATGGAGGCAGATGAGGCGATGCCCTGGAATGGAAGGAGTCTTCCCTTTTTATAGATGGAGAAAGTTGCTGGCAATAATGGCTTTCCAGGCGATAATGGAGCTAAATAGTTTTGAATAGTTTTCAAGGACAATGATCGGTGGAGTCTGGCAAAGCAAGGACAATAATTGAGGATAATAATTGATAGAATCTGGCTGATAGAGTCTGGCTAAGTAAGGACAATAATTGAAGTCTGGCAAAGTAAGAAGGATAGGATCGCACCGAAAGGGTACAGTAGTTTGGGACAGTTGGCGAGCACTACAGTACATGTATGGCTGCATTTGTGTCCTTTTTCAGGACAGTGCTCTCAAAAGAAGTCTGAAGGTTTGGTAGGGTTACTGGAGCTTCACATGCTGTGACTAATGGAGTCTAAATGGTTGTTGAGCCAGAGATTCTGTCTATCGAGATGTTCTTCTAGGAAGCTTCATGGGTGTGAACTTATGGTTTCACATGAGTGAGCTGTGGCTGCTGTTATGTCCTTACTTAGCCAGACTCTATCAGCGAGACTCTATCAATTATTATCCTCAATTATTGTCCTTGCTCTGCCAGACTCCACTGATCATTGTCCTTGAAAACTATTCAAAACTATTTAGCTCCATTATCGCCTGGAAAGCCATTATTGCCAGCATCTTTATCCAGCTCTAAAAAGGAAGACTCCTTCCATTCCAGGGCATCGCCTCATCCGCCTCCATCCACACTCACACCCTCTTCCTAAACATCCGCTCCTCGTTCCATCACCCCATATCCAATTCACCCTTTCCATGCATATCCACAGATAAGCCTATCCTCAGCCAGTCTTACCACCTTCATACTACCATGAAACCTTCCTTACAAAACCTCCTCAAGGAATGCCTAGAGACAATGGACCTTATAGATTCCCTACTTAAAGCAAACCCAAGCCTACTACCAATCCTCCAAAGATTTATAGACACTATTACCTGGACCATCATGGCCATCGAAGAACATGAAAATTAATACTTTGACCTCAGACTGATCCGAGGAAGACTGTAACCAATTCTCAGAAGCCAGTATCATGTAAAAATCTATTACCAGCTTTTCTGTAAATTATCAGTTTTGTGTAAGTTTTTATCAGTTTTTATGTAATGCTTCAGCAGTATTTTGTAATCAGTCTTATATAAGCTTAATATAAGTTTTCAGTCTTATCCTTAGCTTTTATAAAAAGTTTCAGCTTTTCCAGAATATTACTATTCATTACTGTTCATTATTATTCGCAGTCATAATATTATACTTCTCATGAGTACTGGTCATAGTAACTATTCAACACTATTCATTACTATTCATCGCACTCTGTTTTTTATAAACTTTTCATTCTGCATCTAATTCCGCACCCAATGGTATCAGATCCAAGTTAGATCACCATGCACACACCATGTTAGATCGCCACGCGCACACACACACCATGCTAGTACCTAGCTATACATACTTCATTATTTCTCAATCCAAAAGTATCACGCCTCCTGAGCGGGTATACGAAAGTATACTTATGACCCATGGGAATAATGAGCTATGGCCGGACATGAACTTTTAAGATTATAAAAATCCATAAAAACATAAACCAGATAGCTTAACCCTTTAGGGAAAGGGCTAAGGGTGCTAGGAGACATAGTCTCTTAACCTTTTAACATATTAGGTAGAAGAACATTAGCTAAGCGAGCATCTTAATTATCCACCAGGTTCTTAGGAGATAATGGTAAACGTGAGACCGTGGGTCAGCGTGAGTCCATTGGTAAGCGTAAGGCTGGCAGTGAGAGTAAGACCAGCAGTGTTCCCGGGAGTGGTCCCGGTTGTACACCCATTATCAACCCTAAGAAAGCAATGGTGCAAATAATTAAGAGATTGGCTAAGTTCAGAAGCCTAATATGTTAGAAAGTTTAGAGAAACTATAGATCCTAACACCCGAATAACACCCTAAAAAGTAATGAACTCAATAATTAGAAAACTCGCTAAGGTTCGAAAACCAACTGAGGCAGAAAGTTTAGAAACTGATGAATCACAAGACCAAAACTATTATTCAGAAGAAATAATTAATATATTGACTAAATCAGTATCAGAAACAGAAATTGATATAACAAATAAGAAAATTCCAACAATTAAGTATAATCAGATATATAAGAAAGGAAGCTTTAACCTCTTTGAAGAATATAGAATCAAAACTGCAGAACATAGTTTAGCCATCAAGCTAGATAATGGCCAAACCAGTGTTAGACTTTTTAGAAAAGAAGATATACAGTCTTTTGATACTAATACTAAATATAGATACATACATATAGCAGTAGTCGAAGTTGCTATAATTCCAAATCACAGAGAAGGAATGGACAAACCCATATTTATAGCATTAAAAGATAATCATTTTAACGAGGCAAAGGATGTCGTCCTTAGTGTCATTAGCACCAATGTTAGTTTGGGACCCATCTACTTTGAAAACTACCCTAACCTAAGTTCAGAAATAGACGGAGCCATTAAAGACTCCTTAGTCATAGATATAAAGGCCTCAGGATACGAAAACATCAAACCAGGATTTACTCCTCTTAGTATTGTCTATAGAATAAATTATAAAATGATGACCACCAGAGTTAATGCTAAAGGAATAAGGAAAACGTTAAAAAGGAAAAACCCTATTCCTAGCAATAGATAAGAGACATCAGTCAATAGTACCTCAAATGTATGAATGGAAAGAAGTAAAAATCAAAGATAACTTGACCTTAGAAAAGATACAGCCCCCTAGAAGATCTGTTGAAAAAAGAAGAACAATTAATGAAATTACCCAAGATGACAAAGGAAATGTCAGCTATAACTTTAGAAGATCATACAGTATGAGAAGACCTAGTACTAAAACAGAAGAAACCAGTGTAAGAAACTTAAAACTTAAAGGAATTGACCTAGAATCGAATATCCCAAGTCTATATTATGAAGAAGCAAACTACTCACCTACTTATTCTCAAATGGTAGATAAAACCCCAAGCCAGCTAAACATGATTTCCAAAGAATTCGAGATTAACAAAGAAAACATTAAGAAAGATTTTAGAGCAAAATACAACAAAGAGAAAGTTGACTGGTTATGGAAAGAAACCAGTCCAAAAGAGAGATAAGAACTAAAACAAGAATATTTTAGTTTCATGAACAAAGAAAAAGTAGAATTTCCTTATTTTACATGGCTTGAACAGGCGTGTCAAAATAAGAAAATCACAAGCAAATATCCATTCAGATCCTTAGGAATAATCTAGAAAATCATAAAAAATAAAGAAATAAACTCAAAACACATTCCTCTAGAAGAATGCCAAATTAACTATAAAAATCAGATAGTAATTACCTCTCCATTCAAAGTAATTAAACCAGAAGATAAACATGAGCCAATTACTAACAATGAAATTAGAAAAATAGATGAATAGAACAACTATAGTAACCAACTTTTGCATACAATATCAAACCAATTAAACAGAATAGAAGGAAGTATCAACCCTAAATCCTAGGTTACCAAAATAGCCCAGGAAATAAAAATGCAAAAGCCCACCTTTGAAATAGACAACAGTTGGGAAAAAGGTTTTAGAAGTAAAGAAGACAAACTTGTAGACCAGATAACAGATAGACTTAAAGGAATCAAATTAAATATGATATCCTCTTAGGACTCTAAAAATCAGATAAACAAATTAAAATACGAAGGACAGACATACTATAGGACACAAAAAGATTATTATCCTAGACCGACTCCTCCAGATGTTCAATTTGAAGAAAGAAAAAACTTTAGAAGAGAAGCCTATAGTGGTGGAGCAGTTTATGAATGGAACCTAGATGGAATGTTAGATAGAGAGATTTTGAATCTCTTAGCAGAAATGGTTATGGCAGCACGAGCTCTAAGAGCTAACGACAACTCTGAAGAAGCTATCATTAAAGTTTTATTTTAAGGCTTTACTGGATAGTTAGAAGGATGGTGGAATAGATACCTCAAACCTGAACAAAGAGATATCATAAAACATAGTACAAAAATTATAGTTAAACCAAATTTATCAGAAACAACGGTAGAAGCCAATGAAGTAGAAACCTTAGTCCATACCATATACAGACATTTTATAGGATCAAGAGATCAAAAATTAGAAACCACCAAAATGCTTCTAATGAAACTCAGCTGTCCTAAAATGCAAGACTTTAGATGGTATAGAGATACATTCCTATGTAAAGTCGTGGACAGAGAAGATTGCAACTCTCCTTTTTGGAAAGAGAAATTCATCTCAGGATTACCTAGTTTATTCACCCACTATTCATCAGAAGACCCGTGCCTCAATTATTGTCCTGAAAATACTGTTCAAGCCACTATTCCTCCACTTTCTTAAGCCTATAAAAACCCATGGCCATCTCCATTCCAAGGCATCGCCCTCATTCCAAAAACATCGCCTATTCCCAATTCCACCAAAAACCCAACCATGATCCACTCAACCATAAACACCTTACAGTCTACTCAAAATACCAAAAGACCACCCTCCTTCCTCAAAACCATGCCACAATAACCTATCCTTAGCCTTACCACCTCCATAACACCATGTTTTTTCCCATTTCAGAAGACCTTCTTGCCTTCACCAACCTTACCGATGAACACCTAGACATGATAAACTACATAAACTCCCAAAACACCTTAGACCCAGAAGTTGAGCTTATCTTCCAAGAGTTCATAAGCCTTGTCATTAAAACCCTCCTGTACCACTCTGAGAAAATAGAAGACCAGATTGACCATCTTATCACTCAGACCATCCTAGACCAAACAGAAGAGTTTTACTAACAGCTTGACCTTAGAGTATTCCCTAGCAGTCTGTAAACAGAAGTAAGAAATCAACTTTATGTAAAAATACTATTTCAGTTTTCATGTAAGTTTTCAGTTTATCAGTTTTATGTAAAAGCTTTCAGCTTTATAATTAGTTTTATAAGCTTTCAGCAAATCTTCAGTGTTTATAAATCTCGCAGCTTTTTCTTCTAAAATTTTACTGTTCATTACTGTTCATTACTATTCATTACTGTTCATCAGTACTATTCACAGCCACAATGTTACACTTCTCATGAAGTACTATTCAGCACTGTTCATTTTTACTATTCATCGCACACTGTTCATTTTTACTATTCATCGCACTCTGTTTTGGAATTTTTCATTCTGTATCTAATTTCACATCACAATAACCTATCCTCAGCCTTACCACCTCCATAACACCATGTTTTCTTCCATTTCAGAAGACCTTCTTGCCTTCACCAACCTTATCCATGAACTCCTAAACATGATAAACTATATAAACTCCCAGAACACCTTAGACCCAGAAGTTGAGCTTATCTTCCATGAGTTCATAAGCCTTGTCATTAAAACCCTCCTGTACCACTCTGAGAAAATAGAACACCAAATTGACCATCTTATCACTCAGACCATCCTAGACCAAGCAGAAGAGTTTTACCAACAGCTTGACCTCAGAGTATTCCCTAGCAGTCTATAAACAGAAGCAAGAAATCAGCTTTATGTAAAAACACTATTTTAGTTTTCATGTAAGTTTTTAGTTTATCAATTTTATGTAAAAGCTTTCAGCTTTGTAATCAATTTTAGAAGCTTAATATAAGCTTTCAGCAAATCTTTAGCGTTTATAAATCTTGCAGCTTTTCCTTCTGAAATTTCATTGTTTATTACTATTCATTAATGTTCATTACTGTTCATCAATACTATTCACAACCGCAATGTTAGACTCCTCATGAAGTACTGCTCAGCACTGTTTGTTTTTATTATTCATCGCACACTGTTCATTTTTACTATTCATCGCACTCTGTTTTGAAATTTTTCATTATGTATCTAATTCTTGATGTGTTGAAAAGTCAAGAGACTATGTTTCCTAGCACCCTTAACCCTTAACCCAAAGGAAAGCAATGGATAGATTAGTAAAAAGATCAGCTAGAAAACAAAATCTAGACGAAATTTAATATGATGACCAGTAAAGTTCAAGACTCTTATTCAAAAGATGCCATTAATATGATGACCAAAGCCATATCAAAAACAGAAATTAATATAACAAACAGAAAATTTTCAAAAATTAAGTATAACCAGATCTATGAAAAAGAAAGTTTTGATCTCTTTGAAGAATATAGGATCAAAACTATAGAACAAGTCTGTCCATCAATTTAGAAAACGGCCAAACTAGTGTTAGATTATTCCAGAAAGAAGACATAACATCTTTCAAAGACAAGTATAGATACATTAATATAGCAGCAGTCCAAGTTGCTATAATCCCGAATCATAGAAATGGAATGGACAAACCTATATTTATAGCACTAAAAGATAACCGCTTTAATGAAGCAGAGGATGCAATCCTTAGTCTTATCAGCACCAATGTTAGTTGGGGACCTATCTATTTTAAGAATTATTCCAACTTAAGCTCAGAAATAGGCAGAGCCATTAAGGACTCTTTGGTTATAGATATCAAAGCATCAGGATACAAAAATATTAAGCCAGGATATACTCCCCTTAGTATTGTCTACATAGTAATCTATAAACTAATGATGAATAGAGTCAACGCTAAAGGAATAAGAAAGACCCCAAGGGGAAAAACTCTATTCCTAGCTACAGACGAAAGACATCAGGCTATAGTTCCCCAGATGTGCAATTGGGAAGACGTAGAAATTAAAGACAACTGGACCTTAGAAAAAATACAGCCTCCTAGGAGATCAGTCAGAGGAAAAAGAATAGTCAACAAAATAACTCAGGATGATAGAGAAAATGTTAGCTATAATTTTAGAAAATCCTATAGTATGAGAAACCCTAGTACAGAAATAGGAGATACCAGCACAAAAAACCTGAAACTCAAGGGAGTTGATGTAGAACCTAGTATTCCAAGCCTCTACTATGAAGATCCAAACTATTCGCCAACCTATTCTCATATGGTAGACGAAACCCCAAAACAATTAAATACCATTACCAGGAAATTTGAAATCAACAAAGAAAACATCAGAAATGATTTTAGAGCACAATATAATAAAGAAAAGGTTGACTGGTTATGGAGAGAAACCAATCCAGAAGAAAGAGAAAATTTGAAACAAGAATATTATAATTTCATGAATGAACAAAAGCTAGAAGTACCTTATTTTACATGGCTTGAACTAGCATGCAAAAATAGAAAAATCACAGATAAGTACCCTTTCAGATCCATAGGAGTAATTTGGAAAACCACAGAAAATAAGGAAATAAACTAAGAAAACATTTCTTTAGAAGAATGCCAGATTAATTATAGAAATCAAACAGTCGTTGCCTCTCCGTTTAAAGTTATTAACCCAGATAATGAAGGTTATCCAGCCACTAACAAAGAAATCAGAAAGGTAGTTCAGCAAAATAACTATAGCAACCAGGCTCTATATACAATATCAGAACAATTAAACAAATAGAAAAAACCATTAAACAAAAACCCCAAAAATCAAGAATTAATAAAGAAATAAAAATACAGAAACCTCTTTTCAAATAGACAACAGTTGGGAAAAAGATTTTAAAACTAAAGAAGATAGAATCATAGATCAATTAAAAAACAGACTAAGAGGAACTAGATTAAACATGATTTCATCCCAAGAATCTAAAAATCAGATAAACAAGATAAATAATGAAGGACAAATATTATAGAACACAAAAGGATTATTATCCTAGACCAACTCCTCCAGACATCCAATTTGAAGAAAGAAAAAGCTTTAGAAGGGAAGCCTTTAGTGGTGGAGCAGCATACGAATGGAACCTAGACGGTATGCCAGAAAGAGAGATTTGGAATCTCTTATTAGAAATGAACATAGCAGCAGGAGCCCTAAGAGCCACCCATACTTCTGAGGATAGTACCCTTAAAATCCTAATCCAAGGATTTACCAGACAATTAGAAGGATGTGGAACATATATCTTAAACCTGAACATAGAGGACAAATATTAAATAACACAAAAATCATTGCCAAGCCAAACTCATCAGAGACAATAGAAGAACCCAATGAGGTAGATACACTAATCCATGCAATATACAGACACTTCGTGGGATCAAGAGACACGAAGCTTGAAAACAACAAGATGCTTTTAATGAAACTCAGATGTCCTAAATTACAAGATTTCAGATGGTATAAAGATACGTTTTTATGCATAGTCTTAGAAAGAGAAGATTGTAGTTCTCCTTTCTGGAAGGTGAAATTCATCTCAAGATTACCTAATCTATTTTCAAAGAAAGCCAGTGAAGCCTTAGCAAAAGAACACCAAGGCAACAATAATTGGGATATTGTCACTTATGGTGATATCTTTGTAATAATTAACAAAACAGGACTTAAAATATGCACTGAAATGAAACTCCAGTCTAAACTAAAAAGAGATGAAATTACAACTAAAAAAGAATTAGGAGGATTTTGTGGGTAATATGGATATGAAATCCTAGTGCCTCCCTCTAAAAAGAAAAAGAAAATTAATAAGAAATTAGAAAATCCAAAATATTATAAAACCAGAATGAACAAATACCCAAATAAGGGAAGAAAAATATTCAAAGAATAAAAGACTAGAGAAGCTCCTAAATGGAGAAAAGGTCTTAACCAAAGAGAGAGAAAACACCAACCTGCTTTAGGTGTGGAAAGAAATGTCACTTTAGTAAAGTTGCAGAAAATATAAAGTATCTCAGATCCAAGGAATGGATATCCCTAAAAACCAAAAAGAAAAGATACTAGAATTAATACTATCCAACAGTGAAGAAAGCTATCCCTCGGACTTAGAAGATAACTCAGAAAATGACCAAATCAATCTAATAGAAGAGAATGAGAGCTCATCAGATGAAGAAGAAACCTCCTTTGAAGAATTAGATGAAATTGCACTATGTAGGTGTACCGAAAACCTTAAGATTAATATGATCAGTAACAGAAGAAGTGATTTGCTCATAGACATCATAGAAAAGATTGACAATTCAGAATTAAGAAAAGAATACCTAGAAGAACTTAAAAGAGAATTGTAGCCTAGGCCTAAAAAAGAAATTTTAAGCCGACCATAAATAATTAAACAGAAGGATCAGGAAGAAAAACTTAAAATAGACCCAATTTCCAAACTAAACCAAGAAGTTAAGTAGATCAAACTAGAAATCAAGAAATTAAAGTCAGACATAGAAAAATTTAAGAAACCAGACAAGGGAAAAGAAGTTCTTCAGGAAGAAGACAGTGAACAAGAAATTTACCTAAATAAGATCACCACAATAAAAGTCCAAAAATGGCACATCAGAATTAGGCTAAAAGTCCACGATGAAATTAGGGAAACATATGCCCTAGTAGACACAGGGGCAGATATAAACTGCCTCACAGAGGGACTATTCCCTAAAAAATATTATTAAAAAACGTGTGAAAATCTTTACACTGCAAATAATGCAAGTCTTAGAATCAAAAATAAAATATCAAACGTACATGTTTGCCAAGACAGTATATGCTTTAAGACGACATTCATAGTAACCCCAGATGTTCAAACCATCATCTTGGGAACACCATTCATCACCCTTCTTTATCAAATGGAAATCAATGAAGAAGGAATATCAACATATGTCATTGGAAACAAAGTTACCTTCAACTTTGAAAATCCTACTAGAACCAAAGTAGTTGACTTATTAAGGGATCTTAGTATCCAAAAAATACACCAGCCTTTAGAAAATTACAAAGCCTCTTAGGAATTAGAAAAAGAAGAACAAATCCAACCAAAATTATTAAAAAAGCGGGAAGTCAATATGATTAAAAATAAAAAACTACATAACCCAAAAACAAGAAGAAGAAAACCTAGGACTATAACCAAAAGGAAAGACAGTCAAGAAAATCACATAGATAAAATCTCAACAGAACCACTCAGATGGTATATCAAGATTACCCTCCAAATCGGAAAAGAAATAAAGACAATATGTGCCTTAGTTGACACAGGGTCAGATGTAAACTGTATCCCAAAAGAAATCTTTTCCGAACCATATGGAGAAAAACCCACAGAAACACTGCAGTTAGCAAACAACGAAAAACTCCAGATAGAATACAAATATCCAGAAGTATTAATTTGTCAGGATAATGTTCAGCTGTTTAAAACCACCTTTGTCGTCAGTAAAAAGGTCAATTCTACCATGCTAGGAATACCATTTCTAACACTTCTCTACAAAATGAAGATAGATAAAAATGGGATAACAACCCAGGTCTCAGGAAAACGGATCACCTTTAGATTCCTATAAACAACTCTAACCAGAAAACATCAAAAGTCTCAGATTAAAATAGTTCAGATAAACATTTCGAAAGGATTTAAAAGAAAAAAGTTTCTTACAGATTAACACGATGCTTTTTGATGAACGATTTTATCAGCATTTAAATGAGATTTTAAAAACTCTAACTGAAGAATTTCTTACAGGATCAAAATGTCACACAAACCAAAAAATATGTCAGACAAGCCCAGAACCAAAGGTTCCTATGCTAAACCTATGGCACTTGTACCATTAACATCCATTACTCCTTTAAGAAACCAATATTCAGCCCTTGCTTTGTCCTCTCAAAGTTACTCTCAAGCCACCCAGAAATGGTCACCACCTGGCCCTAAGCCTATTCCAAGTCTAACAAGGCCCAGTCCATCTAACCCTACCTCAGCCAGACCAAGTCCTTCCAGACAAGCTCCAGTAAATCATTACATCTCAAAACCATGCTCCCTCATGGTCAAACTCCTAGAAGAAGATGAAATAGGTAGTGGACAGATCCCTAAATTATCCAGGATCTTTCATTCAGCAAATGGAAAAATTGTTCAGTACCACTTATCCCAAGGCTACCAAGTTCCCTTAAAAACCTAACAATACTATGAGTTTATTCTAGTAGATACAGACTCTGCTGAAATAACTCACACACCAATACCCAACTCAGAGATAATAGCCTACTCTAAATGCAAAATCATAAAATTCATCACCAAGGAAGAATGGGAAAATCCATACCAAGCCAAAGTGTTCTCTCAAAGATTTTTCCTTCCCAGTATAACTATTTTGATTACCAAGAAGCATGGTTTAATGCCTTTTACCTTAAGCCCACAGACCATAGCTGGTTTTTCAGTTTTTGCCAAAAGTTCAACAAGAAAATCCCAAGTTGGACTCATAATTGGTAGGTTTACCTTGGATTAACCAAAGACATATTACCAGAAGAAATCCAAGCCACATGGAACTACTTTCATGATAACCTCAAAACAGCATCTTACGGAAACAAAGCCATCATGTTCACAGTTGAATTCCAAGTCCCCTAAATTCTAGGATGGGACTTCGCCATCAATAGAACACTTGACTACCAGTATCCACCAATTTTAGAAAGACGATTCAGAATCAAATGGTGAAAAAACTTCCAATCAGGAGAAAGGCTATTAATAAGTAATATCCGCCTATGGCTTATTACTTATGATAACCTTAGACAATTTTGAAGCCAGAAAAGAACCAGACCTCTCCATCTCCGAGCAAAACCCTTAGCAAAAAAGAATTAAAGAAAAATTACTAGAAGAATTGTCCCAATTGGGAGACTCTGATAATGAAGAAGACATCGGATCATCGCAACCAGATCCAGCAATGCAGTTTGCTCAAGACCCTTATGAGGATTTTGACATCGAATAATCATCATAAGGAGGACCAGACAGAAACAACCAGATGATAATATCAACAGTACATACCAAGCCCTGTGGCTATCCAGCACCTGCCAATCACAGTGGCAATCCACAAGACATACAACCTAGCTTGCCAGCCAGTTCATACAAATTAGCCTGCCGAATCCAGTGGCAGCCCAGAAGCAACAACATTTGCCAATCACAATGGCAGTCTAGATCATCAGCTTGTTCAGCCCAGCTAGCCCGTCAATTTGCTAGCCCAGCCAGCAACCATAGTTCACTTATGTGAAACCACAAGTTTACACCCGTGAAGCCTTCAGAATATCAACCAAATTCAACAACATTGGCGATCCGCCAGCACAAAGCAATCATGAAACCAGCAATCATGCAGACCTCAACAGTCACAACATGTAAAGCTGCAAATGAATCTTATCTTCAACAACCGCAGCACGTGAAAAACCCAGTCAGCCAGACCTCTTTTTGAGAGCACTGTCCTAAAAAAGGTCACAAATGCAACCGTACATGTGCTGTAGTGCTAGCCAACTGTCCTAATCCCATTTGGTGCGTACACACACAATCCCTCAATTATTGTCCTAAAACTACTATTCACCAGACACTGTTCACTATTCACCACTGTTTACCAGAAGACCCATGCCTCAATTATTGTCCTGGAACTACTGTTCACTATTCACCCACTATTCACCAGAAGACCCATGCCTCAATTATTGTCCTGAAAATACTGTTCAAGCCACTATTCCTCCACTTTCTTAAGCCTATAAAAACCTATGGCCATCTCCATTCCAAGGCATCGTCCTCATTCCAAAAACATCGCTCATTACCAATTCCACCAAAAACCCAACTATGATCCACTCAACCATAAACACCTTACAGTCCACTCAAAATACCAAAAGACCACCCTCCTTCCTCAAAACAATGCCACAATAACCTATCCTTAGCCTTACCACCTCCATAACACCTTGTTTTCTCCCATTTATAAGACCTTCTTTCCTTCACCAACCTTACCCATGAACTCCTAGACATGATAAACTACATAAACTCCCAGAACACCTTAGACCCAGAAGTTGAGTTTATCTTTCAAGGGTTCATAAGCCTTTTCGTTAAAACCCTCCTGTACTACTCTGAGAAAATAGAACACCAGATTGACCATCTTATCACTCAGACCATCCTAGACCAAACAGAAGAGTTTTACCGATAGCTTGACCTCAGAGTATTCCCTAGCAGTCTGTAAACAGAAATAAGAAATCAGCTTTATGTAAAAATACTATTTCAGTTTTTATGTAAGTTTTTAGTTTATCAGTTTTATATAGAAGCTCTCAGCTTTGTAATCAGTTTTATAAGCTTAATATAAGCTTTCAGCAAATCTTCAGCATTTATAAATCTGGCAGCTTTTCCTTCTGAAATTTTACTATTCATTACTGCTAATTACTATTCACTACTGTTCATCAGTACTATTCATAGCCGCAATGTTAGACTTCTCATGAAGTACTGTTCATTTTTACTATTCATTGCACACTGTTCATTTTTACTATTCATCACACTCTGTTTTAGAATTTTTCATTCTGTATCTAATTCCGCACCTTAATGGTATGGAGGTGGTAAGGCTGAGGATAGGTTATTGTGGCATGGTTTTGAGGAAGGAGGGTGGTCTTTTG
The DNA here is from genome assembly GCA_900491605.1 of Calamus simplicifolius. Lineage (NCBI taxonomy): Eukaryota > Viridiplantae > Streptophyta > Magnoliopsida > Arecales > Arecaceae > Calamus > Calamus simplicifolius. The sequence goes on along the minus strand of UESW01005093.1, from coordinate 103,500 downwards.
GTATTTTGAGTGGACTGTAAGGTGTTTATGGTTGCGTGGATCATGGTTGGATTTTTGGTGGAATTGGTAATGGGCGATGTTTTTGGAATGGAGATGGCCATGGGTTTTTATAGGCTTAAGAAAGTGGAGGAATAGTGGCTTGAACATTATTTTTAGGACAATAATTGAGGCACGGGTCTTCTGGTGAATAGTGGGTGAATAGTGAACAGTAGTTCCAGACAATAATTGAGGCATGGGTCTTCTGGTGAACAGTGGTAAATAGTAATTTCAGGACAATAATTGAGGGATTGCGTGGTGTACGCACCAAATGGGATTAGGACAGTTGGCTAGCACTACAGCACATGTACGGCTGCATTTGTGATCTTTTTTAGGATAGTGCTCTCAAAAAGAGGTCTGGCTGACTAGGTTTTTCGCATGCTGCGGTTGTTGAAGATAAGATTCGTTTGCAGCTTCACATGTTGTGACTGTTGAGGTCCGCATGATTGCTTGCTTTGTGCTGGCGAAACACCAATGTTGTTGAATTTGGTTGATATTCTGGAGGCTTCACGGGTGTGAACTTGTGGTTTCACATGAGTGAACTGTGGTTGCTGGCTGGGCTAGCAAATTGACGAGCTAGTTGGGCTGAACAAGCTGATGATCTGGACTGCCATTGTGGTTGGCAGATGCTGTTGCTTCTAGGCTGCCACTGGGTTCGGCAGGCTGATTTGTATGAACTGGCTGGCAAGCTGGGCTGTATGTCTTGTGGACTGCCACTATGATTGGCAGGTGCTGGATTGCCACAGGGCTGTGCATGTATTGTTGATGTTATCATCTGGTTGTTTTTGTCTGGTCCTCCTTATGATGATTATTTGATGTCTTCTTCATTATCAGAGTCTCCCAATTAGGACAATTCTTCTAATAATTTTTTCTTTAATTCTTTTTTACTAAGGGTTTTGCTCAGTGATGGAGAGGTCTGATTCTTTTCTGGCTTCGAAAATTGTCTAAGGTTATCATAAGTAATAAGCCATAGGCATATATTACTTATTAATAGCCTTTCTCCTAATTTGAAATTTTTTACCATTTGATTCTGAATCATCTTTCTAAAATTGGTGGATACTGGTAGTCAAGTGTTCTGCTGATGGCGAAGTCCCATCCTAGAATCCAGGGGACTTGGAATTCAACTGTGAACATGATGGCTTTGTTTCCGTAAGATGCTGTTTTGAGGTTATCATGAAAGTAGTTCCATGTGGCTTGGATTTCTTCTAGTAATATGTCTTTGGTTAATCCAAAGTAAACCCACCAATTATGGGTCCAACTTGGGATTTTCTTGTTGAACTTTTGGCAGAAACTGAAAAAACAGCTATGGTCTGTGGGCTTAAGGTAAAAGGCATTAAACCATGCTTCTTGGTAATCAAAGTAGTTATATTGGGAAGGAAAAAATCTTTGAGAGAACACTCTGGCTTAGTATGGCTTTCCCCATTCTTCCTTGGTGATGAATTTTATGATTTTGCATTTAGAGTAGGCTATTGTCTCTGAGTTATTTCAGCAGAGTCTGTATCTACTAGAATAAACTTATAATATTCTTGGGTTTTTAAGGAAACTTGATAGCCTTGGGATAAGTAGTACTGAACAATTTTTCCATTTGCTAAAGGAAAGATCCTGGATAATTTAGGGATCTGTCCACTGCCAATTTCATCTTCTTCTAGGAGTTTGACCTTAAGGGAGCAGGGTTTTAAGATTTAAGGATTTACTGAGCTTGTCTGGAAGGACTGGGTCTGGCTGAGGTAGGGTTAGATGGACTGGGCCTTGTTGGACTTGGAATAGGCTTAGGGCCAGGTGGTGACCATTTCTGGGTGGCTTGAGAGTAACTTTGAGAGGACGAAGCAAGGGCTGAATATTGGTTTCTTAAAAAAGTAATGGATCTTAATGGTACAAGTGCCATAGGTTTAGCATAGGAAGCTTTGGTCCTGGGCTTATCTGACATATTTTTTGGTTTGTCTGACATTTGATCCTATAAGAAATTCTTCAGTTAGAGTTTTTAAAATCTCATTTAAATGTTGATAAAATCGTTCATCAAAAAGCATCTTGTAAATCTGTAAGATACTTTTTCTTTTAAATCCTTTCAGAATGTGCATCTGAACTTTTTAATCTAAGACTTTTGATGTTTTCTGGCTAGGGTTGTTTATAGGAATCTAAAGGTGATCTGTTTTCCTGAGACCTGGATTGTTATCCCATTTTTATCTATTTTCATTTTGTAGAGAAGTGTTAGAAATGGCATTCCTAGCATGATAGAATTAACCTTTTTACTGACGACAAAAGTTGTTTTAAACAGCTGAACATTATCCTGGCAAATGTATACTTCTGGATATTTGTATTCTATCTGGAGTTTTTCGTTATTTGCTAACTGCAGTGTTTCTGTGGGTTTTTCTCCATATGTTTCGGAAAAGATTCCTTCTAGGATACAATTTACATCTGACCCTGTGTCAACTAAGGCACAGATTGTCTTTATTTCATTTCCGATTTGGAGGGTAATCTTGATATACCATCTGAGTGATTCTGTTGAGATTTTATTTATGTGATTTTCTTGACTGTCTTTCCTTTTGGTTCTAGTCCTAGGTTTTCTTCTTGTTTTTGGGTTAAGTAGTTTTTTATTTTTAATCATATTGACTTCTGGCTTTTTAATGATTTTGGTTGGATTTGTTCTTCTTTTTCTAATTCCTAAAAACTTCTTTTCCCTTGTCTGGTTTCTTAAGTTTTTCTATGTCTGACTTTAATTTCTTGATTTCTATTTTGATATGCTAAACTTCTTGGTTTAGTTTGGAAATTGGGTCTATTTTAAGTTTTTCTTCCTGATACTTATGTTTAATTATTTCTGGTAGGCTTAAAATTTCTTTTTTAGGCCTAGGCTGCAATTCTCTTTTAAGTTCTTCTAGGTATTCTTTTCTTAATTCTGGATTGTCAGTCTTTTCTATGATGTCTATGAGCAAATCACTTCTTCTATTACTGATCATATTAATCTTAAGGTTTTCGATACACCCACATAGTGCAATTTCATCTAATTCTTCAGAGGAGGTTTCTTCTTCATCTGATGAGCTCTCTTCTCTTCTATTAGATTGATTTGGTAATCTTCTGAGTTATCTTCTAAGTCTGAGGGATAGCGTTCTTCACTATCGGATAGTATTAATTCTAGTATATTTTCTTTTTGGTTTTCAGGAATATCCATTCCTTGGATCTGAGATATTTATATTTTCTGCAACTTTACTAAAGTGACCTTTCTTTCCACACCTAAAGCAGGTTGGTGTTTTCTCTCTCTTTGGTTGAGACTTGGACTCTTTTCTTCATTTAGGAGCTTCACTAGTCTTTTATTCTCTGAATATTTTTCTTCCCTTATTTGGGTATTTGTTCATTCTGGTTTTATAATATTTTAGATTTTCTAATTTTTTATTAATTTTCTTTTTCTTCTTAGAGGAAGGCACTAGGATTTCATATCCATATTGCCCACAAAATCCTCCTAATTCTTTTTTAGTTGTAATTTCATCACTTTTTAGTTTAGACTGGAGTTTCATTTCAGTGCATATTTTAAGTCATGTTTGTTAATTATTCCAAAGATATCACCATAATGAACAGTAATGAATACTGACTAAGGCTCTTGAGTTTCTTAAATCACAAAAGGTCTCATCCGGCCGTAGCTCATTACTCCCATGGATCATAAGTGTACTTTCGTACACCCGCTCAGAAGGTGAGATACTTTTGGATTTATGAAACTTGATACTATTGTATATGTGTGCGTGGAGATCTAACCTGGCTCTGATACCATTTGGTGCGGAATGAAGTGCAGCTAAAAAACAGATGAAAGAAAATTCTATTTAAATCATAGAGTGCGATGAATAGTAAAAGTGAACAGTAATGAACAGTAACTATGAACAGTAACATGAATAGTCTACAGGAAGTCTAATATTGGCTGTAAATAGTGCTGATGAACAGTAATGAACAATGAAATTTCAGGAAAAGCCGAGAGATTACATAAAGCTGAAGTTTTGCTGAAAGCTTATATTAGGCTTATGTAATACTGATTACAAAGTACTGAAGTTTTACATAAAACTGATAAACACTGATATAAAAACTTACACAAACACTGATAAAACCTTTGCGTAAAAGCTAAAATTTTACATAAGATAAAAGCTGATAAAAGATTTTTTACATGGAACTGTCTTCTGAGATTACAGTCTTCTTCTAATCAGTTTGTAGTTAAGGAACTAGTTGCCATTTCTTCGATTCCCATTATGGTCCAGGTTGCATTATCTATGACTTTCTGGAAGGCAAGTAGTAGGTAGGGATATTTTTCAAGTATGGAATCTATGAGTTTCAAAGTGTTCTGGCATTCTTGGAGGACTTTCTTCATGGAAGGGGTCATGGTTTCGAAGGTATCAGACCAGGTTAGATCTCCATGCACACACACACACAACAGTATCAAGTTTCATAAATCCAAAAGTATCTTGCCTCCTAAGCGGGTGTACGAAAGTACACTTATGACCCATGGGAGTAATGAGCTACGGCCGGACGAGACCTTTTGACATTTAAGAAACTCAAGAGCCTTAGTCAGTATTTATAGTTCGTATTGGAAAAAGTCAGGATTTTAGAATTCACTAGCCTCCTATCCTTAATCTTAATAAGTCTAAGAGCAATGGTTGAAACTTTAATTAAGTTGTTCAATAGGCTACTAGGGGAAAACGTTGGAAAGCGTGAGTCCGTTGGTAAGCGTAAGACCAGCAGAAGAGCATAAGACTGGCAGTGTTCTCGGCAGTATTCCCGTCATCCCTAGGTACCAAAATGAATAGCTTAATTAAAAGATTAACCAGAACTCAAAGACTAGATGAGACTGAAAGTTTAGAAGATAGTGAAACCCGAGATCAAGACTTTTATCCAGAAGAAACCATTAATGTATTAAATAGATCAGTATCAGCAACAGAAATGGATATAACAAATAAGAAAATTCCAACAATTAAATATGACCAGATATATAAGAAATGAAGCTTTAGCCTCTTTGAGGAACAAAGAGTTAAAATCGCAGAACATGATCTAGATATTAAGCTAGAAAATGGACAAACCAGTGTTAGGCTTTTTAGAAAAAAGGATATACAGTATTTCAATATTGATGATAAACTTAGATACATGCATATAGCAGCAGTACAGGTTGCCATAATCCCAAACTATAGAGAGGGAATGGACAAACCTATATTTATAATATTAAAAGATAATCGCTTCAACGAAGCAGAAGATGCAATTCTTAGTGCCATTAGTACCAATGTTAGTTGGGGACCTATTTACTTTGAAAACTGTCCCAACTTAAGTCTAGCCATAGACAAAGCCATTAAAGACTCCATAGTCTTAGACATAAAGGTAGCAGGATACGAAAATATAAAACAAGAATACTATAGTTTTATGAATACCCTAGAATTAGAAATCCCTTATTTCACGTGGCTTGAAGAAGCATGTAAAAATAAGGAAGTTACAAGAAATACCCTTTTAAATCTTTAGGAATAATTTGAAAAACCACAGAAAATAAGGAAATAAACTCAGAACACATCCCTTTAGATGAATGTCAGATTAACTATAGAAATCAAATAGTTATAGCCTCTCCATTCAAAGCCCTCAAACCAGAAAATGACAGTCACCCAGTAACCAGTAATGAGATTAGAAAAATAGCACAACAAAATAATTATAGCAATCAAGCCCTACATACAATATCAGGACAACTGAATAAGATAGAAAAGACCCTTGAACAAAAGGTCCAAAATCCAAAAGTAGATCAAATTATAAAAATACAAAAGCCTCTTTTCCAGACAAATAACAGCTAGAAAAAAGGATTTAAGAATAAAGAAGACCTAATAATAGATAAACTAAAAGGAATCAGACTGAATATGATATCATCACAAGAATCTAAAAATCAAATAAACAAGATAAAAAATGAAGGACAAACATACTATAAAACACAGAAAGATTATTATCCTACACCAACTCCCCTAGATATCCAATTTGAAGAAAGGAAAAATTTTAGAAGAGAAGCCTATACTAGTGGGTAGTTTATGAATGGAACTTAGATGGGATGTCAGAAAGAGAAATCTGGAATTTCTTAAGAGAAATAAATATGGCTGCAGGAGCCCTACGAGCTGCAAATACATCCGACATCCGAGAAAGATACCCTTAGGATTCTAGTCCAAGGATTCACCGGACAATTAGAGGGATGGTGGAATAGATATTTAAAGCCTGTAGAAAGAGACTTCATAATAAATAACACTAAAATTATGGTCAAATCAGAGTCTACCGAGACCTCAGAAGAACCCAATGGGGTAGACACTCTGCTCCATGCAATATACAGATAGTTCATAGGAACAAAGGATGTAAAACAAGAAACAACCGAATGCTTCTAATGAAACTCAGATGTCCTAAAATGCAAGACTTCATATGGTATAGGGACGTTTTCCTATGTCAAGTCCTTGAAAGGGAAGATTGCAGTTCTTCCTTTTGGAAAGAAAAATTCATATCAGGATTACCAAACCTAGTCTCAGAAAAGGTTAGTGAAGCCTTAGCAGAAAAATTTCAAGGCGAAATTAACTGGGACCATGTCACCTATGAAAATATCATTGAAATAATTAATACAATAGCACTAAAAATGTGCACAGAAATGAAACTCCAATCTAAGTTAAAAAGAAACGAAATTATAACCAAAAAGGAATTAGGAGGATTTTGTAAACAATACGGATACGAGGTATTAGTACCCCCTTCTAAGAAAAGGAGAAAAGATAAAAGAAAGATAGAAAATCCAACATATTCTAGAAATAAATCAAATAAATGGAAGAATTTTCCTAGTAAAGAAAAAGGGAAATTTAGAGACCAAAAATTCAAGGAAGCTCCTTGGAAAAAGTATAACACCAATCAAAGAAAACCAGCAACTTGCTACAGATGTGGGAAAAAGGGCCACTTTAGCAAGAATTGTAAAAAATATAAAATATCCCAAATCCAAGGAATGGATATTCCGAAAAACCAAAAGGAGAAACTACTAGAACTAATGTTATCAGAAAGTGAAGAAAGTTATCCTTCAGATCTAGAAGATAGTTCAGAATATGAAAAGATTAATCTAATAGAAGAAAATGAGGAATAGAGTTCTTCTGATGAAGAAGAAACTTCCTCAGAAAACATAGATGAAATAGCCTTATGCGATTGTACTGAAAATCTTAAAATTAATATGATTAACAGCAAAAGAAGCGATCTACTCATAGACCTAATAGAAAAGACTGATGATCCGGAATTAAGAAAAAATTACATAGAGGAACTCAAAAAAGAATTGCAACCTAAACTAAAAAAGAAGTTTCAAGCCTATCAGAAATAATTAAACAAAAAGAGCAAGAAGAAAAACTTAAAACGGACCCAATCCACCAACTTCAAATAGAAGTTAAACAAATCAAAATAGAAATTAAGAAATTAAGAGCACAAATAGAAGAGTTGAAAAACCCAAATAAAGAAATTCTTCAAGAAGAAGAAGAAAGAGAACAAGACAGTTATCTAAATAAAATCACAGCTGTAAAAGTCCAGATATGGAACGCCAGAGTTAGACTAGTAGTAGGAGAAGAAACTAGAGAGGTATATGCCTTAGTTGACTCAGGAGCAGACATGAACTGTATACCAAAAGGATTATTTCCGAAAAAATACTATGAAGAAACTACTGAGAATCTTTAAACAGCTAATAATGAGAGCCTTAAGGTCAAATATAAAATATCAAACGTACATATTTGCCAAGATGATATTTGTTTTAAGACAACATTTATGATAGTCAAAGACATTCAAACCGTTGTTCTTGGTACACCATTCATAACCCTTCTTTATCCTATGAAAATCAATGAAGAAGGAATATCAACCTATGTTTTCGAAGATAGAGAGATCACTTTCAAATTTGTAAACCCTACAAAAACCAAAGAAATTAATTTGTTAAAAGGCCTTAGTATTCAAAAAATACAGACCTTGAAATATAAGGAGCAACAACTATTAGATCTTAAAGAGGAAATCAAAATAACTAAAATAGAAAAATAATTACAAGAAGATTTTTGGAAAAATAAAATAGAAGAAATTTAAGAAAAATTAGAAAAAGAATTATGCAGTCAAAATCCTACGGCCTTTTGGGATAGACAAAAACATCAGGTTAGTCTACCTTACATTAAAAATTTTAAAGAAATAAATATTTCAACTAAATCTAGACCTATTCAGATGAACGCAGAATTGTTAGAATATTGTAAAAAAGAAATATCAGATCTCTTAGACAAAAGACTTATAAGGCCAAGTAAATCTCCTTGGTCATGCTCAGCCTTTTATGTTCAAAAGGCCTCAGAATTAGAAAAGGGAACTCCCAGATTAGTCATCAATTATAAGCCTCTAAATAAGGTCTTAGAATGGATTAGGTATCCTATACCTACCAAAAAAGACCTTTTATCCAGACTTTATAAAGCAAAAATATTCTCTAAGTTTGACATGAAATCAGGATTTTGGCAAGTACAGATAAAGGAAACAGAAAGGTATAAAACAGCCTTTACAGTACCTTTTGGACATTATGAATGGAATGTAATGCCCTTTGGACTTAAAAACATCCCAAGTGAATTCCAAAACATGATGAATATAATATTTAACTCAGAATCACACTTCATAATAGTTTACATCGATGACGTATTAATCTTTTCAGAAGACTTAAGACAACATGTCAAACACATTAGACAGTTTCATAATCTAGCAAAACAAAATGGACTAATAATTTCAGCCCCTAAGATTAAAATCTTTCAAACTAAAATAAGATTTTTAGGACATTATATATATCATGGTACTATTAAACCTATTGAAAGATCTATAGAATTTGCAGACAAATTTTCAACGAAATTAGAGAAAAAACCCAATTACAAAGATTTGTAGGATACCTTAACTAGTCCCAAACTTAAGGATTACCCTAGAACCTTTGTATGCTCAACTCGGAAAAAAGAAAACAAATTGGACAGAAGAACAAACCCAGGTTGTCAGAAAAGTAAAAACATTAGTCAAAAAACTACCCTGCCTAAACTTACTAAATCCAGCAGCATTAGTTATTGTTGAAACAGACGCCTCAGACATAGGATTCGAAGGAATCCTTAAACAAAGAATTTATAATAAGAAACCTTAGTCAGATATCATTCAGGAATCTGGACTAATGCACAAATAAAGTACAGTACAATAAAAAGGAGGTTTTATCAATTGTATCATGCATTCAAAAATTTTAAGAAGATTTGTATTTCAAAAAATTTCTTCTCAGAATTGATTGCAAATCAGCAAAAGATATTTTAGAAAAAGATATTGAAAATATCGTTTCCAAACAAATTTTTGCAAGATGGCAAGCTATTTTATCGGTATTTATTTTTGAAATAGAATTTATAAAAGGGACAGAAAATAGCCTACTAGACTTTCTAACCAGAGAATTCCTTACAGGAACAAAATGTCAGAAAAGCCCAGATCCAAAGCCTCTGGGAAGCCCATGACCTTGGTACCACTTAAAACTATTACTCCTATTAAAAACTAGTATTCAGTCCTTGCCTCATCTTCCCAAAGTTACTCTCGGGCCACTTAGAAATGGTCACCTCTTAGCCCAAATCAAACCAAGCCCAGTCCACCAAGTCTTGGTATGACCAGACCCAGTCCATCCAGACAACCTCCGGTTAACCCATACATTTCAAAAAATTGTTCCTAAAACTGTTAGAAAAGGTTGAACTGAGTGACTAACAGATTTCCAAACTATCCAGAATATTCCCTTCGGTTAATGAAAAAATAATCCAATATCATTTACCTACCGGATATGAAATACCCTTGAAATCCCAAGAGTATTATGAGTTCATTTTGGTAGACTCAGATTCTACAGAAATAACCCATACTCCAGAACCCAATTCAGAATCAATAGCTTATTCAAAATGCAAAATCCTAAAGTTCATCACCAAAGAAGAATGGGGAAATCCTTATAAGTCCAAAACATTCTCCCAAATATATTCACCCACAAAATACAACTATTTTGATTACCAAGAAGCCTGGTTCAAAGCCTTCTACTATAAGCCCACAAATCACAGTTGGTTTTTCAGCTTCTGCCAGAAATTCAATAAAAAAATCCCAAATTGGATCGGTGGATCTACTTTGGATTCACTAAAGACATATTACCAGAGGAAATACAACACTCATGAGACTATTTTCAAGACAACCTCATAACAGCCACTTATGGAAACAAATCCATCATATTCTCAGTCGAATTCCAAGTTCGATGGATCCTAGGATGGGATTTTACCATCAGCAAGACTCTAGACCATCAATATCCACCCATCCTGGAACGTAGGTTCAGAATCAAATGGTGGAAAAACTTCCAGTCGGGGGAAAGACTACTAATAAACAATATCATATTATGGCTTATCACTTATAACAATCCTCAGCAATTTCCAAAGCCAGAGAAAAGCTCAGTCTTTCCAGCAACAGGTAAGCCTCCCAATAAAAAAGAATTAAAGAAAAAACTATTAGAAGAACTATCTCAACTTGGAGACTCAGACAACGAAGAAGACTTTGGATCATCACAGCCAGATCCAACAACAATGCAGTTTACACAAGACCCTTATGAAGATTATAACATCATCTAATCATAAGGAAGCCAACAGGCCTTTCTAGAGAGGCCTCATCAAACCAGCCTTCCAACTCGTACCTGCCAAACCCAGTGGCAGCCCAGCATCAACAGTTCAACCTGCCGAACCCAGTGGCAGCTCAACGTCAACAGCACCAATCAAATCCAGTGACAGCCCAACATCAACCTGTTCAGCCTAGTACAATTATAGCTAGCCCAATAATACAAGACAGCAACCACAGTTCACTCATGTGAAACCACAAGTTCACACCCGTGAAGCCTCCCAGAAGCATATCCAGACACAGAATCTCCAGCTCAGCAATCATCCAGGCTCCAGTCAAATCCTCAACAGTCACAGCATGTGAAGCCCCAATCAAGTCAACAGACGAATCTTACCCTCAACAGCCATAACATGTGCCAACCCAGTTAACTAGATTTTTGGAGCACTGTCCTAAAAAAGGTCACAAATGCAGCCGGACATGTGCTACAGTGCTCGCCAAGTGTCCCATTACCGTACCCTTTCAGTGCGGGTGCGGTTTCTATCCTCCTTGCTTTATCAAACTCAATTTTTTGTCCCTAATACTGTTTCATCCAAAACTCGTGAACCAGACTCAATTATCAATCCTCCACTGACAAGTCCACTCAGAATCAATTATTGTCCTCCACTGACAAGTTCACTTGGAATTATTGTCCTTAGCCTTAGATCTAACCCCAATTATTGTCCTGGACTACCCTAACCATAGCCCCAGAATAATAATTGCCCGCTCCCTTTCCCTGGCTATAAAAGGAGACTCACACTACCCATCAGGGGGCATCCGCTTTCTATCGCCTATCCACACATCTTTCATCCAAACTTTCAGCCACTAGTCCCCTTCTCATCCGCCTGCAACCAAATACCAGTCACTTACCATAAGCCTATCATCCACAACCATTCCATAAAATGAAAAAACCCCTATAACCAGCCATAGGCACCCAAAGATGAGCTCTATCGCTCATAGCCTTTATTTAGAACTCGGAAACCTTATGAACCTCATCAACCTTGAAAACTATCGATACCCAGAGTATTCTGAGCTATACCCACTCTTTGGAAAACTTATGGACCTAGTAACCCATGTCATCTTCTACCTTGAAGACTATGAGCCCTTTCCAAGCCTTAACCTAGTAGATCAACCAGAGCTCAACCTGACACCATAAACCTTAGAAACCATGACCCCTTCCATGAAGAAAGTCCTCCAAGAATGCTAGAACACTTTGAAACTCATAGATTCCATACTTGAAAAATATCACTACCTACTACCTGCCTTCCAGAAAGTCATAGATAATGCAACCTGGACCATAATGGGAATCGAAGAATATGGCAACTAGTTCCTTGACTACAGACTGATTAGAGGAAGACTGTAATCTCATAAGATAGTTCCATGTAAAAAATCTTTTATTAGCTTTTATCTTATGTAAAATTTTAGCTTTTACGCAAATGTTTTATCAGTGTTTGTGTAAGTCTTTATATCAGTGTTTATCGTTTTATGTAAGACTTCAGTACTTTATAATCAGTATTACATAAGCCTAATATAAGCTTTCAGCAAAACTTCAGCTTTCAATAATCTTTTGGCTTTTCCCGAAATTTTACTATTCATTACTGTTCATCAGCACTATTCACGGCCGCAATATTAAGCTTCCTATGGTACTATTCATCGTTACTGTTCATAGTTACTGTTCATTACTGTTTACTTTTACTATTCATCGCGATTTAAATGGAATTTTCTTTCATCTGTTTTTTAGCTGCACTTCATTTAGAATCAAATATCCCAAGTTTATTTTATGAGGAAACAAATTATTCTCCGACCTATTCTCAAATGAGATAAGATACACCAAACCAACTAAACACGATTAAAAGAAAGTTTGAAATTAATAAAGAAAGTATCAAAAAAGATTTTAAGGCAAAACATAACAAGGAAAAGGTTGACTGGCTGTGGAAAGTAACCAGCCCAAAAGAAAGAGAAGAAATAAAACAAGAATACTATAGTTTTATGAATACCCTAGAATTAGAAATCCCTTATTTCACGTGGCTTGAAGAAGCATGTAAAAATAAGGAAGTTACAAGCAAATACCCTTTTAAATCTTTAGGAGTAATTTGGAAAACCACAGAAAATAAGGAAATAAACTTAGAACACATCCCTTTAGATGAATGTCAGATTAACTATAGAAATAAAATAGTTATAGCATCTCCATTCAAAGCCCTCAAACCAGAAAATGACAGTAACCCAGTAACCAGTAACGGATTAGAAAAATAGCACAACAAAACAATTATAGCAATCAAGCCCTACATACAATATCGGGATAATTTTAAATTAAAATAATCATGTTCTAATAGGTTTCATAACAGAGGAAGTTGCAGATCATGTACAAAAATTACAGCAAACAGAAATCTATTGTGTGATGCAAAACATGTCTAACCTAGGCTCTGATACCAAGATTGATATATGCAGCGCAAGGGTAGGGGGTGATTATGCAATCAATGAACTAATGAAAATTAATTTTTTTTAATATTTTTTAAATATTTTAGAAGATGGCTAATTCATCCGAAAATAAAAGAAAGAGTAAGAGAGTAAATTATGTGATGTAGAAAGTAACGGTGATGATGAAGGTTTATGAAGGATGAGGGGGTGGCCATGGAGGATGATGTTAGGTTCATAGATGAAGAGGGTAAGAGAGGATGTTCTCGGGTGTATGGTAAGATGAGTGTGAGGAGGTTTTGTGAGGGATATTTATAGGAGAGGGAAAGATAGTGGATGAGATAGTGGATTAGCCATTAGGGTAGTGGATAAGGCATTAAGGGGTTAAGTGGCCATGAGTGGATATAGTGGCCATGAGTGGAGGTTTTGAGTGGAGGCTTTAGTAAGTGGAAGTTAAAGTGACTATGGTGGAGGCTTAGTGGAAGTTAAAGTGGCTATGGTGGAGGCTTAGTGGTCATGGTGGTCATGAGAGAAGGCTTGAGGATGGGTGCGGATGAGTGCGGATGCCTCTCACATGCTGAGGGCTATCCATTTTATAGACTAGACTGGACGGACTTCAGGCTGGTTGGAGTCCAGAGTGGTTGGTGCGGACTTTACTTCATTTGAAATCCGAAAGGTGATATGGCTGGCCTTCAATTATTTCTATCCTTGGGGACAGCTGGTTGGCTGGCTTTGATAAAGTCTGTCTATCCTTGGGAACAGTTGGTTGGCTGGCTTTGATAAAGTCTGTCCTTGGGGATAGTTGGCTTCTGCGGACTTCAAATGGGTTGAAATCCAGTATTGGTTTTGGGTTTGGGGCAGGACGTCTGGATTTTAGGATAGCTGGCTTTGCCATCCTTTGAGCACTGCAGCACATGTGCGGCTGCTCTTGAGTTACTTCCCGTAACAGTGCTCTAATACCAGAAAAGTCCTTCATATGAGTTGGCATATTTTGACTGGTTGTTGCTGCTGTAGCTTCATATGCGTGGACTGCTGTGGCGGGCGGAGATATAGGTGCCATTGTTGCAATTGCTGAAGTGTCAACATCTGGTTGGTTGTAGCTGTTGTGCTGGAGGATAAGTTTGAGGAGAGTGCTTCTGAGGAACTTGCCTTTGGTAGGGTCGAGGAGTCACATGGGTGACCTGATAAGGCTGAAGAGTCACATGGGTGTCTTGAAAAAGCTGGAGAGTAGGGCCGGAGAGTCACATGGGTGACTTTGTTGTGAAATGTGTGGCCGGAGAGTCGCATGGGTGATCTTGTCATGAAGTGTGCCATGATGGTGCTGATGAAATAGTGCTGATGGGTATGTACTGATGAGGCTGGGGTTTTTGGGCCAGAATCTTCGGGCTTGGTTTTTCATAGTCATAGGGCTAAGAAAACTTTACATGGGTGAAGATGTATGGTCTTGGGCTACATTATGTCGTAGTCCTCATATGGATCCTGGGCATCCTGTAGATATAGTTGGTCCGCGGGCTTAGACTGAGATGAACTGATATCTTCCTCCTCATCAGAGTCTCCTAGTTATGATAATTCTTCTAATAATTTTTTTTTATTTCCTTTTTGCTAGGAGTTTTGTTGAAGAAGGAGAAGTAGTAGTCTTTTCTAGGGTAGGTTTTTCTATCTTTGAGAATTGTCTGGGACTATCATAAGTAATTAGCCATCAGCTGATGTTACTTAGTGATAACCTTTCTTCGGATTGAAAGTTTTTCCACCACTTGATCCTAAATCGTCTTTCTAGGATGAGTGGATACTGTTGATCAAGGGATCTGTTAACAGCAAAATCCCATCCCAAAATCCATGGGACTTGAAATTCAATAGTGAACATTATAGGTTTGTTTCCATAATGGGCTGTTTTGAGTCGATCGTGGAAATAAACCCATGCTGATAATGCTGGTTCTGAAATTATTTCTTTTTTTATTCCAAAGTAGGTCCACCAATCATGAATCCAGCTTGGATTTTTTTATCTATCTTTGGACTCAAGTTGAGGAACCAACTATGGTCCATGGGCTTAAGATAGAAGTTCTTATACCAGGCTTCTTGGTAGTCAAAACAATTGTATTGAGAAGGCTGGTATTTTTGAGAAAAGGTTCTGGGTTGATATGGATTTCCGCATTCTTGTTTAGTCATAAATTCCTTAATCTTACACTTCGAAAAGGCAACTGCCTCTGAGTTCTGTTCTAATGTATGGGTTATTTCGGCTGAGTCTGTGTCAACTAAGATAAATTCATAATATTCTTGGGTTTTAAGCGGGTTTTTAAATCCTTCGGGTAAGTGGTATTGCATGATTTTTCCATTGATCGAAGGGAAAATCCTGGACAGCTTGGGGACTTGGTTTTCTCCTATTTCGTCTGGTTCTAAGAGTTTAACAGTAAGGGAGCAATTCTTACTATAATATGGGTTGAACATGGGCGATTTGGAAGGACTAGACCTGGTTTGCTCAGTAGTAGTATTGGGACTAGGAGGCGACCGCTTCTGGGCTGCTTGGGAATATGTTTGAGAGGGTGAGACTAAGGCTGAGTACTGAGGTCTAAGAGGGAGGAAAGTTCTGGGTGGAGTCAATACTGAATATGGGTTACTGAGAGGGATCAGAACTAACGATTTTGCGTAGGATGCTTTAGCCTGGGTCTGTCTGACATTTTGTTCCTATAAGGAATTCTCGGGTCAGAAAGTCTGGCAAATTATTTTCTGTGCCTTTTAGAAATTCTATTTCAAAATCAAATACTGATAAAATGGCCTGCCATCTAGCAAAAATTTGTTTTGAAACTAGATTTTCAATGTGCTTTTCTAAAACTTCTTTGGCTGGTTTGCAATCAATTCTAAGAAATTTTTTTTAAAATATAAATCCTCTTGGAATTTTTGAATGCATAGGACAATTGACAAAACTTCCTTTTTTACTATGCTGTAATTTGTTTGAGCATTAGTCCATATCCCCGAGTGATATCTAACTAATGCTTCTTTGTTAGGGTTTTTTGCTTAAGGATTCCTCCAAATCCTATTTCTTAGGCATCTGTTTCTACTATGATTAAGGCTGCCGGGTCTAGTAACTCTAGGCAAGGAAGGTTTTTGACTATAGTTTTTACTTTTTTGACTACTTGGGTATGTTCTTCTGTCCATCCTTTTTTCTTTTTTCTAAGCTGGGCATACAAGGGTTCTAGAGTGATCCTGATATTTGAAATAAAGTATGCGACATAATTAAGACATCCTAGAAATCGTTGTAACTGGGTTTTTTCTTTGATTTCATCCGGGAATTTATTTGCAAATTCTATCGACCTTTCTATGAGTTTGATGGTTCCCTGATAAATATAGTGCCCTAGAAATCTGACCTCGGTCTGAAAGATTTTGATCTTGGGTGCTGAGATTGCTAGCCCATTTTGTTTTGCTAAATTGTGAAAGAGTCTAATGTGTTTAACATGTTTTTCTAAATCTTCAGAGAAGATAAGGACGTCGTCTATATAAACTATTATGAACGGGGTAAATTGATTAAAAATTTCATTCATCATGTTCTGAAATTTGCTAGGGGCATTTTTTAAACCAAAAGGCATTACATTCCATTCATAATCTCGAAATGGTACAGTGAACGCTGTTTTGTATCTATCTGCTTCAGTGATTTGTATCTGCCAGAATCCTAATTTCATGTCAAATTTAGAAAATATTTTTGCTTTATATAATCTAGATAACATGTCTTTTTTATTAGGTATGGGATATCTGATCCATTCTAAAACCTTATTCAAAGGCTTATAATTTATGACTAGTCTAGGTGTTCCTCTCTCTAATTCCGAAACTTTATGGACATAAAAGGTTGAACATGACCATGGGGACTTGCTTGGTCTAATAAGTCTTTTGTCTAAGAGATCTGCTATCTCCTTTTTATAATATTCTAATAGTTCTAGGTTCATCTGAATTGGTCTGGCCTTTGTCGGGAATTTAGTTTCTTTAAAGTCTTTAATATAAGGTAAACTGACCTGATGTTTTTTTTTATTCCAGAAGGCTGTAGGGTCTTGGATGCACAATTCTTCTTCTAATTTTCTTGGATACCTTTTATTCTAGTTTTCCATGATTCTTGCTGTAGTTGTTCTTCTATTCTATTTGTCTTTATTTCTTCTTTAAGTTGTTGTTTTCTATCCTTCATGGACTGTATCTTTTGACTGGAATCTTTTAGTTGATTAATCTTTTTGAGTTCGACGGGGCTTACGAATCTGAAGGTGACTGGTTTTTTAAGACATAAGTGGTTATGCCTTCCTTATTAATCTCTATTTCATAGAGGAGCGTTAGAAACGGTGTACCTAGAATGACTGTTTGGATATCTTTAACTACAATGAAAGTTGTTTTAAAGCAAATGTTGTCTTGGCAGACATGTACATCTGAATTTTATATTTTACTTTAAGATTTTTACTGTTGGCTGTATAGAGTTTTTCCATATTTTCTTCATAATATTTTCTAGGAAATAGTTCCTCTGGAATGCAATTCATGTCTGCTCCTGAGTCTACTAAAGCATAGGTTTCTCTAACCTCATTTTTGATTTCTAGATTCACCTTAATGTGCCATTTTTGTCTTTCAACGTAGTATGATTTTTTGTTCTTTTTCTGCTGGTCCTTCTTCTAAGGATTTTTTTAGATTTTATATTTTTGACTATACTTTTTTAATTTCTTGTCTTATTTGTTTGTTTTCTAGTTTAGGTTGTTTAACTAGAATTATTTTGGGGTTTTCTTCTTGTCTGATTGGTCTTAGAGTCTCTGTTTCATTTTGTTGGACTGATTCTTTATTGTTACTGTTAGGTTTTTCTTGGTTTGACCATCTTCCTTCTAATTAAGGATATTTCAGGGTCTGATCCTTATGATAATTTCTCCTTCTAAGAGAGTTATCTTCTGAATTAATTACTCCCAATGATTTGAAAGGGCGTTGGTCTTGTATTTCTAGCCACTTCAAGTACTTATTTTTGATTTCCTTATTTTTGCACGCTACCTTAAGCCATACAAAGTAAGGAATCTCTAGTCTTATTTGTTCATACAACTATAATACTCTTGTTTAAGGGTCTCTCTTTCTTCTGTATTTATGGTTTCAAAGAGCCATTTTCTTTTTTCTTTGTTTTATTCTGATAGAAAATCTGTCTTGATTGTTCTTTGTCTATTTCATATTCTTTTGACACTTTGGGTTTATTTTTTAATTGATTAAAAAGTTTATTTTTCAAAATTTGTCTTAACATGTTTAGACTTTTTTGGGTTCGGGTGTTTAGGATTCATAGTTCTCTAACCTTTTTAACAGATTAGGCTTCTAAAACTTAGTTAATCTCTTAATTATTTGTTCCACTACTTTCTAAGGGTTGATAATGAGTCAGCAACACTGCCGGGAACACTGCTGGTCTTACGCTCCTTTCTGTCAGTCTTACGCTTACCAACGACCTCGGTCTCCCGATCATCATGTCCTAAGAACCTGGTGGATAACTAAGAGGCCCGCTTAACTAAAGTTTTTCACTTAATATGTTAAAGGCTAGGGAACTATGTTTCCTAGCACCCGAACCCAAAAAAGTCCTAAACATGTTAAGACAAATTATGAAAAATGAACTTTTTAATCAATTAAAAAACAAACCCATAGTCTCAAAAAATATGAAATAGACAAAGAACAGATCAAGACATATTTTCTATCAGAACAAAATAAAGAAAAAGAAAATGGCTCTTTGAAACCATAAATACAGAAGAAAGAGAGACCCTTAAACAAGAGTATTATAGTTGTATGAATGAACTAAGACTAGAGATTCCTTACTTTGTATGGCTTAAGGTAGCGTGCAAAAATAAGAAAATCAAAAATAAGTACTTGAAGTGGCTAGAAATACAAGACCAATGCCCTTTCAAATCATTGGGAATAATTAATTCAGAAGATAACTCTCTTAGAAGAAGAAATTATTATAAGGATCAGACCCTGAAATATCCTCAATTAGAAAGAAGACGATCAAACCAAGAAAAACCCAACAGTAACAATAAAGAATCAGTCCAACAAAATGAAACAGAGACTCTAAGACCAATCAGACAAGAAGAAAACCCCAAAATAAGACGAGTTAAACAACCTAAACTAGAAAACGAACAAATAAGACAAGAAATTAAAAAAGTATAGTCAAAAATACAAAATCTAAAAAAATCCTTAGAAGAAGGACCAGTAGAAAAAGAACAAGAAAATCATACTACGATATTGAAAGACAAAAATGGCACATTAAGGTGAATCTAGTAATAAAAAATGAGGTTAGAGAAACCTATGCTTTAGTAGACTCAGGAGCAGACATGAATTGCATTCCAAAGGAACTATTTCCTAGAAAATATTATGAAGAAACTATGAAAAAACTCTATATAGCCAACAATAAAAATCTTAAAGTAAAATATAAAATTTAGATGTACATGTCTGCCAAGACAACATTTGCTTTAAAACAACTTTCATTGTAGTTAAAGATATCCAAACAGTCATTCTAGGTACACCGTTTCTAATGCTACTCTATGAAATAGAGATTAATAAGGAAGGCATAACCACTTATGTCTTAGAAAACCCAATCACCTTCAGATTTGTAAGCCCCGTCGAACTCAAAAAGATTAATCAACTAAAAGATTCCAGCTAAAAGATACAGTCCTTGAAGGATATAAAATAACTTAAAGAAGAAATAAAGACAAATAGAATAGAAGAACAATTACAGCAAGAATCATGGAAAACTATAATAAAAGGTATCCAAGAAAAATTAGAAGAAGAATTGTGCAGCCAAGACCCTACAGCCTTCTGAAATAGAAAAAAACACCAGGTCAGTTTACCTTATATTAAAGACTTCAAAGAAACTAATATCCCGACAAAGGCCAGGCCAATTCAGATGAACCTAAACTATTAGAATATTGTAAAAAGGATATAGCAGATCTCTTAGACAAAAGACTTATTAGACCAAGTAAGTCCCCATGGTCATGTTCAGCCTTTTATGTCCAGAAAGCTTCGGAATTAGAGGGAGGAACACCTAGACTAGTCATAAATTATAAGCCATTGAATAAGGTTTTAGAATGGATCAGATATCCCATACCTAATAAAAAAGACCTGTTATCTAGATTATATAAAGCAAAAATATTTTCTAAATTTGACATGAAATCAGGATTCTGGCAGATACAAATCACTGAAGCAGATAGATACAAAACAGCGTTCACTGTACCATTTCGACATTATGAATGGAATGTAATGCCTTTTGGTTTAAAAATGCCCCTAGCGAATTTCAGAACATGATGAATGAAATTTTTAATCAATTTACCTAATTCATAATAGTTTATATAGACAACGTCCTTATCTTCTTAGAAGATTTAGAAAAACATGTTAAACACATTAGACTCTTTCACAATTTAGCAAAACAAAATGGGCTAGTAATCTCAGCACCCAAGATCAAAATCTTTCAGACCAAGGTCAGATTTCTAAGGCACTATATTTATCAGGGAACCATCAAACCCATAGAAAGGTCGATAGAATTTGTAGACAAATTCTCAGATGAAATTAAAGAAAAAACCCAATTACACCGATTTCTAGGATGTCTTAAATATGTCGCAGACTTTATTCCAAATATCAGGATCACTCTAGAACCCTTGTACGCCCAGCTTAGAAAAAAGAAAAAAGGATGGACAAAGAACATACCCAAGTAGTCAAAAAAGTAAAAACTATAGTCAAAAACCTTCCTAGCCTAGAGTTACTAGACCCGACAGCCTTAATCATAGTAGAAACAGATGCCTCAGAAATAGGATTTGGAGGAATCCTTAAGCAAAAAACCCATAACAAAGAAGCATTAGTTAGATATCACTTGGGGATATGGACTAATGCTCAAACAAATTATAGCATAGTGAAAAAAGGATGTTTTGTCAATTGTCCTATGCATTCAAAAATTCCAAGAGGACTTATATTTCAAAAAATTTCTTCTTAGAATTGATTGCAAACCAGCCAAAGAAGTTTTAGAAAAGGATATTAAAATCTGGTTTCAAAACAAATTTTTGCTAAATGGCAGGCCATTTTATCAGTATTTGATTTTGAAATAGAATTTCTAAAAGGCACAGAAAATAATTTGCCAGACTTTCTGACCCGAGAATTCCTTACAGGAACAAAATGTCAGACAGACCCAGGACTAAAGCATCCTACGCAAAATCATTAGTTCCGATCCCTCTCAGTAACCCATATTCAGTATTGACTTCACCCAGAACTTTCCTCCCTCTTAGACCTCAGTACTCAGCCTTAGTCTCACCCTCTCAAACCTATTCCCAAGCAGCCCAGAAGTGGTCGCCTCCTAGTCCCAATACTACTACTGAGCAAACCAGGTCTAGTCCTTCCAAATCGCCCATGTTCAACCCATATTATAGTAAGAATTGCTCCCTTAATATTAAGCTCTTAGAACCAGACAAAATAGGAGAAAACCAAGTCCCCAAGCTGTCCAGGATTTTCCCTTCGATCAATGGAAAAATCATGCAATACCACTTACCCGAAGGATTTCAAAACCCGCTTAAAACCCAATAATATTATGAATTTATCATAGTTGACACAGACTCAGCCGAAATAACCCATACATCGGAACAGAACTCAGAGATAGTCGCCTTTTCAAAGTGTAAGATTAAGAAATTTATGACTAAACAAGAATGGGGAAACCCATATCAGCCCAGAACCTTTTCTCAAAAATACCAGCCTTCTCAATACAATTATTTTGACTACCAAGAAGCCTGGTATAAGAACTTCTATCTTAAGCCCATGGACCATAGTTGGTTCCTCAACTTGAGTCCAAAGATAGATAAAAAATCTCAAGCTGGATTCATGATTGGTGGACCTACTTTGGAATAACAAAAGAAATAATTTCAGAACCAACATTATCAGCATGGGTTTATTTCCATGATCGACTCAAAACAGCCCATTATGGAAACAAACCTATAATGTTCACTATTGAATTTCAAGTCCCATGGATTTTGGGATGGGATTTTACTGTTAACAGATCCCTTGATCAACAGTATCCACTCATCCTAGAAAGATGATTTAGGATCAAGTGGTGAAAAACTTTCAATCCGAAGAAAGGTTATCACTAAGTAACATCAGCTGATGGCTAATTACTTATGATAGTCCCAGACAATTCCCAAAGATAGAAAAACCTACCCTAGAAAAGACTACTACTTCTCCTTCAAGCAAAACTCCTAGCAAAAAGGAAATAAAGAAAAAATTATTAGAAGAATTATCACAACTAGGAGACTTTGATGAGGAGGAAGATATCAGTTCATCTCAGCCCAAGCCCGCGGACCAACTATATCTACACGATGCCCAGGATCCATATGAGGACTACGACATAATGTAGCCCAAGACCATACATCTTCACCCATGTAAAGTTTTCTCAGCCTATGACTATGAAAAACCAAGCCCGAAGATTCTGGCCCAAAAACCCCAGCCTCATCAGTACATACCCATCAACACTATTCTCATAAGCACCATCATGGCACACTTCATGACAAGATCACCCATGCGACTCTCCGGCCGCACATTTCACAACAAAGTCACCCATGTGACTCTCCGGCCCTACTCTCCATCTTTTTCAAGACACCCATGTGACTCTTCAGCCTTATCAGGTCACCCATGTGACTCCTCGACCCTACCAAAGGAGAGTTCCTCAGAAGCACTCTCCTCAGACTTATCCTCCAGCACAACAGCTACAACCAACCAGATGTTGACACTTCAGCAATTGCAACAATGACACCTATATCTCCGCCAGCCACAGCAGTCCACGCATATAAAGCTACAGCAGCAACAGCCAGTCAAAATATGCCAACTCATATGAAGGACTTTTCTAGTATTAGAGCACTGTTATGGGAAGTAACTCAAGAGCAGCCGCACATGTGCTGCAGTGCTCAAAGGATGGCAAAGCCAGCTATCCTAAAATCCAGACGTCCTGCCCCAAACCCAAACCAATACTGGATTTCAACCCATTTGAAGTCCTCATAAGCCAGCTGTCCCCAAAGACAAACTTTATCAAAGCCAGCCAGCCAGCTGTCAGCCAGTGTCCCCAAGGACAGACAGACTTTATCAAAGCCAGCCAAGCCAACTGTCCCCAAGGACAGACAGACTTTATCAAAGCCAGCCAGCCAGCTGTCCCCAAGGACAGACAGACTTTATCAAAGCCAGCCAGCCAGCTGTCCCCAAGGATAGACAAACTTTATCAAAGCCAGCCAACCAGCTGTCCCCAAGGACATAAATAATTGAAGGCCAACCAGATCACCTTTCGGATTTCAAATGAAGTGAAGTCCACACCAACCACTCCGGACTCCAACCAGCCTGAAGTCCATCCAGTCTAGCCTATAAAATGGATAGCCCTCAGCATGTGAGAGGCATCTGCACTCATCCGCACCCATCCTCAAGCCTTCTCTCATGACCACCATGACCACTAAGCCTCCACCATAGCCACTTTAACTTCCACTAAGCCTCCACCATAGCCACTTTAACTTTCACTAAGCCTCCACCATAGACACTTTAACCTCCACTTACTAAAGCCTTCACTCAAAACCTCCACTCATGGCCACTTAACCCCTTAATGCCTTATCCGTTACCCTAATGGCTAATCTACTATCTCATCCACTATCTTTCCCTCTCCTATAAATATCCCTCATAAAACCTCCTCACACTCATCTTACCATACACCCGAGAACATCCTCTCTTACCCTCTTCATCTATGAACCTAACCTCATCCTCCATGGCCACCCCCTCATCCTCCTTAAACCTTCATCATCCCTAACCTCTCATCACCCAAGTGTCTACCTTCATCCCTAAAACACTTTCATCAGACCAGACTTCCATTCCATAGAAATTAGTCACTCAGATCCCATGCATTAATAGAAATATAACCCA
This sequence comes from Calamus simplicifolius, assembly GCA_900491605.1. Classification (NCBI taxonomy): domain Eukaryota; kingdom Viridiplantae; phylum Streptophyta; class Magnoliopsida; order Arecales; family Arecaceae; genus Calamus; species Calamus simplicifolius. The sequence goes on along the minus strand of UESW01005093.1, from coordinate 79,494 downwards.
TAGATCCCAGGCCGAAATGGTATCAGAGCCATGTTTGGCTAATTTCTTGTCATTTTCTTGCCATCCGTAGTCAGAGCCAAATCCGGCTACCCTGTCAAGGCCAACTTGGGCCAACCTCATGTAATCTCAGTTGTAAGCTTTCAAGCTTTTAGTTGTAAGTTTCTCCAGACTTAAGAAATCCAGTACCAGTTGTACATTTCTATGCAAGTTTTAAACTTATTTTCATCAGTATTTCAGTTGCGATCAGTATTTCAGTTGCTTTATTTATGTTTATGTGCAAAAATTTTCTTTTCCGGGGGAGAAGGGCATGGCAGTCGTCTAGCCTCTCCTTTTTATGCATACATTTCTCCTTTTTATTTCATGCAAGCATTCTATTATTTTTAGTATGCTTTTCCTTTTTCTTAAATTAGAAGCATCACGCCTCCTGAGCGGATATATGCAAATATGTCTATGACCCATGGGAATAATGAGCCCTTGGCCGGACGTGAGCTTCCAGATCTAAGAAGAAAATTATTTTTGCAGTAGTTGTTTTACAGTTTTTAAATTATGCTATTTAATTTTTGCACAAAAGCACAGCACCGGTTCTTAACATAAAAGATTGTGGTTATAAAAATCAGTTAGACTAAACCTTGACTTCACCTTTTCGGTAGAGGGACAGGGTGTTAGGAAATATAGTTCCCTAGCCTTTAACACATTAAGTGAAAAAACTTTAGTTAAACGGGCCTCTTAGTTATCCACCAGGTTCTTAGGACATGATGATCAGGAGACCGAGGTCGTTGATAAGCGTAAGACTGGCAGAAAGGAGCGTAAGACCAGCAGTGTTCCCGGCAGTGTTCCTGACTCATTATCAACCCTTAGAAAGCAGTGGAACAAATAATTAAGAGATTAACTAAGGTTTAGAAGCTTAATCTGTTAAAAAGGTTAGCGAACTATGAATCCCTAACACCCAAACTTAAACCAAAAAAAAATCACAAACTAATGGAAGCAATAATTAAAAAATTAACCAAGCCCTGAAAACTTAACCTATTAGAAAAACTAGAAAACTATGAGTCCAAAGACCAAGACCAATTTCAAAACGAAACAATAAATATGATGACTCAGTCAGCTTCTAGAATTCAAGCAAACCTGATCAATAATAAACTACCAAAGGTTGAATATAAACAAATCTACAAGATATGAACCTTTGACCTCTCAGAAGATTATAGGATTAAGATAGCAGAACATAGTCTTCCGTTACGCTAGAAAATGGTCAGACTAGCATTAGACTTTTCAGAGATAAAGATCTCAAGTCTATTGACACCAGGTATGGGTATGTTCATATTGCATCCATCCAAGTAGGTATTATTCCAAACCATAGATTAGGATTAGATAAACCGATCTTCATTGCCTTGAAAGATGGAAGGTTCCGCGAGGCAAAAGATGCAGCACTTAGCATCATCAACACTAATGCCCATTAGAGGCCGATCTATTTTGAAAATTATCCAGACCTTAGCACAGGAATTGACAGATCCATTAAAAACCTTCTAATTATAGATATTAAGGCCTCAGGCTATGAAAATATAGATCCAGAATTTGAACCACTCAGCATAGTTTATAGGATTGTTTATAAGCTAATGATGACAAGAATCAATGTTAAAGGGATAAAAAGAACTCCAATAGGTAGATGAAAGACATCATTCAATGACACCTCAGATGTACAAGTGGAATGAAGTTGAAATTAAGAATAACTGGACTCTGGAACAAGTTCAACCCCCTAGGAAATCAGTAACTAAAAATCAAGCAATCAATGAGATCAACCAAGATGATGAAGGGAATGTAACTTACACTTTCAGAAGATCCTATAACCTTAGAACACCTAGGGCAGGACCCGGAGAAACTAGCAATGTTAGCACCAGAAACTTAAAACTCAAGGGTGTAGACCTAGAACCCAACATTCCAAACCTATACTATGAAAATTACTACTCTCCAACTTACTCCCAAATGAGAGATGAAATACCTAATCAACTAAACATTATTTCAAAATATGAAATAGATAAAGAAAAGATTAGAGAAGATTTTCTATCAGAACAGAACAAAGAAAAAAGAAAATGGCTCTTTGAAACCATAAATACAGAGGAAAGAGAGACCCTTAAACAAGAGTATTATAGTTGTATGAATGAGCTAAGACTAGAAATTCCTTACTTTGTATGGCTTAAGGTAGCATGCAAAAATAAGGAAATCAAAGACAAGTACTTAACATGGCTCAGAGCAAGAGAAACCAATAACCAACACCCTGCCAAATCATTAGGAGTAATTTGAAAAACTACAGACAATAGAGAAATCAATTCAAGACACATCCCATTAGAAGAATGCCAAATTCAATATAAAAACCAGATCCTAGTAGCCTCTCCATTCAAGCATCTAAAGCCAGAATAAGAACAAGTAGAACAAGTAGCTACCACTAGTGAACTCAGAAAAATAATCCAACAAAATAATTACAGTAATCAACTCCTACATACCATGTCGGACCAGCTAAACAAGATAGAAAAGAATGTCACCAAGGAAGGCGACGGCTCCAAAATAATTCAAGAAATAAAAATAGAAACCCATTTTAGAAATAGACAATAGTTGGACAACAGGCTTTAGAACCAAAGAAGATAAGATTGTGGACCAATTGGCAAACAGACTCAGGGGAGTAAGACTAGGCATGATCTCAGCTCAAGACCAACTTAACAAAATCAAAACCGAAGGACAAACATATTACAGAATACAAAAGGACTATTATCCTAGACCAACACCCCCAGACATCCAATTCGAGGAAAGAAAAAACTTCAATAGAGAAATCTACTATGGCGATGGAATATATGAATGGAATATAAATGAAAATCTGAACGAGAAATTTGGAATCTATTAAGAGAAATGACAATGGCCGCAGGGGCCCTAAGAGCAAACAAAACCTTAGAAGAAAACAATGTAAAGGTCTTAATACAAGGCTTTACCGGAATGTTAGAAGGATGGTGGAGAAGATATCTTACACAACAAGACAGAGACAATATACTAAATAGTAGAAAAATTCTAGTAAAACCAAACTCTTCAGAAATCACAGAAGAATCAAATGCTATAGAAACATTGATCCATGCCATCTACAGGCATTTCATAGGGTCAAGAGACCGCAAACAAGAAAGTAACAAAATGCTTTTAATGAAGCTTAAATGTTCCAAAATGCAAGACTTCAGATGGTACAAAGATACCTTCCTTTGTAGAGTACTAGAAAGGGAAGACTGCAATTCTCCCTTTTGGAAAGAAAAGTTTATTTCAGGATTACCTAGACTGTTCTCAGAAAAAGTAAACGAGGCATTAATAGAAGAATATGGAGGTAATATCATATGGGAAAAAGTTACCTATGGAGATATTAGTAATATCATTCAACGAACCGCTCTAAAGACATGCACAGAAATACAGCTCTAGTCTAAATTAAAGAAAGAAGAAGAAACTTCAAGAAAAGAACTAGAAGGTTTCTGTAAATAATACGGATACGAAGTCCTAACTCCACCTTCAAAAAAGGAACAGAAAGCCAATAGAAAAACCATATACCCCAAAACCTATAGATCTCGGTTCAATAGACAAAATGAATACCCACGATGGGAAAAAAGGAAACTAAGCAAACAGAAACCTAGAAAGCCTCCCATATGGAATAAAGAAAAAAGAGAATCCAAACCAAAACAAGGAGATGTTCCAATATGTTTTGGTTGTGGAAGAGAAGGACATTACAAGAGAAGCTGTAGAATATCTCAGATTAAGGAGTTAGACATCCCTAATAGACAAAAGGAAGAAATAGTAAATATTATGATCTCAAATAACGAAGATAACTATTCCTCTGAAGAAGAGGGAAACGCTTCAGAAGAACAAATCCAACTAATTGAAGAAAATGAAAATAGTTCCTCAGAAACAGAAAGATCATCCTCATCCTACTTAGAAGGAGTAAATCTATGTGGATGCATGGAAAAACTCAAAATTAATATGATGAGAAAAGAATATTTTCTCCTTGATCTAGTAGAAGAAATAAATGATCCAGGATTAAGAAAAAAATGTATAGAAAAACTTAAAGAGGAATTTCAGCCCTACCCTAATAAAAAAAGAATTCTCAGCCTTCCAGAGATCATTAAAGAAAAAGAACAAGAAGAGAAAATAAAATTAGACCCAATCTATCGGCTTAACCAAGAAATTGAACAGATAAAACAAAATATCATAATACTTCGGTCACGAGTAGAAGAATTAGAGAAAGCAGATAAGGAGGAAGAAATACAAACAGACAAAGAAAAAGGAATACTTCAATAAAACGACTACATAAAAGAAATTTCAATAAAACCTCTTAGATGGTATATCAGCATTACCCTTAAGATCAAAAATGAAATCAAAACACTTTGCGCCCTAGTTGACTCAGGAGCAGATATAAATTGTGTCCCAGAAGGACTTTTTCCTGAAATTTTTGGAGAAGAAACCTCAGAAAAGATACTTGCAGCAAACAGTAAGAACCTTCAGGTAGAATATAAATACCCAGAAACATATGTCTGCCAGGATGACATACAGCTTGAAATATTTGATTCATATTTGATTCATATTTGATTTGAGTCTGAACCAAATCAATCTTGGAGGAATGCAACACATTTCACTTAATTCGATCGAGATTGATATAAGTTTGATCCAATATGATCTTTGAGGAATGCTCTACATTGGACTTGATTTGGGTTTTGATCTTGCGTTGATCAAGCTCGATCTAAGATCGAGGCTCGATATTGAACTTAATTCCGATTTGATCAAAGTTTAGTCGAATCCGATCTTAGAGCAATGTTACATATTTGATTTGTTCCAGGTTTGATTTGAGTATAATCCACAAAGAACAGATCAAGGCAGATTTTCTATCAGAACAAAATAAAGAAAAAAGAAAATGGCTCTTTGAGACCATAAATACAGAAGAAAGAGAGACCCTTAAACAAGAGTATTATAGTTGTATGAAAGAACTAAGACTAGAGATTCCTTACTTTGTATGGCTTAAGTTAGCATGCCAAAATAAGGAAATCAAGAATCAGTACTTAAAATGGCTAGAAATACAAGACCAACGCCTTTTCAAATCATTGGGAGTAATTAATTCAGAAGATAACTCTCTTAGAAGAAGAAATTATTATAAGGACCAGACCCTAAAATATCCTCAATTAGAAGAAAGACAGTCAAACCAAGAAAAACCCGACAGTAACAATAAAGAATCAATCCAACAAAATGAAACAGAGACGCTAAGACCAATCAGACAAGAAGAAAACCCCAAAATAAGATTAGTTAAACAACCTAAACTAGAAAACAAACAAATAAGATAAGAAATTAAAAAAGTACAGTCAAAATACAAAATCTAAAAAAATCAAATAAGGGAAAAGAAGAATCCTTAGAAGAAGGACCAGCAGAAAAAGAACAAGAAGATCATACTACGATAGTTGAAAGACAAAAGTGGCATATTAAAGTGAATCTAGTAGTCAAAAATGAGATTAGGGAAACCTATGCTTTAGTAGACTCAAGAGCAGACATGAATTGCATTCCAGATGAACTATTTCCTAGAAAATATTATGAAGAAACCAGGGAAAAACTCTATATAGCCAACAATAAAAATCTTAAAGTAAAATATAAAATTCCAGATGTGCATGTCTGCCAAGACAACATTTTCTTTAAAACAACTTTCATTGTAGTTAAAGATATCCAAACAGTCATTCTAGGTACACCGTTTCTAACACTCCTCTATGAACTAGAGATTAATAAGAAAGGCATAACCACCTATGTCTTAGAAAATCCAGTCACCTTCAAATTCGTAAGCCCCGTTGAACTCAAAAGGATTAATCAACTAAAAGATTCCAGCCAAAAGATACAGTCCTTGAAGGATAAAAAACAACAACTTAAAGAAGAAATAAAGACAAATAGAATAGAAGAACAACTACATCTAGAATCATGGAAAACTAAAATAAAAGGTATCCAAGAAAACTTAGAAAAAGAATTGTGCAGCCAAGACCCTACAGCCTTCTAGAATAGAAAGAAGCACCAGGTTAGCTTGCCTTATATTAAAAACTTCAAAGAAACTAATATCCGACAAAGGCTAGACCAATTCAGATGAACCTAGAACAATTAGAATATTGTAAAAAGGAGATAGCAGATCTCTTAGACAAAAGACTTATTAGACCAAGCAAGTCTCCATGGTCATGTTCAGCCTTTTATGTCCAGAAAGCTTCAGAATTAGAAAGAGGAACACCTAGACTAGTCATAAATTATAAACCTTTAAATAAAGTTTTAGAATGGATTAGATATCCAATATCTAATAAAAAAGACTTGTTATCCAGACTATATAAAGCAAAAATATCTTCCAAGTTTGACATGAAATCAGGATTTTGGCAGATACAAATAACTGAAGAAGATAGATACAAAACAGCGTTCACTGTACCATTTGGACATTACGAATGGAATGTAATGCCTTTTGGTTTAAAAAATGCCCCTAGCGAATTCCAGAACATGATGAATGAAATTTTTAATCAATTTATCCAATTCATAATAGTTTATATAGACGATGTCCTTATCTTCTCAGAAGATCTAGAAAAGCATGTTAAACACATTAGACTCTTTCACAATTTAGCAAAACAAAATGGGCTAGCAATCGCAGCACCCAAGATCAAAATCTTTCAGACCAAAGTCAGAATACTAGACACTATATTTATCAGGGAACTATCAAACCCATAGAAAGGTCGATAGAATTCGCAGATAAATTTCAGATGAAATCAAAGAAAAAACCCAGTTACAACGATTTCTAGGATGCCTTAATTATGTCTCAGACTTTATCCCAAATATCAGGATCACTCTAGAACCCTGTACGCTCAGCTTAGAAAAAAGAAAAAAGGATGGACAGAAGAACATACCCAAGTAGTCAAAAAAGTAAAAACTATAGTCAAAAACATTCCTTGCTTAGAATTACTAGACCCAGCAGCCTTAGTAATAGTAGAGACAGATGCCTCAGAAATAGGATTTGGAGGAATCCTCAAACAAAAAACCCATAACAAAGAAACATTAGTCAGATATTGTTGGCCCAGATGACAACCCAAGAGGGGGGGGGTGTATTGGGTTCTTTAAAAAAATTTAAACCTTTTGAAATATTTGTTTGCTTAGTGTGAGTGAAAGTGAATGCATATGCAAAAACAAAATACAATCAATAAGATAGAGATAGAGATAGAGATAAAGGAGACACGGCAAACACAAAGATTTTATAGTGGTTCGGTGTATCCAACACCTACGTCCACTCCCAAGATTCACTTGGGTCCACACTATAATCTTCCTTGATTACAGCCGAGTTGTTTTACAAGCTCACAACTCAAACTTGTTGTTTTCCCGGGATCACAACGAACCCAGCCGTTTTTCGGGCTCACCAGCACAAAAACCCTAACACAAGCTATACCAAGCTTGACCGAGGTAAGACTACCTCCACTAGTTCAATCCCCCAGATTGAACTAGACACAAATAAAAGAAATATTGTTTTTCAAGTACACAGCTCCTTAATGAGCAAATAATCAAGTAAATGAACAAGGTTTAGAAAAGCCTGATTTGTAGTTGGTTGGCTTTTGAGCTTTTCTTCTTTTCTTCTTTTCTTCTTCTCCTTGCTAGATTGAATCAAGCCTCAGCTCCGATTCTTCACAGTTGAAGCAGTTGAGAAGGATTGAAAAGCAAGAAACTGATCCTCTTTCTCCAATTTGGGAAATCCACCAAAACTTTGATTTGAATGCCTTGGATTCCTCTTGAGCTTTTTGGAGTGGAGTGGATTTGAGCTAGAAGGTTTTTTCTCTTGAGATTCAGGCTCTCTCTTTTTCGGATTTTTGAATTGGGATTTCTCTATTTCCATTTTTCTTCTTTGTTTTTCCGTTCTTTTTTGAATGATAGTCTTCCCTTTTTATAGATTTCTTTCAAACCATTTTTGGAAGAAAACTATCCGTTGGAGTGTACCTTGCAACAAAATATATCCGTTAGAAATAAAGTAAAATAGAAATATTACCGTTAGAGCTGATCTGGCAATTTGATTTTTCGTTCCAGGTGGGTTGGAGTCGACTCTAACTTTTCTGGAGTCGGCTCTAGCTCGAAACACTTTAATCCGTTAATTCTGGAGTCGTCTCTGACTTTTCTGGGGTCGACAAGAAACTTTTCGGAGTCGACTCTAACTTACCCGGAGTCGACTCTAGGTCGGGGCCAGAAAAATCGACTTTCTGCTTTTCTGTGAGAGTCGACTCTCACAGTCTCGGAGTCGACTCTAACTTCCGTGCCAGTTCCGGAGTCGGCTCTGTGATTCTCGGAGTCGACTCTAATGTCTGCAATTCTTACCTAGACATTAGATTCGATCCAGAACAAGATTGTAACTCCTGATTTTGATCATTCAATAGTCTTATAATCTGAAACACTAAATCAAAATCATTAGAGCCTTCAAATTGTTATACTCAAATAGTTTTGTTAATCATCAAAATCATCAATTGGGTCAACAATCTCCCCCTTTTTGATGATAACAAAAACTTTGAGTATATGCATTCAAAAATTCAATCAAACTAAGGATTATAGTCATTTTAAACTTAAACATTTGAAATTAAGGTTTTGATGCCAATGTTCAAAGTAAACTTTTAAAATTGCATGAGTTCAATATAATCCATCAATTATGAACATTTAAACTTAATGTGCATAAAATTGCAATGAGCTTTTGTTAAGCTCCCCCTGCATTGAATAGCTCCCCCTATATAAAAATCAAATTTTTTAACTGATTAAAATTTCAAGTTCATTTTGCATAAACAATTAATTCTCCCTTTCTTTCTTTCTTTTTGCATATTCAACCATCATTAAAATTTCAAGTCTTTTTTTCTTTGCATATTCAACCATCTCTCCCCCTTTTTTGTTATCAGCAATAAGGAGAGTATTAGATAAAGAAAGTTATAAAATCTCAATAAGACATAGGGATTCAAGCAGTCAATCAAATATTTGAAAAAGTGAAATTGCATTTCATAAGTAAGAACCATTACATAGTTGATTCAAGTACATTCCAAATGAAATACATTAGATACTCAAAATTCCTAAATACAAACTATCAAACTCTAAGATACAAGAATCAAAATCAAAATCAGATATGTTTGAATACAATTTTCTTCAAGTGACCTATGATTTCCATTACATCATCTTTTTGTGATTTCTTAAAATTTTCAAGGCAAGCTTCAATTTGAGAGACTGCAAGGTCAATGTCCTTCTTCAATTGACCGTTGCATGAACATAAGATCCTGATCCATCAGCAATGCCTTCCATCCTTTCGAAGATTTTGTGAAGCTCAGCTCCAAAGGATTCAACAGAATTGCTAAGGTAAAGGATATCATGTCCAGTCTCGAATTTAAGTTCTTCTTTTAACTGATTAAAGTCTTCTTTTAATTGATTAATTTCATTGAGATCTCTGACTGTCATACTCAGCAAGCAAGCTCTTAACTGATCAAGTTGTTCATCAGAGAATCTCCAGAATTTGTTATAGGCTGATGTGGAGGTGAGGGAATAGAACTGGTCCGGCCTCTGAAGGTCCAGCTGAGAAGGTCCCGCAATAGATGGATCAGGGACTGATGGTCCCGCAGTGGATGGTCCGGGATTCTTCTACTCTGGCCTCTTCACCTATCTCTTCTGCTCTTTCTCTCTCCTCCTTTCATCCAAACACCATTTAACTTTCTTGAAGCCCATCCGATGAATAGTAGAAATGCTATAATAATCAGTGTGTCTCAGTTTTCTTAAAGGTTCATTTCCATAATGAGCACACCTTGGCTTCTAAAGATAATGTCAGAATCATACCGTATGGCAGTGTTGATCTTTTCTTTGTAGCTGCCTCTGCCATGTATCCAATCATCATGCCAGCTAAATTGACTGGCCTTCCAGTATAATACAGTCCATCAAAAGAACGTCTCGCTCCGAGACATACTCAAATCTACCAATTTTGGAATAAGATTCTTCCACATATATTATGTAGTAATCTGAGTTCTAGGATTTAACTGATTTGCAAGATTTCTTCAAACTCAGTCACATCTCTCCCTAGCATTCTTGACAATGCACCACTTCTATCATCATGTTGATATTCCATAAACCAATTGTGGGCATTTCTAATAATTTCCAAGAATTTCAGTGTTATTAACTCTAGTTCCTCTTACTATACTGCTAAACCTCCTTCTCCTCTGCTTAAATCCATTGTAAAACTCTCTTACTAATGCTGGATAAGTGGGGATATCTAATGAGCAAACTTTTCCCATCCCATTTCCTTTTAAATTTCTTCCTATAGAACCCTCCGATTCAAATAAATCAAAATTAACTTTCTCCCAGTGGTAATGGTCTTACCGGCTAATTGATCAACCTTGGGTGAAGAGGGTGAAGGAGGGAATCCTCTTGAGTGGCCGAAGAGGAAGAAGGCGAGGGTTGCCTCCGAACGTGCGTCGCCTCGTTGGAACGGATGCTCCACCGACGAATCCGCGCCTCTTGGTGCCATTGAGAAGATTGGAAGTTAATCAAGGGTTTTGAGAAGATTTGGGGAAGTTGGAAAGGCTTTGGAGTTCTTGGAGGTTTTGGAGACGGATGGAATGATTGGGGGTCGACTCCGCCTTTTTATTTTTGACCTAGCTCGACTTAGAGTCGACTCCCGAAAACTGGGTGTCGGCTCCGAACCAGAAAGTCTGTCAGCGCTCGTATTAGAGTCGGCTCCACAAAAGCCAGAGTCGGCTCTAATTGCTTAGACAGAACATCAAAAACTCAGGTGTCGACTCCACAAACTGTCAGAGTCGACTCTAACAGTTTCAGAGATAAAAAATTAAGTTTCAAGGATTTGAAACTATTCAAATTAATCATCAAATTATAGATTAAATGTTCTTTAGCAATTGGGGAAACAATGAATCAAGATCTAGATAGATTTCCTTATTGAAATATCAAGATTTTTCAAGAAAATGATGAAATCTAGATAGATGTCCTTAAGAGTTTCAGAAAACTATTCCAAAGGATCACAAACTCCTAATTCTCCTCTAAGATAACAAAATCTCTCTTCACTTAAGGGTTTTAATATATCTGCAGTTGTTCTTCAGTATTCACATAATCAAGACAAATTTCATTATTGGCTACATGTTCTCTTATAAAGTGATATCTTATTTCAATATGCTTTGTTCTTGAATGTTGAATTGGATTTTTAGTTAGATTTATTGCACTTGTATTATCACATCTTATAGGTGTCTTATCAAGTGTGATACCATAGTCTTCAAGTTGTCTCTTAATCCATAGGATTTGAGCACAGCAACTTCCAGCTGCAACATATTCTGCTTCGCAGTAGATAATGCAACCGAATTTTGCTTTTTGCTAAACCATGAGATTAAGTTACTTCCTAAAAATTGGCATGCACCACTTGTGCTTTTTCTATCTAACTTGCATCCAGCATAATCAGAATCAGAGTATGCAATCAGATTTAATGTTGAGTCTCTAGAATACCATAAACCTACATTTTTTGTTCCACTTAAGTATCTTAGTATTCTTTTAACAGCAATTAAATGTGATTCTTTAGGTTCTGACTGAAATCTAGCACATAAGCAAACAGCAAACATTATATCTGGTCTACTTGCAGTTAATAAAGTAGGGATCCGATATACCTCGATAATATTTTGATCAACCTTCTTACCTTCTTCATCTTTGTCCAGCTTGCATGAAGGACTCATTGGTGTTCCGAGGGGTTTAATTGATTCCATACCAAACTTCTTTAGAATTTCTCTTGTGTACTTTGTTTGGTTGATAAAGATACCCTCTTTGCTTTGTTTGATTTGGAGTCCAAGGAAGAAATTGAGTTCTCCCATCATGCTCATTTCAAATTCTCCCTGCATTAACTTAGCAAACTCTTGACATAGAAGATTGTTAGTAGCACCAAAACAATGTCATCAACATATATTTGAACTACAAGTAAATCTTTATCTTTTCTTTTCAAAAATAATGTTTTATCAACATTTCCTCTTGTAAAATCATTTTCAATTAAAATTTACTTAGTCTATCATACCAAGCTCTAGGTGCTTGTTTCAAACCATATAATGCTTTGTGCAATTTAAAAACGTGATTTGAAAATTCATGATCTTCAAAACCTGGTGGTTGTTCTACAAATACTTCTTCATTTATTAATCCATTTAAAAATGCACTTTTAACATCCATTTGAAATAAATTAATGTTCATGTGACATGCAAATGCAAGTAATAGCCTAATGGCTTCTAATCTAGCTACAGGTGCAAAGGTTTCATCAAAATCAATACCTTCTTCTTGATTATATCCTTTTGCAACTAATCTAGCTTTGTTTCTAATTACTATGCCATTTTCATCTAGTTTATTTCTAAAAACCCATTTTGATCCTATAACAGAATGATTTTTAGGTCTTTCCACTAATGTCCATACATTATTTCTAGTGAATTGATTTAATTCTTCTTGCATAGCTAACATCCAATTATTATCTTTTTCAGCTTCTTCAATAGTTTTAGGTTCAATTTGTGAAACAAATGCAAGATGATTACTAATATTTCTCATAGATGATCTAGTTCTTATTCCTTGAGATGGATCACCTATAATCAATTCCTTGGGATGACTATAAGCATATCTCCAATCTCTTGGTAGATCTATATCATTATGATATTAATAACATCAGTCCTTAGGTGAATCATTATCTTTAGCTTCTTGTTCATGATCTGAAGATACATCAATATTAAGTTTTTCAAGATTTTTTCAAATGTTTGTATCTTCCTCATCATCAATCTTTTCAGAACTTGATGCTAAAGATTCATCAAAAACTACATGAATGGATTCTTCAACAATTAAACTTTTTGTTAAACACTCTATATGCTTTACTAGTTGTTGAATAACCTAAGAATATTCCTTCATCAGATTTAGCATCAAATTTACCTAAGTTGTTTTTACCATTATTATGAATAAAACATTTACAACCAAATGCATGAAATATTTAATGTTGGGTTTTCTATCATGCCATAATTCATAAGGTGTTTTCTTTAAAATAGGTCTTATTAAGCTCTATTTAGGATGTAACATGCTGTGTTAATAGCTTCCGCCCAAAAGTATTTGGGAGTTTACTTTCACATAGCATGGTACGGGCCATGTCTTCTAGAGTCCTATTTTTCCTTTCAACTACACCATTTTGTTGTGGGGTCCTAGGTGCAGAAAAATTATGATTAATACCATTTTCATTGCAAAAACTTTCAAATAAGTGATTTTCAAATTCAGTTCCATGATCACTTCTTAGAGACACTATGGTAGTGTTTTTCTCACTTTCTTGAAGAATTTCAGGAATATCGAGAAAGTCTCATCTTTGTGAGCTAAAAACATTACCCAAGTGAATCTAGAGTAATCATCTACTATCACAAGACCATATTTCTTTCCTCCTAGACTTGTGGTTCTAGTTGGTCCAAAAAGGTCCATGTGAAGTAGCTCTAATGGCCTAGAAGTTGAAACAACATTTTTAGATTTAAAAGAACTTCTAGTTTGTTTTCCAAACTGACATGCATCACATATTTTGTTATTTTCAAAATCTATTTAGGTAAGACCTTTACTAAATCCATTCTAATTAGTTTTGAAATAAGGTGTGTGCTTGCGTGACCTAATCTTCGATGCCACAACCAATCTCATTCATATTAGCATTATTAGCAACTAAGCAATGATTATTAGTAGACAATTTGTCTAAGTCAATCAAGTATACATTGCCATTTCTATTTCCAATAAAAACAATGCTATTATCAATGGGATTAGCTACTGTGCATATAGAAGATTCAAATGATACTTTAAAACCTTTGTCACATAATTGACTTATACTAATTAAATTATGCTTTAAACCATCAACATAAAGTACATTTTCAATATATGTGGAGGGAGTTATTTGAATGTTACCAACCCCAAGATTTGGCCTTTGCCATTATCGCCAAATGTAACAACTCCTCCTCTTTTCTTCAGGGTGATGAATTCATCTTTGTCACCCGTCATATGTCTTGAGCAGCCACTATCAAGATACCACTTTTCTTTGATCTTTTGGCAAGACATTCCTGCAAAATATCAACTTTATGTTTAGGTACCCAAGCTTTCTTGGGTCCTTCATGGTTAGTAGCAATAAAAATTGTTCCTTTCGGAACCCATATTTTCTTTCCTTTAATATTTAAGTTTTTATTAGGTTTTAGAATTTTACATTCATAAGATTTATGTCCTTTTTGATTACATTTAAAGCATGTAAAATTACTTTGGCCAGCACGCACAAAAATATTTTTAAGTGATTTTTGTTTTCTTAAAGTGTTATACCCTAATCCGGCTTTGTCAAAAACTGCTTTTTGACTATTTAATAACATGTTAATTTAGTTGAGCTTAAGGTAAACTTATCAACTATGTTCTTATATTTTTCAACCTCTTTCCTTAGTTTATCATTTTCATTAGAGATTGATTCTTTTTCTTTTAAAAATTTTATTTTCAGATTTAAGTTTCTTAACTTCATTATTAAGATTTCCTTTTCTTTAATGAAAGTTAAATTTTCATTTTTCAAAACTTGTATTTCTTTTTCAAAACCTTGAAATCCCACAAGTTCATTAAAAGCATCAAAAATTCATCAAATGCAAATTCATCGCAAGGGTTTCGGAACTTACCTCATCGTTGTCGTCCGCCATGAAACATACATTTGCGACTTCCTTTTGTTCTTCTTCTTCGGAAGAAGATTCTCGCTGTCACTCCAAGTCGCCACATAAGCCTTCTTTTTCTTTTTGTAGGCTTTCTTCAATTTAGGACATTCATTCCTAAAGTGCCCCGGTTTATTACACTCATAGCAAGTCAAGGGGTCTTTCTCTTTTTCTTTGTCCTTGTCCTTGTTCTTATCCTTTTCTCCTTCCCACTTTGCTCCAAATTTCTTCTTGTGGAAGGGTTTCTTTCTCCTCATAAATCTTTTAAATTTTTGCTAAGAGAGCAGTCTCTTCATCATCATCATCATCATCATCGCTGCTGCTCTCTTCTTCTTTTGCAGCTTTGAGGGCAATCACTTTCTTCTTCTTTGTGTCCTCCTCTACATGCTGCTTCATTGTCAGCTCATGGGTCATAAGGATCCTAGAAGCTCCTCTAAGGGTAAAGTGTTGAGGTCCTTTGCTTCTTGGATTGCTGTCATTTTGCTTCCCATGATCTTGGTAGTGACCTAAGAATTTTTCGAACAAGTTCAGAGTTAGTATATGTCTTACCAAGACTTTTTAAACCATTTACAATATCTGTAAATCTAGTGTACATGCATGCAATGGTTTCAGATTGTTCCATGCTAAACAATTCATATTTATGAACAAGAATATTAATTTTAGATTCTTTTACTTGGTTGGTACCCTCATGGGTAACCTCTAATCTATCCCAAATCTCCTTTGCGGAATTACATGTGGAGATTCTATTAAATTCATTAGCATCTAAGGAGCAATATAAAACATTCATGGCTTTAGCGTTAAGCTGTGCCATCTTCCTATCATTATCATTCCAGTCCCTTTCGGGCTTAGGAACAATAGTGCCATCAATAACATGTGTGGGTGTACTAGGTCCATTAATTATAACACCCCATAGTTCATAGTCAGAAGCTTGAATGAATATCCTCATTCTAGCTTTCCAATATGAATAATTTGAACCATTAAACAGTGGAGGTCTATTCGTAGAATGACCTTCAGCAAATGATCCAACTTGTGTTGCCATTTGGATCTTTAGCTCTTGATCGTGTGATCAAAATCTAATGAGCACTAGCTCTGATACCAATTGTTGGCCCAGATGACAACCCAAGAGGGGGGGTGAATTGGGTTCTTTAAAAAATTAAACCTTTTAAATATTTGTTTGCTTAGTGTGATGAAGGAATGCAATGCAAAAATAAAATGCAGTGAATAAGATAGAGATAGAGATAGAGATAAAGGAGACACGGCAAACACAAAGATTTTATAGTGGTTCGGTGTATCCAACACCTACGTCCACTCCCAAGATTCACTTGGGTCCACACTATAATCTTCCTTGATTACAGCCGAGTTGTTTTACAAGCTCACAACTCAAACTTGTTGTTTTCCCGGGATCACAACGAACCCAGCTGGTTTTTCGGGCTCACCAGCACAAAAACCCTAACACAAGCTATACCAAGCTTGTACCGAGGTAAGACTACCTCCACTAGTTCAATCCCCCAGATTGAACTAGACACAAACAAAAGAAATATTTTTTTCAATACAAAGCTCCTCAATGAGCAAATAATCAAATAAATAACAAGGTTTAGAAAAGCCTGATTTGTAGTTGGTTGGCTTTTGAGCTTTTCTTCTTTTCTTCTTTTCTTCTTCTCCTTGCTGGATTGAATCAAGCCTCAGCTCCGATTCTTCACAGTTGAAGCAGTTGAGAAGGTTGAAAAGCAAGAAACTGAATCCTCTTTCTCCAAGTTGGGAAATCCACCAAAACTTTGATTTGAATGCCTTGGATTCCTCTTGAGCTTTTTGGAGTGGAGTGGATTTGAGCTAGAAGGTTTTTTTCTCTTGAGATTCAGGCTCTCTCTTTTTCGGATTTTTGAATTGGGATTTCTCTATTTCCGTTTTTCTTCTTTGTTTTTCCGTTCTTTTTTTGAATGATAGTCTTCCCTTTTTATAGATTTCTTTCAAACCATTTTTGGAAGAAAACTATCCGTTGGAGTGTACCTTGTAACAAAATATATCCGTTAGAAATAAAGTAAAATAGAAATATTACCGTTAGAGCTGATCTGGCAATTTGATTTTTCGTTCCAGGTGGGTTGGAGTCGACTCTAACTTTTCTGGAGTCGGCTCTAACTCGAAACACTTTAATCCGTTATTTCTGGAGTCGTCTCTGACTTTTCTGGGGTCGACAAGAAACTTTTCTGGAGTCGACTCTAACTTACCCGGAGTCGACTCTAGGTCGGGGCCAGAAAAATCAACGTTCTGTCTTTTCTGTGAGAGTCGGCTCTAACAGTCTCGGAGTCGACTCTAACTTCCGTGCCAGATCCTGGAGTCGGCTCTGTGATTCTCGGAGTCGACTCTAATGTCTGCAATCTTACCTAGACATTAGATTCGATCCAGAACAAGATTTAACTCCTGATTTTGATCATTCAATAGACTTATAATCTGAAACACTTAATCAAAATCATTAGAGCCTTCAATTGTTATACTCAAATAGTTTTGTTAATCATCAAAATCATCAATTGGGTCAACAGATATCACTCGGAATATGGACTAATGCTCAAACAAATTATAGCATAGTAAAAAAGGAAGTTTTGTCAATAGTCCTATGCATACAAAAATTCCAAGAGGATTTATATTTCAAAAAATTTCTTCTCAGAATTGATTGCAAACCAACCAAAGAAGTTTTAGAAAAGGATATTGAAAATCTTGTTTCAAAACAAATTTTTGCCAGATGGCAAGCCATTTTATCAGTATTTGATTTTGAAATAGAATTTCTAAAAGGCACAGAAAATAGTTTACCAGACTTTCTGACATGAGAATTCCTTACAGGAACAAGATGTCAGACAGACTCAGAACAAAAGCATCCTATGCAAAATCAATAGTTCCAATCCCTCTCAGTAATCCATACTCAGTATTGACTCCACCCAGAACTTTTCTCCCTCTTAGACCTCAATATTCAGCCTTAGTCTCGCCTTCTCAAACCTATTCCCAAGCAACTCTAAAGCGATCGCCTCCTAGTCCCAGTACTACTACTGAGCAAACTAGGTCTAGTCCATCCAAGTCTCCTGTGTTCAACCCATATTATAGTAAGAATTGCTCCCTTACCATTAAACTCTTAGAACCAGACGAAATTGGAGACAACCAAATCCCCAAGCTGTCCAGGATTTTCCCTTCGATTAATGGAAAAATCATGCAATACCACTTACCCAAAGGATTTCAAAGTCCCCTTAAAACCCAGGAATATTATGAGTTTATTTTAGTCGACACAGACTCAGCCGAAATAACCCATACATCAGAACAGAACTCAGAGGCAGTCGCCTATTCAAAGTGTAAGATTAAGAAGTTCATGACTAAACAAGAATGGAGAAACCCATATCAGCCCAGAACCTTTTCTCAAAAATACCAGCCTTCTCAATACAACTATTTTGACTATGAGGAAGCCTGGTATAAGGCCTTCTATCTTAAACCCACGGACCATAGTTGGTTCCTCAACTTCAGTCCGAAGATAGACAAAAGGATCCCAAGCTGGATTCATGATTGGTGGACCTACTTTGGGATAACAAAAGAAATAAATCCAGAACCAGCATTATCAGCATTGGTTTATTTCCACGATCGACTCAAAACAGCCCATTATGGAAACAAAACTATGATGTTCACAATTGAATTTCAAGTTCCATGGATTTTGGGATGGGATTTTGCTGTTAGTAGATCCCTTGATCAACAGTATCCACTTATCCTAGAAAGACGATTTAGGATCAAGTGGTGGAAAAACTTTCAATCCGGAGAAAGACTATCACTAAGTAACATCAACCGATGGCTAGTTACTTATGATAGCCCCAGACAATTCCCAAAAATGGAAAAACCTGCCCCAGAAAAAACTACCACTTCTCCTTCTTCAAGTAAAACTCTTAACAAAAAGGAACTAAAGAAAAAATTACTAGAGGAATTATCACAGCTAGGAGACTCTGATGAGGAGGAGGATATCAGTTCATCCCAGCCCAAGCCAACAGACCAACTATATCTATAGGATGCCCAGGATCCATATGAAGACTATGACATAATGTAGCCCAATACTATTCCAAACCTAGTCCACATATATGGAAACTAAACATCTTGCTTCCCAATCCAATAGTCCACAGACCTTTCAGCCTGCTTTAACCAGAACCCAGATCCAGTCCACAACTTTGGCCCAAAAACTCCAGTCTCACTATTCTCAGCAGCACTCTTATAGCACAGGTCACGCATGTGACTCCAGCAGTACTATTGTCACACATGTCTCACAAGAGACCCCAGCCTCATCAGCACTATTCTCATAGCACACTTTACAACCCAAAGTCACCCATGTGACTCCTCAGCCTTATCATGTCACCCATGTGACTCCTCGGCCCTACCAAAGGTCTGCCTCTCAGACGCACGGTCCTCAGACTTATCCTCCAGCACAGCAGCTACAATCAACCAGATAATGATACTTCAGCAACACCTCAGCAATTGCAACAATGGCACCTATATCTCAGCCAGCCACAACAGCTCACACATATGAAGCTACAGCAGCAACAGCCAGTCAGAATATGCCAACTCATATGAAGGACTTTTCTGGTATTAGAGCACTGTTATGGGAAGTAACTCAAGAGCAGCCGCACATGTGCTGCAGTGCTCAAAGGATAGCAAAGCCAGCTGTCCTAAATCCAGACGTCCTGCCCCAAACCCAACCAATACTGGATTTCAACCCCTTTGAAGTCCGCAGAAGCAGCTGTCCCCAAGGACAGATAGACTTTATCGAAGCCAGCCAGCCAGCTGTCTCCAAGGACAGACAGACTTTATCAAAGCCAGCCAGCCAGCTGTCCCCAAGGACAGACCTTATCAAAGTTAGCCAGCCCTGTCCCCAAGGACAGACAAACTTTATCAAAGCCAGCCAACCAGCTGTCCCCAAGGACAGAAATAATTGAAGACCAGCCAGATCACCTTTCGGATTTCAAAGGAAGTGAAGTCCGCACCAACCACTCCGGACTCCAACCAGTCTGAAGTCCGTTCAGACCAGTCTATAAAATGGATAGCCCTCAACCTGTGAGAGGCATCCGTACTCATCCACAATCATTACCCATCATCCATGTTCATGACCCTTAAACCTCCACCATAATCACCTAACCCTCATTCATGATCACTAAACCCATACTCCACTAAGGTCCACTCACCTCCACTCAAACTCCACTCCCCTCTCCACTAAGGCCTCCACCTCTTCCAAGCTATCTATAAAACCCTCCACCCATCCTCATACCTTCACACATTCACTCCTCCCTTAATCCTTCCATTCACCCGAGAACTCCTTAGCCTTCATCCATGAAAATCCCTAAGCCTCCACCCATAGCTATTAAACCTCTCTAAGCACTCCACCCATGGCTACCAAATCTCACCATTCATAGCCATCTCCTCTGTCATTAACCCAGACTTTCCATACACTCATTCTATAGAAATTAGTCACTCAGATCCCAAGCCCTCAGAAATGGTATCAGAGCCATGTTTGGCTAATTTTCTCTCTACCTCAGTCAAAGCCGAGTCCGGCTACCCTGTCAAGGCCAACTTGGGCCAACCTCATGTAATCTCTTAGTTGTAAGCTTTCAAGCTTTTAAGTTGTAAGTCTCTCCAGACTTAAGAAATCCAGTACCAGTTGTTCATTTCTGTGCAAGATTTAAACTTGTTTTCATCAGTATTTCAGCTACTTTATTTTATGCTTATGTGCAAAAATTCTCTTTTCCGGGGGAAAAGGGCATGGCAGGCATGGCAGTAGCAGTCTAGCCTCTCCTTTTTATGCATACATTTCTCCTTTTTATTTTATGCAAGTATTATATTATTTTCGGTATGCTTTTCCTTTTCCTTAAATCAGAAGCATCACGCCTCCTGAGCGACATATGCAAATATGTCTATGACCCATGGGAGTAATGAGCCCTTTGGCCGGACGTGAGCTTTCAGATCTAAGAAAACTATTTTTGCAATAGTTGTTTTACAGTTTTAAATTATGCTATTTAATTTTTGCACAAAAGCACAGCACCAATTCTTAGCATAAAAAATTATGGTTATAAAAATCAGTTAGATTAAACCCTGACTTTACCCTTCCGGTAAAGGGACAGGGTGTTAGGAAACATAGTTCCCTAACTCTTAGCATATTAAGTGGAAAAACTTTAGTTAAGCGGGCCTCTTAGTTATCCACCAGGTTCTTAGGACATGATGACCAGGAGACCGAGGTCGTTGGTAAGTGTAAGACTAGCAGAAAGGAGAGTAAGACCAGCAGTGTTCCCGACAGTGTTCCCGACTCATTATCAACCCTTAGAAAGCAGTGGAACAAATAATTAAGAGATTAACTAAGGTTTAGAAGCTTAAAATGTTAAAGGTTAGAGAACTATGAATCCTAAACACCTGAATCCAAACCAAAAATACAAACTAATGGAAGAAATGATCAAAAGATTAACCAAGTCCCGAAAACCTAACCTATTAGAAAAATTAGAAAAGTATGAGTCCAAAGACCAGGACTAGTTTTAGAATGAAACAATAAATATGATGACTCAATCAGCCTCTAGAATCCAAGCAAACTTGATCAATAATAAACTACCAAAGGTTGAGTACAAACAAATTTACAAAATAGGAACCTTTGAACTCTCAGAAGACTATAGTATTAAAACAGCAGAACATAGTCTTCCTGTTACGCTAGAAAATTGGCAGACCAGCATTAGACTCTTTAGAGATGAAGATCTCAAATCTATTGATACCAAGTACGGGTATGTTCACATTGCAGCCATCCAAGTAGGAATTATTCCAAACCTTAGGATTAGATAAACCAATCTTCATTGCCTTGAAAGATGGAAGGTTTCGTGTGGCAAACGATGCAGCACTTAGTATCATCAGCACCAATGCCCATTGGGGGCCGATTTATTTTAAAAATTATCCAGACCTTAGCACAGGAATTGACAGATCCATCAAAAACCTTCTAATTATAGATATTAAGGCCTCAGGTTATGAAAATATAGATCGAGAATTTGAACCACTTAGCATAGTTTATAGAATTATTTATAAGTTAATGACGACAAGAATCAATGTTAAAGGAATAAAAAGAACTCCAATAGGCCAAACGTTATTCTTAGCAATAGATGAAAGACATCATTCAATGACACCTCAGATGTACAAATGGAATGAAGTTGAAATTAAGAATAACTGGACTCTAGAACAAGTTCAACCCCCTAGAAAATCAGTAACTAAAAATCAAGCAATCCATGAAATCAACCAAGATGATGAAGGAAATGTAACTTACACTTTCAGAAGATCCTACAGCCTTAGAACACCTAGGACACCTAGGACAGAACCCAGAGAGATTAGCAATATTAGCACCAGAAACTTAAAGCTCAAGGGTGTAGACCTAGAACCCAACATTCCAAACCTATACTATGAGAATGACTACTCTCCAACTTACTCCCAAATGAGAGATGAAATACCTAACCAATTAAATATAATTTCAAAATATGAAATAGATAGAGAAAAGATTAGAGAAGATTTTCTATCAGAACAAAACAAAGAAAAAGAAAATGGCTCTTTGAAACCATAAATACAGAGGAAAGAGAGTCTCTTAAACAAGAGTATTATAATTGCATAAATGAGTTAAGACTAGAAATTTCTTACTTTATATGGCTTAAGGTAGCATGTAAAAATAAGGAAATCAAAGATAGGTACTCAACATGGCTCAGAGTAAGAAACCAA
Source organism: Calamus simplicifolius (assembly GCA_900491605.1). Lineage (NCBI taxonomy): Eukaryota > Viridiplantae > Streptophyta > Magnoliopsida > Arecales > Arecaceae > Calamus > Calamus simplicifolius. Next base: position 57,010 of record UESW01005093.1, on the reverse strand, counting down.
TAACCAACACCCTGCCAAATCATAAGGAATAATTTGAAAAACTACAAACAATAGAGAAATTAATTCAAGACACATCCCATTAGAAGAATGCCAAATTCAATATAAAAACCAGATCCTAGTAGCCTCTCCATTTAAGTATCTAAAGCCAGAACAAGAACAAGTAGAACAAGTAGCCACCACTAGCGAACTCAGAAAGATAATCCAGCAAAATAATTACAGTAATCAACTCTTACATACCATGTCAGACCAGCTAGACAAAATAGAAAAAAATGTCACCAAGGAAGGTGAAGGTTCCAAAATAATTCAAGAAATAAAAATGCAGAAACCCATTCTAGAAATAGACAATAGTTGGACAACAGGCTTTAGAACCAGAGAAGATAAGATTATGGACCAATTGGCAAAAAGACTCAGGGGAGTTAGACTAGGCATGATCTCAGTCCAAGACCAACTTAACAAAATCAAAACTGAAGGACAAACATATTACAGAAACAAAAGGACTATTATCCTAGACCTACACCCCCAGACATTCAATTCGAGGAAGGAAAAAACTTTAATAGAGAAATCTACTACGGCGATGGAATATATGAATGGAATATAGACGAAAAATCTGAACGAGAAATTTGGAATCTATTAAGAGAGATGACCATGGCCGCAGGGGCCCTAAGAGAAACAAAACCTCAGAAGAAAACAATGTAAAGATCTTAATACAAGGCTTTACCAGAATGTTAGAAGGATGGTGGAGCAGATATCTTACACAACAAGACAGAGACAATATACTAAATAGTAGAAAAATTCTAGTAAAACCAAACTCTTCAGAAATCACAGAAGAATCAAATGCTATAGAAACATTGATCCATGCCATCTACAGGCATTTCATAGGGTCAAGAGACCGCAAGCAAGAAAGTAACAAATGCTTTTAATGAAGCTTAAATGTTCCAAAATGCAAGACTTTAGATGGTACAAAATACCTTCCTTTGTAGAGTACTAGAAAGGGAAGACTGCAATTCTTCCTTTTAGAAAGAAAAGTTTATTTCAGGATTACCTAGACTTTTCTCAGAAAAGGTAAGCGAGGCATTAATAGAAGAATGTGGAGGCAATATCATATGGGAAAAAGTTACCTATGGAGACATTAGCAATATCATTCAACAAATTGCTTTAAAAACATGCATAGAAATACAACTCCAGTCTAAATTAAAGAAAGAGGAAGAAACTTCAAGAAAAGAACTAGGAGGTTTCTGTAAACAATACGGATACGAAGCCTTAACTCCACCTTCAAAAAAGGAACAGAAAGTCAATAGAAAAACCATATACCCCAAAACCTATAGATCTCGGTTCAATAGACAAAATGAATACCCATGATGGGAAAAAAGGAAACTAAGCAAACAGAAACCTAGAAAGCCTCCCCTATGGAATAAAGGAAAAAGAGAATCTAATCCAAAACAAGAAAATGCCCCAATATGTTTTGGTTGTGGAAGAGAAGGACATTACAAGAGAAACTGTAGAATATCTCAGATTCAGAAATTAGACATCCCTTATAAACAAAAAGAAGAAATAGTAAAAATTATGTTCTCAAACAACGAGGATAACTATTCCTCGAAGAAGAGGGAAACACTTCAGAAGAATAAATCCAACTAATTGAAGAAAATAGTTCCTCAGAAACAGAAAGATCTTCTTCATCCTACTTAGAAGGAATAAATCGACTAAAATCCTTATTTTTACATGCTACCTTAAGCCATATAAAGTAAGGAATTTCTAGTCTTAACTCGTTTATGCAATTATAATACTCTTGTTTAAGAGACTCTCTTTCCTCTGTATTTATGGTTTCAAAGAGCCATTTTTTTTTTCTTTGTTTTGTTCTGATAGAAAATCTTCTCTAATCTTTTTTTATCTATTTCATATTTTGAAATTATATTTAATTGGTTAGGTATTTCATCTCTCATTTGGGAGTAAGTTGGAGAGTAGTCATTCTCATAGTATAGGTTTGGAATGTTGGGTTCTAGGTCTACACCCTTGAACTTTAAGTTTCTGGTGCTAATATTGCTGATCTCTCCGGGTTCTGTACTAGGTGTCCTAGGTGTTCTAAGGCTGTAGGATCTTCTGAAAGTGTAAGTTACATTTCCTTCATCATCTTGGTTGATTTCATGGATTGCTTGATTTTTAGTTACTGATTTTCTAGGGGGTTGAACTTGTTCTAGAGTCCAGTTATTCTTAATTTCAACTTCATTCCATTTTTACATCTGAGGTGTCATTGAATGATGTCTTTCATCTGTTGCTAAGAATAACGTTTGGCCTATTAGAGTTCTTTTTATTCCTTTAACATTGATTCTTGTCGTCATTAACTTATAAACAATTCTATAAACTATGCTAAGTGGTTCAAATTCTGGATCTATATTTTCATAACCTGAGGCCTTAATATCTATAATTAGAAGGTTTTTGATGGATCTGTCAATTCCTGTGCTAAGGTCTGGATAATTTTTAAAATAAATCGGCCCCCAATGGGCATTGGTGCTGATGATACTAAGTGCTGCATCGTTTGCCTCGCGAAACCTTCCATCTTTCAAGGCAATGAAGATTGGTTTATCTAATCCTAATCTATGGTTTGGAATAATTCCTACTTGGATGGCTGCAATGTGAACATACCCGTACTTGGTATCAATAGACTTGAGATCTTCATCTCTAAAGAGTCTAATGCTGGTCTGCCCATTTTCTAGCGTAACAGGAAGACTATGTTCTGCTGTTTTAATCCTATAGTCTTCTGAGAGTTCAAAGGTTCCTATTTTGTAAATTTGTTTGTACTCAACCTTTGGTAGTTTATTATTGATCAAGTTTGCTTGGATTCTAGAGGCTGATTGAGTCATCATATTTATTGTTTCATTCTGAAACTGGTCCTGGTCTTTGGACTCATACTTTTCTAATTTTTCTAATAGGTTAGGTTTTCGGGACTTGGTTAATCTTTTGATCATTCCTTCCATTAGTTTGTATTTTTGGTTTGGATTCGGGTGTTTAGGATTCATAGTTCTCTAACCTTTAACATTTTAAGCTTCTAAACCTTAGTTAATCTCTTAATTATTTGTTCCACTGCTTTCTAAGGGTTGATAATGAGTCAGGAACACTGCCGGGAACACTGCTGGTCTTACGCTCCTTTCTGCCAGTCTTACGCTTACCAACGACCTCGGTCTCCTGGTCATCATGTCCTAAGAACCTGGTGGATAACTAAGAGGCCCGCTTAACTAAAGTTTTTCCACTTAATATGCTAAGAGTTAGGGAACTATGTTTCCTAACACCCTGTCCCTTTACCGGAAGGGTAAAGTCAGGGTTTAATCTAACTGATTTTTATAACCATAATTTTTTATGCTAAGAATTGGTGCTGTGCTTTTGTGCAAAAATTAAATAGCATAATTTAAAACTGTAAAACAACTATTGCAAAAATAGTTTTCTTAGATCTGAAAGCTCACGTCCGGCCAAGGGCTCATTACTCCCATGGGTCATAGACATATTTGCATATGTCCGCTCAGGAGGCGTGATGCTTCTGATTTAAGGAAAAGGAAAAGCATACGAAAATAATATGCTTGCATGAAATAAAAAGGAGAAATGTATGCATAAAAAGGAGAGGCTAGACTGCTACTGCCATGCCTGCCATGCCCTTTCCCCCGGAAAAGAGAATTTTTGCACATAAGCATAAAATAAAGTAGCTGAAATACTGATGAAAACAAGTTTAAATCTTGCACAGAAATGAACAACTGGTACTGGATTTCTTAAGTCTGGAGAGACTTACAACTTAAAAGCTTGAAAGCTTACAACTAAGAGATTACATGAGGTTGGCCCAAGTTGGCCTTGACAGGGTAGCCGGACTCGGCTTTGACTGAGGTAGAGAGGAAATTAGCCAAACATGGCTCTGATACCATTTCTGAGGGCCTGGGATCTGAGTGACTAATTTCTATAGAATGAGTGTATGGAAAGTCTGGGTTAATGACAGAGGAGATGGCTATGAATGGTGAGATTTGGTAGCCATGGGTGGAGTGCTTAGAGAGGTTTAATAGCTATGGGTGGAGGCTTAGGGATTTTCATGGATGAAGGCTAAGGAGTTCTCGGGTGAATGGAAGGATTAAGGGAGGAGTGAATGTGTGAAGGTATGAGGATGGGTGGAGGGTTTTATAGATAGCTTGGAAGAGGTGGAGGCCTTAGTGGAGAGGGGAGTGGAGTTTGAGTGGAGGTGAGTGGACCTTAGTGGAGTATGGGTTTAGTGATCATGAATGAGGGTTAGGTGATTATGGTGGAGGTTTAAGGGTCATAAACATGGATGATGGGTAATGATTGTGGATGAGTACGGATGCCTCTCACAGGTTGAGGGCTATCCATTTTATAGACTGGTCTGGACGGACTTCAGACTGGTTGGAGTCCGGAGTGGTTGGTGCGGACTTCACTTCCTTTGAAATCCGAAAGGTGATCTGGCTGGTCTTCAATTATTTCTGTCCTTGGGGACAGCTGGTTGGCTGGCTTTGATAAAGTTTGTCTGTCCTTGGGGACAGCTGGCTGGCTGACTTTGATAAGGTCTGTCCTTGGGGACAGCTGGCTGGCTGGCTTTGATAAAGTCTGTCTGTCCTTGGGGACAGCTGGCTGGCTGGCTTCGATAAAGTCTGTCTGTCCTTGGGGACAGCTAGCTTCTGCGGACTTCAAATGGGTTGAAATCCAGTATTGGTTGGGTTTGGGGCAGGACGTCTGGATTTAGGACAGCTGGCTTTGCTATCCTTTGAGCACTGCAGCACATGTGCGGCTGCTCTTGAGTTACTTCCCGTAACAGTGCTCTAATACCAGAAAAGTCCTTCATATGAGTTGGCATATTCTGACTGGCTGTTGCTGCTGTAGCTTCATATGTGTGAGCTGTTGTGGCTGGCTGAGATATAGGTGCCATTGTTGCAATTGCTGAAGTGTTGCTGAAGTGTCATATCTGGTTGATTGTAGCTGCTGTGCTGGAGGATAAGTCTGAGGAGCGTGCGTCTGAGAGGCAGACCTTTGGTAGGGCCGAGGAGTCACATGGTGACCTGATAAGGCTGAGGAGTCATATGGGTGACTTGATGAAGAGGCCATGGTAGGGCCGAGGAGTCACATGGGTGACTTTGTTGTGAAGTGTGCCATGATAGTGCTAATGGGAATAGTGCTGATGAGGCTGGGGTCTCGTGTGAGACATGTGTGACAATAGTACTGCTGGAGTCACATGCGTGACCTGTGCGATAAGAGTGCTGCTGAAAATAGTGAGACTGGAGTTTTTGGGCCAAAGTTGTGGACTGGATCTGGGTTCTGGTTAAAGCAGGCTGAAAGGTCTGTGGACTATTGGATTGGGAAGCAAGAGGTTTAGTTTCCATATATGTGGACTGGGTTTGGAATAGTATTGGGCTACATTATGTCATAGTCTTCATATGGATCCTGGGCATCCTGTAGATATAGTTGGTCTGTTGGCTTGGGCTGGGATGAACTGATATCCTCCTCCTCATCAGAGTCTCCTAGCTGTGATAATTCCTCTAGTAATTTTTTCTTTAGTTCCTTTTTGTTAGGAGTTTTACTTGAAGAAGGAGAAGTGGTAGTTTTTTCTGGGGCAGGTTTTTCTATTTTTGGGAATTGTCTGGGGCTATCATAAGTAACTAGCCATCGGCTGATGTTACTTAGTGATAGTCTTTCTCCGGATTGAAAGTTTTTCCACCACTTGATCCTAAATCGTCTTTCTAGGATAAGTGGATACTGTTGATCAAGGGATCTACTAACAGCAAAATCCCATCCCAAAATCCATGGAACTTGAAATTCAATTGTGAACATCATAGTTTTGTTTCCATAATGGGCTGTTTTGAGTCGATCGTGGAAATAAACCCATGCTGATAATGCTGGTTCTGGATTATTTCTTTTGTTATCCCAAAGTAGGTCCACCAATCATGAATCCAGCTTGGGATCCTTTTGTCTATCTTGGACTGAAGTTGAGGAACCAACTATGGTCCGTGGGTTTAAGATAGAAGGCCTTATACCAGGCTTCCTGATAGTCAAAATAGTTGTATTGAGAAGGCTGGTATTTTTGAGAAAAGGTTCTGGGCTGATATGGGTTTCCCCATTCTTGTTTAGTCATGAACTTCTTAATCTTACACTTTGAATAGGCGACTGCCTCTGAGTTCTGTTCTGATGTATGGGTTATTTCGGCTGAGTCTGTGTCGACTAAAATAAACTCATAATATTCCTGGGTTTTAAGGGGACTTTGAAATCCTTTGGGTAAGTGGTATTGCATGATTTTTCCATTAATCGAAGGGAAAATCCTGGACAGCTTGGGGATTTGGTTGTCTCCTATTTCGTCTGGTTCTAAGAGTTTAATGGTAAGGGAGCAATTCTTACTATAATATGGGTTGAACACAGGAGACTTGGATGGACTAGACCTAGTTTGCTCAGTAGTAGTACTGGGACTAGGAGGCGATCGCTTTAGAGTTGCTTGGGAATAGGTTTGAGAAGGCGAGACTAAGGCTGAATATTGAGGTCTAAGAGGGAGAAAAGTTCTGGGTGGAGTCAATACTGAGTATGGATTACTGAGAGGGATTGGAACTATTGATTTTGCATAGGATGCTTTTGTTCTGGGTCTGTCTGACATCTTGTTCCTGTAAGGAATTCTCGTGTCAGAAAGTCTGGTAAACTATTTTCTGTGCCTTTTAGAAATTCTATTTCAAAATCAAATACTGATAAAATGGCTTGCCATCTGGCAAAAATTTGTTTTGAAACAAGATTTTCAATATCCTTTTCTAAAACTTCTTTGGCTGGTTTGCAATCAATTCTGAGAAGGAATTTTTTGAAATATAAATCCTCTTGGAATTTTTGTATGCATAGGACTATTGACAAAACTTCCTTTTTTATTATGCTATAATTTGTTTGAGCATTAGTCCATATTCCCGAGTGATATCTGACTAATGTTTCTTTGTTATGGGTTTTTTGTTTGAGGATTCCTCCAAATCCTATTTCTGAGGCATCTGTCTCTACTATTACTAAGGCTGCTGGGTCTAGTAATTCTAAGCAAGGAAGGTTTTTGACTATAGTTTTTACTTTTTTGACTACTTGGGTATGTTCTTCTGTCCATCCTTTTTTCTTTTTTCTAAGCTGAGCGTACAGGGGTTCTAGAGTGATCCTGATATTTGGGATAAAGTCTGAGACATAATTAAGGCATCCTAGAAATCGTTGTAACTGGGTTTTTTCTTTGATTTCATCTGGAAATTTATCTGCGAATTCTATCGACCTTTCTATGGGTTTGATAGTTCCCTGATAAATATAGTGTCCTAGAAATCTGACTTTGGTCTGAAAGATTTTGATCTTGGGTGCTGAGATTGCTAGCCCATTTTGTTTTGCTAAATTGTGAAAGAGTCTAATGTGTTTAACATGCTTTTCTAGATCTTCTGAGAAGATAAGGACGTCGTCTATATAAACTATTATGAACTGGGTAAATTGATTAAAAATTTCATTCATCATGTTCTGGAATTCGCTAGGGGCATTTTTTAAACCAAAAGGCATTACATTCCATTCGTAATGTCCAAATGGTACAGTGAACGCTGTTTTGTATCTATCTTCTTCAGTTATTTGTATCTGCCAAAATCCTGATTTCATGTCAAACTTGGAAAATATTTTTGCTTTATATAGTCTGGATAACAAGTCTTTTTTATTAGGTATGGGATATCTAATCCATTCTAAAACTTTATTTAAAGGTTTATAATTTATGACTAGTCTAGGTGTTCCTCTTTCTAATTCCGAAGCTTTCTGGACATAAAAGGCTGAACATGACCATGGAGACTTGCTTGGTCTAATAAGTCTTTTGTCTAAGAGATCTGCTATCTCCTTTTTACAATATTCTAATAGTTCTAGGTTCATCTGAATTGGTCTGGCCTTTGTCGGGATATTAGTTTCTTTGAAGTCTTTAATATAAGGCAAGCTGACCTGGTGCTTCTTTCTATTCCAGAAGGCTGTAGGGTCTTGGCTGCACAATTCTTTTTCTAAGTTTTCTTGGATACCTTTTATTTTAGTTTTCCATGATTCTAGATGTAGTTGTTCTTCTATTCTATTTGTCTTTATTTCTTCTTTAAGTTGTTTTTTATCCTTCAAGGACTGTATCTTTTGGCTGGAATCTTTTAGTTGATTAATCCTTTTGAGTTCAACGGGGCTTACGAATTTGAAGGTGACTGGATTTTCTAAGACATAGGTGGTTATGCCTTTCTTATTAATCTCTAGTTCATAGAGGAGTGTTAGAAACGGTGTACCTAGAATGACTGTTTGGATATCTTTAACTACAATGAAAGTTATTTTAAAGCAAATGTTGTCTTGGCAGACATGCACATCTGGAATTTTATATTTTACTTTAAGATTTTTACTGTTGGCTGTATAGAGTTTTTCCCTGGTTTCTTCATAATATTTTCTAGGAAATAGTTCCTCTGGAATGCAATTCATGTCTGCTCCTGAGTCTACTAAAGCATAGGTTTCCCTAATCTCATTTTTGACTACTAGATTCACTTTAATATGCCACTTTTGTCTTTCAACTATCGTAGTATGATCTTCTTGTTCTTTTTCTGCTGGTCCTTCTTCTAAGGATTCTTCTTTTTCCTTATTTGATTTTTTTAGATTTTGTATTTTTGACTGTACTTTTTTAATTTCTTGTCTTATTTGTTCGTTTTCTAGTTTAGGTTGTTTAACTAATCTTATTTTGGGGTTTTCTTCTTGTCTGATTGTCTTAGCGTCTCTGTTTCATTTTGTTGGATTGATTCTTTATTGTTACTGTCGGGTTTTTCTTGGTTTGACTGTCTTCCTTCTAATTGAGGATATTTTAGGGTCTGGTCCTTATAATAATTTCTTCTTCTAAGAGAGTTATATTCTGAATTAATTACTCCCAATGATTTGAAAAGGCGTTGGTCTTGTATTTCTAGCCATTTTAAGTACTTATTCTTGATTTCCTTATTTTGGCATGCTACCTTAAGCCATACAAAGTAAGGAATCTCTAGTCTTAGTTCTTTCATACAACTATAATACTCTTGTTTAAGGGTCTCTCTTTCTTCTGTATTTATGGTCTCAAAGAGCCATTTTCTTTTTTCTTTATTTTGTTCTGATAGAAAATCTGCCTTGATCTGTTCTTTGTTTATTTCATATTCTTTTAAGGCTATGGGTTTGTCTTTTAATTGATTAAAAAGTTCATTTCTTATAATTTGTCTTAACATGTTTAGGACTTCTTTTGGTTTAGGCTCGGGTGTTTAGGATTCATAGTTCTCTAACCTTTAACGTTTTAAGCTTCTAAACCTTAGTTAATCTCTTAATTATTTGTTCCACTGCTTTCTAAGGGTTGATAATGAGTCAGGAACACTGCCGGAACACTGCTAGTCTTACGCTCCTTTCTGCCAGTCTTACGCTTACCAACGACCTCGGTCTCCTGGTCATCATGTCCTAAGAACCTGGTGGATAACTAAGAGGCCCGCTTAACTAAAGTTTTTCCACTTAATATGCTAAGAGTTAGGGAACTATGTTTCCTAACACCCTGTCCCTTTACCGAAGGGTAAAGTCAGGTTTAATCTAACTGATTTTTAACCACAATTTTTTATGCTAAGAATTGGTGCTGTGCTTTTGTGCAAAAATTAAATAGCATAATTTAAAACTGTAAAACAACTATTGCAAAAATAGTTTTCTTAGATCTGAAAGCTCACGTCCGGCTAGGGGCTCATTACTCCCGTGGGTCATAGACATATTTGCATATGTCGCTCAGGAGGCGTGATGCTTCTGATTTAAGGAAAAGGAAAAGCATATGAAAATAATATGCTTGCATGAAATAAAAAGGAGAAATGTATGCATAAAAAGGAGAGGCTAGACTGCTACTGCCATCTGCCCCCTTCTCCCCCGGAAAAGAGAATTTTTATACATAAGCATAAAAAAAGTAGCTGAAATACTGATGAAAACAAGTTTAAATCTTGCACAGAATGAACAACTGGTACTAGATTTCTTAAGTCTGGAGAGACTTACAACTTAAAAGCTTGAAAGCTTACAACTGAGAGATTACATGAGGTTGGCCCAAGTTGGCCTTGACAGGGTAGCCAGACTCGGCTTTGACTGAGGTAGAGAGAAATTAGCCAAACAAGGCTCTGATACCAATTCTGAGGGCCTGGGATCTGAGTGACTAATTTCTATAGAATGAGTTTCTGGAAAGTCTGGGTTAATGACAGAGGAGATGGCTATGATGGTGAGATTTGGTAGCCATGGGTGGAGGCTTAGAGAGGTTTAATAGCTATGGGTGGAGGCTTAGGGATTTTCATGGATGAAGGCTAAGGAGTTCTCGGGTGAATGGAAGGATTAAGGGAGGAGTGAATGTGTGAAGGTATGAGGATGGGTGGAGGGTTTTATAGATAGCTTGGAAGAGGTGGAGGCCTTAGTGGAGAGGGGAGTGGAGTTTGAGTGGAGGTGAGTGGACCTTAGTGGAGTATGGGTTTAGTGATCATGAATGAGGGTTAGGTGATTATGGTGGGTTTAAGGGTCATGAACATGGATGATGGGTAATGATTGTGGATGAGTGCGGATGCCTCTCACAGGTTGAGGGCTATCCATTTTATAGACTGGTCTGGACGGACTTCAGACTGGTTGGAGTCCGGAGTGGTTGGTGCGGACTTCACTTCCTTTGAAATCCGAAAGGTGATCTGGCTGGTCTTCAATTATTTCTGTCCTTGGGGACAGCTGGTTGGCTGGCTTTGATAAAGTTTGTCTGTCCTTGGGGACAGCTGGCTGGCTAACTTTGATAAGGTCTGTCTTGGGGACAGCTGGCTGGCTGGCTTTGATAAAGTCTGTCTGTCCTTGGGGACAGCTGGCTGGCTGGCTTCGATAAAGTCTATCTGTCCTTGGGGACAGCTGGCTTCTGCGGACTTCAAAGGGGTTGAAATCCAGTATTGGTTGGGTTTGGGGCAGGACGTCTGGATTTAGGACAGCTGGCTTTGCTATCCTTTGAGCACTGCAGCACATGTGCGGCTGCTCTTGAGTTACTTCCCGTAACAGTGCTCTAATACCAGAAAAGTCCTTCATATGAGTTGGCATATTCTGACTGGCTGTTGCTGCTGTAGCTTCATATGTGTGAGCTTTTGTGGCTGGCTGAGATATAGGTGCCATTGTTGCATTGCTGAGGTGTTGCTGAAGTGTCATTATCTGGTTGATTGTAGCTGCTGTGCTGGAGGATAAGTCTGAGGAGCGTGCGTCTGAGAGGCAGACCTTTGGTAGGGCCAAGGAGTCACATGGGTGACCTGATAAGGCTGAGGAGTCACATGGGTGACTTGAAGAAGATGAAGAGTCACATGCCATGGTAGGGCCGAGGAGTCACATGGGTGACTTTGTTGTAAAGTGTGCTATGAGAATAGTGCTGATGAGGCTGGGGGTCTCTTGTGAGACATGTGTGACAATAGTACTGCTGGAGTCACATGCGTGACCTGTGCGATAAGAGTGCTGCTGAAAATAGTGAGACTGAAGTTTTTGGGCCAAAGTTGTGGACTGGATCTGGGTTCTGGTTAAAGCAGGCTGAAAGGTCTGTGGACTATTGGATTGGGAAGCAAGAGGTTTAGTTTCCATATATGTGGACTAGGTTTGGAATAGTATTGGGCTACATTATGTCATAGTCTTCATATGGATCCTGGGCATCCTGTAGATATAGTTGGTCTGTTGGCTTGGGCTGGGATGAACTGATATCCTCCTCCTCATCAGAGTCTCCTAGCTGTGATAATTCCTCTAGTAATTTTTTCTTTAGTTCCTTTTTGTTAGGAGTTTTACTTGAAGAAGGAGAAGTGGTAGTTTTTTCTGGGGCAGGTTTTTCCATTTTTGGGAATTGTCTGGGGCTATCATAAGTAACTAGCCATCGGCTGATGTTACTTAGTGATAGTCTTTCTCCGGATTGAAAGTTTTTCCACCACTTGATCCTAAATCGTCTTTCTAGGATAAGTGGATACTGTTGATCAAGGGATCTACTAACAGCAAAATCCCATCCCAAAATCCATGGAACTTGAAATTCAATTGTGAACATCATAGTTTTGTTTCCATAATGGGCTGTTTTGAGTCGATCGTGGAAATAAACCCATGCTGATAATGCTGGTTCTGGAATTATTTCTTTTGTTATCCCAAAGTAGGTCCACCAATCATGAATCCAGTTTGGGATCCTTTTGTCTATCTTCGGACTGAAGTTGAGGAACCAACTATGGTCCATGGGTTTAAGATAGAAGGCCTTATACCAGGCTTCCTGATAGTCAAAATAGTTGTATTGAGAAGGCTGGTATTTTTGAGAAAAGGTTCTGGGCTGATATGGGTTTCCCCATTCTTGTTTAGTCATGAACTTCTTAATCTTACACTTTGAATAGGCGACTGCCTCTGAGTTCTGTTCTGATGTATGGGTTATTTCGGCTGAGTCTGTGTCGACTAAAATAAACTCATAATATTCCTGGGTTTTAAGGGGACTTTGAAATCCTTTGGGTAAGTGGTATTGCATGATTTTTCCATTAATCGAAGGGAAAATCCTGGACAGCTTGGGGATTTTGTTGTCTCCTATTTCGTCTGGTTCTAAGAGTTTAATGGTAAGGGAGCAATTCTTACTATAATATGGGTTGAACACAGGAGACTTGGATGGACTAGACCTAGTTTGCTCAGTAGTAGTACTGGGACTAGGAGGCGATCGCTTTAGAGTTGCTTGGGAATAGGTTTGAGAAGGCGAGACTAAGGCTGAATATTGAGGTCTAAGAGGGAGAAAAGTTCTGGGTGGAGTCAATACTGAGTATGGATTACTGAGAGGGATTGGAACTATTGATTTTGCATAGGATGCTTTTGTTCTGGGTCTGTCTGACATCTTGTTCCTGTAAGGAATTCTCGTGTCAGAAAGTCTGATAAACTATTTTCTATGCCTTTTAGAAATTCTATTTCAAAATCAAATACTGATAAAATGGCTTGCCGTCTGGCAAAAATTTGTTTTGAAACAAGATTTTCAATATCCTTTTCTAAAACTTCTTTGGCTGGTTTGCAATCAATTCTGAGAAGGAATTTTTTGAAATATAAATCCTCTTGGAATTTTTGTATGCATAGGACTATTGACAAAACTTCCTTTTTTACTATGCTATAATTTGTTTGAGCATTAGTCCATATTCTCGAGTGATATGACTAATGTTTCTTTGTTATGGGTTTTTTGTTTGAAGATTCCTCCAAATCCTATTTCTGAGGCATCTGTCTCTACTATTACTAAGGCTGCTGGGTCTAGTAATTCTAAGCAATGAAGGTTTTTGACTATAGTTTTTACTTTTTTGACTACTTGGGTATGTTCTTCTGTCCATCCTTTTTTCTTTTTTCTAAGCTGAGCGTACAGGGGTTCTAGAGTGATCCTGATATTTGGGATAAAGTCTGAGACATAATTAAGGCATCCTAGAAATCGTTGTAACTGGGTTTTTTCTTTGATTTCATCTGGAAATTTATTTGCAAATTCTATCGACCTTTCTATGGTTTTGATAGTTCCCTGATAAATATAGTGTCCTAGAAATCTGACTTTGGTATGAAAGATTTTGATCTTGGGTGCTGAGATTGCTAGCCCATTTTGTTTTGCTAAATTGTGAAAGAGTCTAATGTGTTTAACATGCTTTTCTAGATCTTCTGAGAAGATAAGGACGTCGTCTATATAAACTATTATGAACTGGGTAAATTGATTAAAAATTTCATTCATCATGTCCTGAAATTCGCAGGGGCATTTTTTAAACCAAAAGGCATTACATTCCATTCGTCAAAAACTATAGTCAAAAAACTATAGTCAAAAACCTTCCTTGCCTAGAGTTACTAGACCCGGCAGCCTTAATCATAGTAGAAACAGATGCCTCAGAAATAGGATTTGAAGGAATCCTTAAGCAAAAACCCATAACAAAGAAGCATTAGTTAGATATCACTCGGGGATATGGACTAATGCTCAAACAAATTACAGCATAGTATAAAAGGAAGTTTTGTCAATTGTCCTATGCATTCAAAAATTCCAAGAGGATTTATATTTCAAAAAAATTCTTCTTAGAATTGATTGCAAACCAGCCAAAGAAGTTTTAGAAAAGGACATTGAAAATCTGGTTTCAAAACAAATTTTTGCTAGATGGCAGGCCATTTTATCAGTATTTGATTTTGAAATAGAATTTCTAGAAAATAGTTTGCCAGACTTTCTGACCCGAGAATTCCTTACAAGAACAAAATGTCAGACAGACCCAGGACTAAAGCATCCTATGCAAAATCGTTAGTTCCGATCCCTCTCAGTAACCCATATTCAGTATTGACTCCACCCAGAACTTTCCTCCCTCTTAGACCTCAGTACTCAGCCTTAGTCTCACCCTCTCAAACCTATTCCCAAGCAGCCCAGAAGCGGTCGCCTCCTAGTCCCAATACTACTACTGAGCAAACCAGATCTAGTCCTTCCAAATCGCCCATGTTCAACCCATATTATAGTAAGAATTGCTCCCTTACTGTTAAACTCTTAGAACCAGACGAAATAGGAGAAAACCAAGTCCCCAAGCTGTCCAAGATTTTCCCTTCGATCAATGGAAAAATCATGCAATACCACTTACCCGAAGGATTTCAAAACCCGTTTAAAACCCAAGAATATTATGAATTTATCTTAGTTGACACAGACTCAGCCGAAATAACCCATACATCGGAACATAACTCAGAGGCAGTCGCCTATTCAAAGTGTAAGATTAAGAAATTTATGACTAAACAAGAATGGGGAAACCCATATCAGCCCAGAACCTTTTCTCAAAAATACCAGCCTTCTCAATACAATTATTTTGACTACCAAGAAGCCTGGTATAAGGCCTTCTATCTTAAGCCCACGGACCATAGTTGGTTCCTCAACTTCAGTCCAAAGATAGATAAAAAATCCCAAGCTGGATTCATGATTGGTGGACCTACTTTGGAATAACAAAAGAAATAATTCCAGAACCAGCATTATCAGCATGGGTTTATTTCCATGATCGACTCAAAACAGCCCATTATGGAAACAAACCTATAATGTTCACTATTGAATTTCAAGTCCCATGAATTTTGGGATGGGATTTTGCTATTAGCAGATCCCTTGATCAACAGTATCCACTCATCCTAGAAAGACATTTAGGATCTAGTGGTGGAAAAACTTTCAATCCAGAGAAAGGTTATCACTAAGTAACATCAGCCGATGGCTAATTACTTATGATAGTCCCAGACAATTCCCAAAGATAGAAAAACCTACCCTAGAAAAGACTACTACTACTCCTTCAAGCAAAACTCCTAGCAAAAAGGAAATAAAGAAAAAATGATTAGAAGAATTATCACTAGGAGACTCTGATGAGGAGAAAGATATCAGTTCATCTCAGCCCAAGCCCGCGGACCAACTATATCTACAGGATGCCCAGGATCCATATGAGGACTACGACATAATGTAGCCCAAGACCATACATCTTCACCCATGTAAAGTTTTCTCAGCCTATGACTATGAAAAACCAAGCCCGAAGATTCTGGCCCAAAAACCCCAGCCTCATCAGTACATACCCATCAGCACTATTCTCATCAGCACCATCATGGCACACTTCATGACAAGATCACCCATGCGACTCTCCGACCGCACATTTCACAACAAAGTCACCCATGTGACTCTCCGGCCCTACTCTCTAGCTTTTTCAAGACACCCATGTGACTCTTCAGCCTTATCAGGTCACCCATGTGACTCCTCGACCCTACCAAAGGAGAGTTCCTCAGAAGCACTCTCCTCAGACTTATCCTCCAGCACAACAGCTACAACCAACCAGATGTTGACACTTCAGCAATTGCAACAATGGCACCTATATCTCCGCCAGCCACAACAGTCCACGCATATGAAGCTACAGCAGCAACAGCCAGTCAAAATATGCTAACTCATATGAAGGACTTTTCTGGTATTAGAGCACTGTTACAGGAAGTAACTCAAAGCAGCCGCACATGTGCTGCAGTGCTCAAAGGATGGCAAAGCCAGCTATCCTAAAATCCAGACGTCCTGCCCCAAACCCAAAACCAATACTGGATTTCAACCCATTTGAAGTCCATAGAAGCCAGCTGTCCCCAAGGACAGACTTTATCAAAGCCAGCAAGCCAGCTGACCCCAAGGACAGACAGACATTATCAAAGCCAGCCAGCTGTCCCCTAGGATAGACAGACTTTATCAAAGCCAGCCAAGCCAGCTATCCCCAAGGAAGATAGACTTTATCAAAGCCAGCCAGCCAGCTATCCCCAAGGACAGACAAACTTTATCAAAGCCAGCCAAGCTAGCTGTCCCCAAGGACAGACAGACTTTATCAAAGCCAGCCAGCCAGCTATCCCCAAGGACAGACATACTTTATCAAAGCCAGCCAACCAGCTATCCCCAAGGACAGAAATAATTGAAGGCCAGCCAGATCACCTTTCGGATTTCAAATGAAGTGATGTCCGCACCAACCACTCCGGACTCCAACCAGCCTGAAGTCTGTCCAGTCCAGTCTATAAAACGGATAGCCCTCAGCATGTGAGAGGCATCCGCACTCATCGCACCCATACTCAAGCCTTCTCTCTTGACCACCATGACCACTAAGCCTCCACCATAGCCACTTTAACTTACTAAAGCCTCCACTCAAAACCTCCACTCATGGCCACTTAACCCCTTAATGCCTTATCCACTACCCTAATGGCTAATCCACTATCTCATCCACTATCTTTCCCTCTCCTATAAATATCCCTCACAAAACCTCCTCACACTCATCTTACCATACACCCGAGAACATCTTCTCTTACCCTCTTCATCTATGAACCTAACCTCATCCTCCATGGCCACCCCCTCATCCTCCTTAAACCTTCATCATCCCTTACCTCTCATCACCCAAGTATCTACCTTCATCCCTAAACACTTTCATCTGATACCATTTATGAGGCCTGGGATCTGAGTGACTAATTTTCTTTTTAGTTTTTAGGAATATTCATTCCTTGGATCTGAGATATTTTATATTTCTGCAACTTTTACTAAAGTGACCTTTCTTTCCCACCTAAAGCAGGTTGGTGTTTTCTCTCTCTTTGGTTGAGACTTGGACTCTTTTCTCCATTTAGGAGCTTCTCTAGTCTTTTGTTCTCTGAATATTTTTCTTCCCTTATTTGGGTATTTGATCGTTTTGGTTTTATAATATTTTGGATTTTCTAATTTTTTATTAATTTTTTTTTTCTTCTTAGAGGGAGGCACTAGGATTTCATATCCATATTGCCCACAAAATCCTCATAATTCTTTTTTAGTTCTAATTTCATCTCTTTTTAGTTTAGACTGGAGTTTCATTTCAGTGCATATTTTAAGTCCTATTTTGTTAATTATTCCAAAGATATCACCATAATGAACAGTAATGAATACTGACTAAGGCTCTTGAGTTTCTTAAATCTTAAAAGGTCTCTCGGCCGTAGCTCATTACTCCCATGGGTCATAAGTGTACTTGCATACACCCACTCAGGAGGTGAGATACTTTTGGATTTATGAAACTTGATACTGTTGTATGTGTGTGCGTGGAGATCTAACCTGGCTCTGATACCATTTGGGTGCGGAATAAAATGCAGCTAAAAAACAGATGAAAGAAAATTCTATTTAAATCATAGAGTGCAATGAATAGTAAAAGTGAACAGTAATGAACAGTAACTATGAACAGTAACGATAAATAGTACTGCAGGAGTCTAATATTGCAGCTGTGAATAGTACTGATGAACAGTAATGAACAGTAAAATTTTAGGAAAAGCATTACTGTTGAAGTTTTGCTGAAAGCTTATATTAGGCTTATGTAATACTGATTACAAAGTACTAAAGTCCTATATAAAACTGATAAACACTGATATAAAGACTTACACAAACACAAAACCTTTGCATAAAAGCTAAATTTTAGCTAAGATAAAAGTTGATAAAAGATTTTTTACATGGAACTGTCTTCTGAGATTATAGTCTTCCTCTAATCAGTCTGTAGTCAAGAAACTAGTTGCCATTTCTTCGATTCCCATTATGGTCCAGGTTGCATTATCTATGACTTTCTGAAGGCAAGTAGTAGGTAGGGATATTTTTCAAGTATAGAATCTATGAGTTTCAAAGTGTTCTAGCATTCTTGGAGGACTTTCTTCATGGAAGGGGTCATGGTTTCTAAGGTATCAGACCAGGTTAGATCTCCACGCACACACACACAACAGTATCAAGTTTTATAAATCCAAAAGTATCTCGCTTCCTAATCGGGTGTACGAAAGTACACTTATGACCCATGGGAGTAATGAGCTACGGCCGAACAAGACCTTTTGACATTTAAGAAACTCAAGAGCCTTAGTCAGTATTTATAGTTCTTACTGGAAAAAGTCAGGATTTTAGAATTCACTAGCCTCCTATCCTTAATCTCAATAAGTCTAAGAGCAATGGTTGAAACTTTAATTAAGTTGTTCAATGGCCAATAGGGGGAAACGTTGGTAAGCGTAAGACCAGCAAAAGAGCGTAAGACTGGCAGTGTTTTCGGTAGTGTTCCCATCATCCCTAGGTACCAAAATGAATAGCTTAATTAAAAGATTAACCAGAACTCAAAGACTAGATGAGACTGAAAGTTTAGAAGATAGTGAAACCCAAGATCAAGACTTTTATCCAGAAGAAACCATTAATGTATTAAATAGATCAGTATCAGCAACAGAAATCGATATAACAAATAAGAAAATTCCAACAATTAAATATGACTAGATATATAAGAAAGGAAGCTTTAGCCTCTTTGAGGAACGAAGAGTTAAAATCGCAGAACATGATCTAGATATTAAGCTAGAAAATGGACAAACCAGTGTTAGGCTTTTTAGAAAAAAGGATATAAAGTCTTTCAATATTGATGATAAACTTAGATACATGCATATAGTAGCAGTACAGGTTGCCATAATCCCAAACCATAGAGAGGGAATGGATAAACCTATATTTATAATATTAAAAGATAATCGCTTCAACGAAGCAGAAGATGCAATTCTTAGTGCCATTAGTACCAATGTTAGTTGGGGACCTATTTACTTTGAAAATTGTCCCAACTTAAGTCTAGCCATAGACGAAGCCATTAAAGATTCCTTAGTCTTAGTCTTAGACATAAAGGTAGCAGGATACGAAAATATAAAACAAGAATACTATAGTTTTATGAATACCCTAAATTAGAAATCCCTTATTTCATGTGGCTTGAAGAAGCATGTAAAAATAAGGAAGTTACAAGCAAATACCCTTTTAAATCTTTAGGAGTAATTTGGAAAACCACAGAAATAAAGAAATAAACTCAGAATACATCCCTTTAGATGAATGTCAGATTAACTATAGAAATCAAATAGTTATAGCCTCTCCATTCAAAGCCCTCAAACCAGAAAATGACAGTCACCCAGTAACCAGTAACGAGATTAGAAAAATAGCACAACAAAACAATTATAGCAATCAAGCCCTACATACAATATCGGGACAATTGAATAAGATAGAAAAGACCCTTGAACAAAAGGTCCAAAAACCAAAACTAGATCAAATTATAAAAATACAAAAGCCTCTTTTCCAGACAGATAACAACTGAAAAAAAGGATTTAAGAATAAAGAAGACCTAATAATAGATAAACAAAAAGGAATCAGACTGAATATAATATCATCACAAGAATCTAAAAATTGAATAAACAAGATAAAAAATGAAGGACAAACATACTATAAACACAGAAAGATTGTTATCCTACACCAACTCCCCCATATATCCAATTTAAAGAAAAAAAAATTTTAGAAGAGAAGCCTATACTAGTAGAGTAGTTTATGAATGGAACTTAGATGGGATGTCAGAAAGAGAAATCTGGAATTTCTTAAGAGAAATAAATATGGCTGCAGGAGCCCTACGAGCTGCAAATACATCCGAGAAAGATACCCTTAGGATTCTAGTCCAAGGATTCACCGGAAAATTAGAGGGATGGTGGAATAGATATTTAAAGCCTGCAGAAAGAGACTTCATAATAAATAGCACTAAAATTATGGTCAAATCAGAGTCTACCGAGACCTCAGAAGAACCCAATGGGGTAGACACTCTGCTCCATACAATATACAGGTAGTTCATAGGAACAAAGGATGTAAAACAAGAAAACAACCGAATGCTTCTAATGAAACTCAGATGTCCTAAAATGAGAGACTTCATATGGTATAGGGACGTTTTCCTATGTCGAGTCCATGAAAGGGAAGATTGCAGTTCTCCCTTTTGGAAAGAAAAATTCATATCATGATTACCAAACCTATTCTCAGAAAAAGTTAGTGAAGCCTTAGCAGAAAAATTCCAAGGTAAAATTAACTGGGACCATGTCACCTATGAAATATCATTGAAATAATTAATACAACAGCACTAAAAATGTGCACAGAAATGAAACTCCAATCTAAGTTAAAAAGAAACGAAATTACAACCAAAAAGGAATTAGGAGGATTTTGTAAACAATACGGATACGAGGTATTAGTATCCCCTTCTAAGAAAAAGAGAAAAGATAAAAAAAGATAGAAAATCCAACATATTCTAGAAATAAATCAAATAAACGGAAGAATTTTCCTAGTAAAGAAAAAGGGAAATTTAGAGACCAAAAATTCAAGGAAGCTCCTAGGAAAAAGTATAACACCAATCAAAGAAAACCAGCAACTTGCTATAGATGTGGGAAAAAGGGCCACTTTAGCAAGAATTGTAAAAAATATAAAATATCCCCAATCCAAGGAATGGATATTCTGGAAAACCAAAAGGAGAAAATACTAGAACTAATGTTATCAGAAAGTGAAGAAAGTTACCCTTCAGATCTAGAAGATAGTTCAGAATATGAAAAGATTAATCTAATAGAAGAAAATGAGGAAGAGAGTTCTTCTGATGAAGAAGAAACTTCCTCAGAAAACATAGATGAAATAGCCTTATGCGATTGTACTAAAAATCTTAAAATTAATATGATTAACAGCAAAAGAAGCGATCTACTCATAGACCTAATAGAAAAGACTGATGATCCGGAATTAAGAAAAAATTACATAGAGGAACTCAAAAAAGAATTTCAACCTAAAGCTAAAAAAGAAGTTTCAAGCCTATCAGAAATAATTAAACAAAAAGAGCAAGAAGAAAAACTTAAAACGGACCCAATCCACCAACTTCAAACAGAAGTTAAACAAATCAAAATAGAAATTAAGAAATTAAGAGCAGAAATAGAAGAGTTGAAAAACCCAAATAAAGAAATTCTTCAAGAAGAAGAAGAAAGTGAACAAGACAGTTATCTAAATAAAATTACAGCCGTAAAAGTCCAGAGATGGAACTCCATAGTTAGACTAGTAGTAGGAGAAGAAACTAGAGAGGTATATGCCTTAGTTGACTCCGGAGCAGACATGAACTGTATACCAAAAGGATTATTTTCAAAAAATACTATGAAGAAACTACTGAGAATATTTATACAGCTAATAATGAGATCCTTAAGGTCAAATATAAAATATCAAACGTACATATTTGCCAAAATGATATTTGTTTTAAGACAACATTTATGATAGCCAAAGACATTCAAACCGTTGTTCTTGGAACACCATTTGTAACCCTTCTTTATCCTATGAAAATCAATGAAGAATGAATATCAACCTATGTTTTCGAAGATAGAGAGATCACTTTCAAATTTGTAAACCCTATAAAAACCAAAGAAATTAATTTGTTAAAAGGCCTTAGTATTCAAAAAATACAGACCTTGAAATATAAGGAGCAACAACTATTAGATCTTAAAGAGGACATCAAAATAACTAAAATAGAAAAATAATTACAAGAAGATTTTTGGAAAAATAAATAAAAGAAATTCAAAGAAAATTAGAAAAAGAATTATGCAGTCAAAATCCTACGGCCTTTTGGGATAGACAAAAACATCAGGTTAGTTTACCTTATATTAAAATTTTAAAGAAATAAATATTCCAACTAAATCTAGACCTATTCAGATGAACGCAGAATTGATAGAATATTATAAAAAAAAATATCATATCTCTTAGACAAAATACTTATAAGGCCAAGTAAATCTCCTTGGTCATGCTCAGCCTTTTATGTTCAAAAGGCCTCAAATTAGAAAAGGAAACTCCCAGATTAGTCATCAATTATAAGCTTCTAAATAAGGTCTTAGAATGGATTAGGTATCCTATACCTAACAAAAAAGACCTTTTATCCAGACTTTATAAAGCAAAAATATTCTCTAAGTTTGACATGAAATCAGGATTTTGGCAAGTACAGATAAAGGAAACAGATAGGTATAAAACAGCCTTTCAGTACCTTTTGGGCATTATGAATGGAATGTAATGCCCTTTGGACTTAAAAAGGCCGCAAGTGAATTCCAAAACATGATGAATATAATATTTAACTCAGAATCATACTTCATAATAGTTTACATCGATGACGTATTAATTTCAGATGACTTAAGACAACATGTCAAACACATTAGACAGTTTCATAATCTAGCAAGACAAAATGGACTAGTAATTTCAGCCCCTAAGATTAAAATCTTTCAAACTAAAATAAGATTTTTAGGACATTATATATATCATGGTACTATTAAACCCATTGAAAGATCTGTAGAATTTGCAGACAAATTTTCAGACGAAATTAGAGAAAAAACCCAATTACAATGTTTTCTAGGATGCCTTAACTATGTAGCAGACTTTGTCCCAAACTTAAGGATCACCCTAGAACCTTTGTATGCTCAACTCAGAAAAAAGAAAACAAATTGGACAGAAGAACAAACCCAGTAGTCAGAAAAGTAAAAACATTAGTGAAAAAAACTTCCCTGCCTAAACTTACTAAATCCAGCAGCATTAGTTATTGTTGAAACAGACGCCTCAGACATAGGATTCGGAGGAATCCTTAAACAAAGAATTAATAATAAGGAAACCTTAGTCAGATATTATTCAGGAATCTGGACTAATGGACAAATAAATTACAGTACAATAAAAAAGGAGGTTTTATCAATTGTATCATGCATTCAAAAATTTCAAGAAGATTTGTATTTCAAAAAATTTCTTCTCAGAATTGATTGCAAATCAGCAAAAGATATTTTAAAAAAAGATGTTGAAAATATTGTTTCCAAACAAATTTTTGCAAGATGGCAAGCTATTTTATCGGTCTTTGATTTCGAAATAGAATTTATAAAAGGGACAGAAAATAGCCTACCAGACTTTCTAACCAGAGAATTCCTTACAGGAACAAAATGTCAGAAAAGCCCAGATCCAAAGCCTCTTACGCCAAGCCCATGACCTTGGTACCACTTAAAACTATTACTCCTATTAAAAACCAGTATTCAGTCCTTGCCTCATCTTCCCAAAGTTACTCTCAGGCCACTCAGAAATGGTAACATCCTAGCCCAAATCAAACCAAGCCTAGTCCACCAAGTCCTGGTATGACCAGACACAGTCCATCCAGACAACCTCCGGTTAACCCATACATTTCAAAAAATTGTTCCTTGATAGTAAAACTGTTAGAAAAGGATGAACTGAGTAACCAACAGATTCCAGACTATCCAGAATATTCCCTTCAGTAAATTGCAAAATAATCCAATATCATTTACCTACCGGATATGAAATCCCCTTGAAATCCCAAGAGTATTATTAGTTCATTTTGGTAGACTCAGATTCTGCAGAAATAACCCATACTCCAGAACCCAATTCAGAAGCAATAGCTTATTCAAAATGCAAAATCCTAAAGTTTATCACCAAAGAAGAATGAGGAAATCCTTATCAGTCCAAAACATTCTCCCAAATATATTCACCCACACAATACAACTATTTTGATTACCAAGAAGCCTGGTTCAAAGCCTTCTACTTTAAGCCCACAAATCACAGTTGGTTTTTCAGCTTCTGCCAAAAATTCAACAAGAAAATCCCAAATTGGGTCCACAACTGGTGGATCTACTTTGGATTGACTAAAGACATATTACTAGAGGAAATACAACACTCATGGGACTATTTCCAAGACAACCTCAGAACAGCCACTTATGAAAACAAATCCATCATGTTCTCAGTCGAATTCCAAGTTCCATGGATCCTAGGATGGGATTTTACCATCAGCAAGACTCTAGACCATGAATATCCACCCATCCTGGAACGCAGGTTCAGAATCAAATGGTGGAAAAACTTTTAGTCAAGAGAAAGACTACTAATAAATAATATCATATTATGGCTTATCACTTATAACAATCCTCAGCAATTTCCAAAGCTAGAGAAAAGCTCAGTCTTTCCAGCAACAGGTAAGCCTCCCAATAAAAAAGAATTAAAGAAAAAATAATTAGAAGAACTATCTCAACTTGAAGACTCAGACAACGAAGAAGACATTGAATCATCACAGCCAGATCCAACAACAATGCAGTTTGCACAAGACCCTTATGAAGATTATAACATCATCTAATCATAAGGAAGCCAACAGGCCTTTCTAGATAGGCCTCATCCAACCAGCCTGCCAACTCCGTACCTACCAAACCCAGTGGCAGCCCAGCATCAACAGTTCAACCTGCCGAACCCAGTGGCAGCTCAACGTCAATAGCACCTATCAAATCCAGTGACAGCCCAACATCAACCTATTCAGCCTAGTACAATTATAGCTAGCCCAACAATACAAGACAGCAACCACAGTTTACTCATGTGAAACCACAAGTTCACACCCGTGAAGCCTCCCAGAAGCATATCCAGACAACAGAATATGCAGCTCAGCAATCATCCATGCTCCAGTCAAATCCTCAATAGTCACAGCATGTGAAGCCCCAATCAAGTCAACAGACGAATCTTACCCTCAACAGCCATAACATGTGCCAACCCAGTCAACTAGATTTTTGAGAGAACTGTCCTAAAAAAGGTCACAAATGTAGTCGAACATGTGCTATAATGCTCACCAAGTGTCCCATTACCGTACCCTTTTGGTGCGGGTGTGATTTCTATCCTCCTTGCTTTATCAAACTCAATTATTGTCCCTAATACTGTTTCATCCAAAACCCATGAACCAGACTCAATTATCAATCCTTCACTGACAAGTCCACTCATAATCAATTATTGTCCTCCACTAACAAGTCCACTTGGAATTATTTTCCTTAGCCTCAGATCTAACCCCAATTATTATCCTGGACTACCCTAACCATAGCCCAGAACAATAATTGCCCTCTCCCTTTTCCTGGCTATAAAAGGAGACTCACACTACCCATCAGGGGGCATCCACTTTCAATCGCCTATCCACATATCTTTCATCCAAACTTTCAGCCACTAGTCCACTTCTCATCCACCTGCAACCAAATACCAGTCACTTACCATAAGCCTATCATCCATAACCATTCCACAAAATGAAAAAACCCCTATAACCAGCCATAGCCACCCAAAGATGAGCTCTATCGCTCATAGCCTTTATTTAGAACTCGAACACCTTATGAACCTCATCAACCTTGAAAACTATCCATACCCAGAGTATTCTGAGCTATACCCACTCTTTGGAGAACTTATGGACCTAGTAACCCAAGTCATCTTCTACCTTGAAGACTACGAGCCCTTTCCAAGCCTTAACCTAGTAGACCAACCAAGCTCAACCTGACACCATAAACCTTAGAAACCATGACCCCTTCCATGAAGAAAGTCCTCCAAGAATGCCAGAAGACTTTGAAACTCATAGATTCCATACTTGAAAAATATCCCTACCTACTACCTGCCTTCCAGAAAGTCATAGATAATGCAACCTGGACCATAATGGGAATCGAAGAATATGGCAACCAGTTCCTTGACTATAGACTGATTAGAGGAAGACTGTAATCTCAGAAGATAGTTCCATATAAAAAATATTTTATCAACTTTTATCTTATGTAAAATTTTAACTTTTACGCAAAGGTTTTATCAGTGTTTGTGTAAGTCTTTATATAGTATTTATCGATTTTATGTAAGACTTCAGTAATTTGTAATCAGTATTACATAAGCCTAATATAAGCTTTCAGCAAAACTTTAGCTTTCAGTAATCTTTCGGCTTTTTTCAAAATTTCACTGTTCATTACTGTTCATCAGCACTATTTACAGCCGCAATATTAGGCTTCCTATGGTACTATTCATTGTTACTGTTTATAGTTACTGTTCATTACTATTCGCTTTTACTATTCATCGCACTCTGTGATTTAAATGATTTTTTTTTCACCTGTTTTTTAGCTGCACTTCATTTAGAATCAAATATCCCGAGTTTATTTTACGAGGAAACAAATTATTCTCCGACCTATTCTCAAATGAGATAAGATACACCAAACCAACTAAACATGATTAAAAGAAAGTTTGAAATTAATAAAGAAAGTATCAAAAAAGATTTTAAGGCAAAACATAACAAGAAAAAGGTTGACTGGCTATGGAAAGCAACCAGCCCAAAAGAAAGAGAAGAATTAAAACAAGAATACTATAGTTTTATGAATACCCTAGAATTAGAAATCCCTTATTTTACGTGGCTTGAAGAAGCATGTAAAAATAAGGAAGTTACAAGCAAATACCCTTTTAAATCTTTAGGAGTAATTTGGAAAACCACAGAAAATAAGGAAATAAACTTAGAATACATCCCTTTAGATGAATGTCAGATTAACTATAGAAATAAAATAGTTATACCATCTCCATTCAAAGCCCTCAAACCAGAAAATGACAATCACCCAGTAACCAATAACGAGATTAGAAAAATAGCACAATAAAATAATTATAGCAATCAAGCCCTACATACAATATCGGGACAACTGAATAAGATAGAAAAGACCCTTGAACAAAAGGTCCAAAATCCAAAAGTAGATCAAATTATAAAAATACAAAGCCTGCGGAATGAAGTGCAGCTAAAAAATAGATAAAGAATATTTCATTTAATCACAAAGTGTGATGAATAGTAAAAGTGAACAGTAATGAATAGTGACTATGAATAGTACTGTAGGAAGTCTAATATTGCGGCTGTGAATAGTACTGATGAACAGTAATAAATAGTAAAATTTTGGAAGTAAAATTTTGGAAAAAGCCGAGAGATTATTGAAAGCTGAAGTTTTACTGAAAGCTTATATTAGGCTTATGTAATACTGATTACAAAGTACGAAGTCTTACATAAAACTGATAAATACTGATATAAAGATTTACACAAACACTGATAAAACCTTTGCGTAAAAGCTAAAATTTTACATAAGATAAAAGCTGATAAAAGATTTTTTACATGGAACTATCTTCTGAGATTACAGTCTTCCTCTAATCAGACTATAGTCAAGGAACTGGTTGCCATATTCTTCGATTCCCATTATGGTCCATGTTGCATTATATATGACTTTCTGGAAGGCAGGTAGTAGATAGGAATTTTTTCAAGTATGGAATCTATGAGTTTCAAAGTGTTCTGGCATTCTTGGAGGACTTTCTTCATGGAAGGGGTCATAGTTTCTAAGGTTTATGGTGTCAAGTTGAGCTCTGATTGGTCTACTATGTTAAGGCTTGGAAAGGGCTCGTAGTCTTCAAGGTAAAAGATGACATGGGTTACTAGGTCCATAAGTTCTCCAAAGAGTGGGTATAGCTCAGAATACTCTGGGTATGGATAGTTTTCAAGGTTGATGAGGTTCATAAGGTTTTCAAGTTCTAAATAAAGGCTATGAGCGATAGAGCTCATCTTTGGGTGGCTGACTGGTTATAGGGGTTTTTTCATTTTGTGGAATGGTTATGGATGATAGGCTTATGGTAAGTGACTGGTATTTGGTTGCAGGCGGATGAGAAGTGGACTAGTTGCTTAAAGTTTGGATGAAAGATGTGGATAGGCGATTGAAAGCGGATGCCCCCTGATGGGTAGTGTGAGTCTCCTTTTATAGCCAAGGAAAAGGAGCGGGCAATTATTGTTCTGGGGTTATGGTTAGGGTAGTCCAGGACAATAATTGGGGTTAGGTCTGAGGCTAAGGACAATAATTCCAAGTGGACTTGTCAGTGGAGGACAATAATTGATTCTGAGTGGACTTGTCAGTGGAGTATTGATAATTGAGTCTAGTTCACGGGTTTTGGATGAAACAATATTAGGGACAATAATTGAGTTTGATAAAGCAAGGAGGATAGAAACCGCACCCGCACCGAAAGGGTACGGTAATGGGATACTTGGCGAGCACTGCAGCACATGTCCGACTGCATTTGTGACCTTTTTTAGGACAGTGCTCTCAAAAATCTAGTTGACTGGGTTGGCACATGTTATGGCTGTTGAGGGTAAGATTCATCTGTTGACTTGATTGGGGCTTCACATGCTGTGACTGTTGAGGATTTGACTGGAGCCTGGATGATTGCTGAGCTGGAGATTATGCTTGTCTGGATAAGCTTTGGGAGGCTTCACGTGTGTGAACTTGTGGTTTCACATGAGTGAACTGTGGTTGTTGTCTTGTATTGCTGGGCTAGCTGTAATTGTACTAGGCTGAACTGGTTGATGTTGGGCTATCACTATATTTGACAGGTGCTGTTGATGTTGAGCTACCACTGGGTTCGGCAGGTTGAACTGTTGATGCTCGGCTGCTACTGGGTTCGGCAGGTACGGAGTTGGTAGGCTGGTTGGATGAGGCCTATCTAGAAAGGCCTGTTGGCTTCCTTATGATTAGATGATGTTATATTCTTCATAAGGGTCTTGTGCAAACTGCATTGTTGTTGGATCTGGCTGTGATGATCCAATGTCTTCTTCGTTGTCTGAGTCTCCAAGTTGAGATAGTTCTTCTAATAGTTTTTTCTTTAATTATTTTTTATTGGGAGGCTTACCTGTTGCTAGAGAGACTGAGCTTTTCTCTGGCTTTGAAAATTGTTATAAGTGATAAGCCATAATATAATATTGTTTATTAGTAGTCTTTCTCCTGACTGAAAGTTTTTCCACCATTTGATTCTGAACCTGCGTTCCAGGATGGATGGATATTGATGGTCTAGAGTCTTGCTAATGGTAAAATCCCATCCTAGGATCCATGGAACTTGGAATTCGACTAAAACATGATGGATTTGTTTCCATAAGTGGCTGTTCTGAGGTTGTCTTGGAAATAGTCCTATGAGTGTTGTATTTCCTCTGGTAATATGTCTTTAGTCAATCCAAAGTAGATCCACTGTTGTGGACCCAATTTGGGATTTTCTTATTGAATTTCTGGTAGAAGCTAAAAAACCAACTGTGATTTGTGGGCTTAAAGTAGAAGGCTTTGAACTAGGCTTCTTGGTAATCAAAATAGTTGTATTGTGTGGGCGAATATATTTGAGAGAATGTTTTGGACTGATAAGGATTTTCCCATTCTTTTTGGAGATGAACTTTAGGATTTTGCATTTTGAATAAGCTATTGCTTCTGAATTGGGTTCTGGAGTATGGGTTATTTCTGCAGAATCTGAGTCTACCAAAATGAACTCATAATACTCTTGGGATTTCAAGGGTATTTCATATCCGGTAGGTAAATGATATTGGATTATTTTGTCATTTACTGAAGGAAATATTCTGAATAGTCTGGGAATCTGTTAGTCACTCAGTTCATCCTTTTCTAACAGTTTTCTGTCAAGGAACAAGTTTTTGAAATGTATGGGTTAACCGGAGGTTGTCTCGATGGACTGGGTCTGGTCATACCAGGACTTGGTGGACTGGGCTTGGTTTGATTTGGGCTAGGAGGTGACCATTTTTGAGTGGCCTGAGAGTAACTTTGGGAAGATGAGGCAAGGACTGAATACTGATTTTTAATAGGAGTAATAGTTTTAAGTGGTACCAAGGTCATGGGCTTGGCGTAAGAGGCTTTGGATCTGGGCTTTTCTGACATTTTGTTCCTGTAAGGAATTCTTTGGTTAGAAAGTCCGATAGGCTATTTTCTGTCCCTTTTATAAATTCTATTTCGAAATCAAATACCGATAAAATAGCTTGCCATCTTGCAAAAATTTGTTTGGAAACGATATTTTCAACATCTTTTTCTAAAATATCTTTTGCTGATTTGCAATCAATTCTGAGAAGAAATTTTTTGAAATACAAATCTTCTTGAAATTTTTGAATGCATGATACAATTGATAAAACCTCCTTTTTTATTGTACTTTAATTTATTTGTGCATTAATCCAGACTCCTGAATGATATCTGACTAAGGTTTCCTTATTATTAATTATTTGTTTAAGGATTCCTCTGAATCCTATGTCTGAGGCGTCTGTTTCAACAATAACTAATGCGGATTTAGTAAGTTTAGGCAGGGAAGTTTTTTGACTAATGTTTTTACTTTTCTGACTACCTGGGTTTGTTCTTCTGTCCAATTTATTTTCTTTTCTCTAAGTTGAGCATACAAAGGTTCTAGGTGATCCTTAAGTTTGGGACAAAGTCTGCTACATAGTTAAGGCATCCTAGAAATCTTTGTAATTGGGCTTTTTCTCTAATTTCGTCTAAAAATTTATCTGCAAATTCTACATATCTTTCAATGGGTTTAATAGTACCATGATATATATAATATCCTAAAAATCTTATTTTAGTTTGAAAGATTTTAATGTTAGGGGCTGAAATTACTAGTCCATTTTGTTTTGCTAGATTATGAAATTGTCTAATGTGTTTAACATGTCTTAAATCTTCTGAAAAGATTAATACGTCATCGATGTAAACTATTATGAAGTATGATTCTGAGTTAAATATTGTATTCATCATGTTTTAGAATTCACTTGGGGCGTTTTTAAGTCCAAAGGGCATTACATTCTATTCATAATACCCAAAAGGTACTGTAAAGGTTGTTTTATACCTATCTGTTTCCTTTATCTGTACTTGCCAAAATCCTGATTTCATGTCAAACTTAGAGAATATTTTTGCTTTATAAAGTCTGGATAAAAGGTCTTTTTTGTTAAGTATAGGATACCTAATCCATTCTAAGACCATATTTAGAGGCTTATAATTGATGACTAATCTGGGAGTTTCCTTTTCTAATTCTGAGGCCTTTTGAACATAAAAGGCTGAGCATGACCAAGGAGATTTACTTGACCTTATAAGTTTGTCTAAGAGATCTGATATTTCTTTTTTACAATATTCTAACAATTCTGTGTTCATCTGAATAGGTCTAGATTTAGTTGAAATATTTATTTCTTTAAAATTTTTAATGTAAGGTAGACTAACCTAATGTTTTTGTCTATCCCAAAAGGCCATAGGATTTTGACTGCATAATTTTTTTCTAATTTTCCTTGAATTTCTTCTATTTTGTTTTTCCAAAAATCTTCTTGTAATTGTTTTTCTTTGTTGTTGTTGCTCCTTATATTTCAAGGTCTGTATTTTTTTAATACTAAGGCCTTTAACAAATTAATTTCTTTGGTTTTTGTAGGGTTTACAAATTTGAAAGTGATCTCTCTATCTTCGAAAACATAGGTTTATATTCCTTCTTCATTGATTTTCATAGGATAAAAAAGGGTTATGAATGGTGTTCCAAGAACAACTGTTTGAATATCTTTGGCTATCATAAATATTGTCTTAAAACAAATATCATCTTGGCAAATATGTACGTTTGATATTTTATATTTGATCTTAAGGCTCTCATTATTAGCTGTATAAAGATTCTCAGTAGTTTCTTCATAGTATTTTTTCGAAAATAATCCTTTTGGTATATAGTTCATGTCTGCTCCGGAGTCAACTAAGGCATATACCTCTCTAGTTTTTTCTCCTACTATTAGTCTAACTCTGGTGTTCCATCTCTGGACTTTTACGGCTGTGATTTTATTTAGATAACTGTCTTGTTCACTTTCTTCTTCTTCTTGAAGAATTTCTTTATTTGGGTTTTTCAACTCTTCTATTTCTGCTCTTAATTTCTTAATTTTCTATTTTAATTTGTTTAACTTCTGTTTGAAGTTGTGGATTGGATCCATTTTAAGTTTTTCTTCTTGCTCTTTTTGTTTAATTATTTCTGATAGGTTTGAAACTTCTTTTTTAGCTTTAGGTTGCAATTATTTTTAAGTTTCTCTATGTAATTTTTTCTTAATTCCGGATCATTAGTCTTTTCTATTAGGTCTATGAGTTGATCGCTTCTTTTGTTGTTAATCATATTAATTTTAAGATTTTCAGTACAACCGCATAAGGCTATTTCATCTATGTTTTCTGAGAAAATTTCTTCTTCATCAGAAGAACTCTCTTCCTCATTTTCTTCTATTAAATTAATCTTTTCATATTTTGAACTATCTTCTAGATCTGAAGGGTAACTTTCTTCACTTTCTGATAACATTAGTTTAGTATTTCTCCTTTTGGTTTTTCAGAATATTCATTCCTTGGATTTAAGATATTTTATATTTTTTACAATTCTTGCTAAAGTGGCCCTTTTTCCCACATCTATAGAAAGTTGCTGTTTTTTTTATTGGTGTTATACTTTTCCTAGGAGCTTCCTTAAATTTTGGCCTCTAAATTTCCCTTTTTCTTTACTAGAAAAATTCTTCCGTTTATTTGATCTATTTATAGAATATGTTAGATTTTCTATCTTTCTTTTGTCTTTTCTCTTTTTCTTAGAAGGGGTACTAATACCTCGTATCCATATGTTATACTTTTTCCTAGGAGCTTCCTTAAATTTTTGGCCTCTAAATTTCCCTTTTCTTTACTAGAAAAATTCTTCCGTTTATTTGATCTATTTATAGAATATGTTAGATTTTCTATCTTTCTTTTGTCTTTTCTCTTTTTCTTAGAAGGGGTACTAATACCTCGTATCCATATTGTTTACAAAATCCTCCTAATTCCTTTTTGGCTGTAATTTTGTTTCTTTTTAACTTAGATTGGAGTTTGATTCTGTGCACATTTTAGTGCTGTTGTATTAATTATTTCAATGATATTTCCATAGGTGACATGGTCCCAGTTAATTTTGGCTTTTAGAATTTTTCTGCTAAGGCTTCACTAACCTTTTCTGAGAATAGGTTTGGTAATCCTGATATAAATTTTCTTTACAAAAGGGAGAACTGCAATCTTCTTTTTCAAGGACTCGACATAGGAAAACGTCCCTATACCATCTGAAGTCTTGCATTTTAGGACATCTGAGTTTCATCAGAAGCATTGGTTGTTTTCTTGTTTTACATCCTTTGTTCCTATGAACTGTCTGTATATTGCATGGAGCAAAGTGTCTACCCCATTGGGTTCTTCTGAGGTCTCGGTAGACTCTGATTTGACCACAATTTTAGTGCTATTTATTATGAAGTCTCTTTCTGCAGGCTTTAAATATCTATTCCACCATCCCTCTAATTGTCCGGTGAATCCTTGGACTCGAATCCTAAGGGTATCTTTCTCAGATGTATTTGCAGCTCGTAGGGCTCCTGCAGCCATATTCATTTCTCTTAAGAAATTCCAGATTTCTCTTTCTAACATCCCATCTAAGTTCCATTCATAAACAACTCCACTAGTATAGGCTTCTCTTCTAAAATTTTTCCTTTCTTCAAATTGGATATATGGGGGAATTGATTTAGGATAATAATCTTTCTGTGTTTTATAGTATGTTTGTCCTTCATTTTTTATCTTATTTATTCAATTTTTAGATTTTTTAATGATATCATATTCAGCATGATTCCTTTTAGTTTATCTATTATTAGGTTTTCTTTATTCTTAAATCCTTTTTCCCAGCTGTTATCTGTCTGGAAAAGAGGCTTTTATATTTTTATAATTTGATCTACTTTTGGATTTTGGACCTTTTGTTCAAGGGTCTTTTCTATCTTATTCAGTTATCTCGATATTGTATGTAGGGCTTGATTGCTATAATTGTTTTGTTGTGCTATTTTTCTAATCTCGTTACTGGTTACTGGGTGACTGTCATTTTCTGGTTTGAGGGCTTTGAATGAAGAGGCTATAACTATTTGATTTCTATAGTTAATCTGACATTCATCTAAAGGGATGTATTCTGAGTTTATTTCCTTATTTTCTGTGGTTTTCCAAATTATTCCTAAAGATTTAAAAGGGTATTTGCTTGTAACTTCCTTATTTTTATATGCTTCTTCAAACCACGTGAAATAAGGGATCTTCTAAAATTGTATCTGACAGTTCCTTTATCATCTTGAGTTATTTCATTTATTATTCTATTTTCTCGGACTGACCTTCTAGGAGGCTGAGTTTTTTCTAAAGTCCAATTGCTTTCAATTCTTACCTTTTTTCAATCACTCATTTGGGGTACTATCGACTGATGTCTCTTATCTGTTGCTAAAAATAGGGTTTTTCCTGTGGATGATTTTCTTATTCCTTTAGCATTGACTCGGGTTTTCATCATCTTATAACTTATTCTGTAGACAATACTTAGAGGTTTAAATTCTGATTTTATGTTTTCATATTCTGCTACCTTTATGTCTAAGACTAAGGAGTCTTTAATGGCTCCGTCTATGGCTACACTTAAGTTGGGATAGTTTTCAAAGTAAATAGGTCCCCAACTAACATTGGTACTAATGGCACTAAGAATTGCATCTTCTACTTCGTTGAAGCGATTATCTTTTAATATTATAAATATAGGTTTGTCCATTCCCTTTCTATGGTTTGGGATTATGGCAACCTGTACTGCTGCTATATGCATGTATCTAAATTTATCATCAATATTGAAAGACTGTATATCCTTTTTTTCTAAAAAGCCTAACACTGGTTTGTTCATTTTCTAGCTTAATATCTAGATCATGTTCTACGATTTTAACTCTTCGTTCCTCAAAGAGGCTAAAGCTTTCTTTCTTATATATCTGCTCATATTTAATTGTTGAAATTTTCTTATTTGTTATATCGATTTCTGTTGCTGATACTGATATATTTAATACATTAATGGTTTCTTCTGGATAAAAGTCTTGATCTTGGGTTTCACTATCTTCTAAACTTTCAGTCTCATCTAGTCTTTGAGTTCTGGTTAATATTTTAATTAAGCTATTCATTTTGGTACCTAGGAATGACGGGAATACTGCCGGGAACACTACCAGTCTTACGCTCTTTTGCTGGTCTTACGCTTACCAACGGACTCACGCTTACCAATGTTTCCCCTAGTAGCCTATTGAATAACTTAATTAAAGTTTCAACCATTACTCTTAGACTTATTGAGATTTATTTGATGTCTTCTTCATTATCAGAGTCTCCCAATTGGGACAATTCTTCTAATAATTTTTTCTTTAATTCTTTTTTACTGAGGGTTTTGCTCAGAGATGGAGATGTCTGGTTTTTTTCTGGCTTCAGAAATTGGGACAATTCTTCTAATAATTTTTTCTTTAATTCTTTTTTACTGAGGGTTTTGCTCAGAGATGGAGAGGTCTGGTTCTTTTCTGGCTTCGGAAATTGTCTAAGGTTATCATAAGTAATAAGCCATAGGCAGATATTACTTATTAATAGCCTTTCTCTTGATTCAAAATTTTTTCACCATTTGATTCTGAATCATCTTTCTAAAATTGGTGGATACTAGTAGTCAAGTGTTCTGCTGATGGCGAAGCCCCATCCTAGAATCCAGGGGACTTAGAATTTAACTGTGAACATGATGGCTTTGTTTCCGTAAGATGCTGTCTTGAGGTTATCATGAAAGTAGTTCCATGTGGCTTGGATTTCTTCTGGTAATATGTCTTTGGTTAATCCAAAGTAAACTCACCAATTATGGGTCCAACTTGGGATTTTCTTGTTGAACTTTTGGCAAAAACTGAAAAACCAGCTATGGTCTGTGGGCTTAAGGTAAAAGGCATTAAACCATGCTTATTGGTAATCAAAGTAGTTATACTGGGAAGGAGAAAATCTTTGAGAGAACACTCTGGCTTGGTATGGCTTTCCCCATTCTTCCTTGGTGATGAATTTTATGATTTTGCATTTAGAGTAGGCTATTGTCTCTGAGTTGGGTATTGGTGTGTGAGTTATTTCAGCAGAGTCTGTATCTACTAGAATAAACTTATAATATTCTTGGATTTTTAAGGGAACTTGATAGCCTTGGGATAAGTAGTGCTGAACAATTTTTTCATTTGCTAAAGGAAAGATCCTGGATAATTTAGGGATCTGTCCACTGCCAATTTCATCTTCTTCTAGGAGTTTGACCATGAGGGAGCAGGGTTTTAAGATGTAAGGATTTACTGGAGCTTGTCTGGAAGGACTGGATCTGGCTGAGATAGGGTTAGATGGACTGGGCCTTGTTGGACTTGGAATAGGCTTAGGGCCAGGTGGTGACCATTTCTGGGTGGCTTGAGAGTAACTTTGAGAGGATGAAGCAAGGGCTGAATATTGGTTTCTTAAAAGAGTAATAGATGTTAATGGTACAAGTGCCATAGGTTTAGCATAGGAAGCTTTGGTCCTGGACTTGTCTGACATATTTTTTGGTTTGTCTAACATTTTGATCCTATAAGAAATTCTTCAATTAGAGTTTTTAAAATCTCATTTAAATGTTGATAAAATTGTTCATCAAAAAGCATCATGTAAATCTGTAAGATACTTTTTCTTTTAAATCCTTTTAGAATATACATCTGAACTTTTTTAATCTGAGACTTTTGATGTTTTCTGGCTAGGGTTGTTTATAGGAATCTAAAGGTGATCTGTTTTCCTGAGACCTGGGTTGTTATCCCATTTGTATCTATCTTCATTTTGTAGAAAAGTGTTAGAAATGGCTTTCCTAGCACGATAGAATTGACCTTTTTACTGACGACAAAGGTTGTTTTAAATAGCTAAACATTATCCTGGCAAATGTATACTTCTGGATATTTGTATTCTATCTAGAGTTTTTCGTTGTTTGCTAACTGCAGTGTTTCTGTGGGTTTTTCTCTATATGGTTCGGAAAAGATTCCTTCTAGGATACAATTTACATCTGACCTGTGTCAACTAAGGCACATATTGTGTTTATTTCTTTTCCGATTTAGAGGGTAATCTTGATATACCATCTGAGTGGTTCTGTTGAGATTTTATCTATGTGATTTTCTTGACTGTCTTTCCTTTTGGTTCTAGTCCTAGGTTTTCTTCTTGTTTTTGGGTTAAGTAGTTTTTTTTTTTAATCATATTGACTTCTGGCTTTTTTAATGATTTTGGTTGGATTTGTTCTTCTTTTTCTAATTCCTGAAAACTTCTTTTCCCTTATCTGGTTTCTTAAGTTTTTCTATGTCTGACTTTAATTTCTTGATTTCTATTTTGATCTGCTAAACTTCTTGGTATTTCTGGTAGGCTTAAAATTTCTTTTTTAGGCCTAGACTGCAATTCTCTTTTAAGTTATTCTAGGTATTCTTTTCTTAATTCTGGATTGTCAGTCTTTTCTACGATGTCTATGAGCAAATCACTTCTTCTGTTACTGATCATATTAATCTTAAGGTTTTCGGTACACCCACATAGTGCAATTTCATCTAATTCTTCAGAGGAGGTTTTTTCTTCATCTGATGAGCTCTCATTCTCTTCTATTAGATTAATTTGATAATTTTCTGAGTTATCTTCTAAGTCTGAGGGATAGTGTTCTTCACTATCGGATAGTATTAATTCTAGTATATTTTCTTTATGGTTTTCAGGAATATCCATTCCTTGGATCTGAGATATTTTATATTTTCTGCAACTTTTACTAAAGTAACCTTTCTTTCCACACCTAAAGCAGGTTGGTGTTTCTCTCTCTTTAGTTGAGACTTGGACTCTTTTCTCCATTCTATATTTTCTGCAACTTTTACTAAAGTAACCTTTCTTTCCACACCTAAAGCAAGTTGGTGTTTTCTCTCTCACTCTTTTCTCCATTTAGGAGCTTCTCTAGTCTTTTGTTCTTTGAATATTTTTCTTCCCTTATTTGGGTATTTGTTCATTCTGGTTTTATAATATTTTAGATTTTCTAATTTTTTATTAATTTTCTTTTTCTTCTTAGAGGGAGGCACTAAGATTTCATATCCATATTGCCCACAAAATCCTCCTCATTCTTTTTTAGTTGTAATTTCATCTCTTTTTAGTTTAGACTGGAGTTTCATTTTAATGCATATTTTAAGTCCTATTTTGTTAATTATTCCAAAGATATCACCATAAGTGACAATATCCCAATTAATGTTGCCTTGGTGTTCTTTTGCTAAGGCTTCACTAACTTTCTTTGAAAATAGATTAGGTAATCCTAAGATGAATTTCTCCTTCCAAAAAGGAGAACTACAATCTTCTCTTTCTAAGACTTTGCATAAAAACGTATCTTTATACCATCTGAAATCTTGTAATTTGGGACATCTGAGTTTCATTAAAAGCATCTTGTTGTTTTCGTGTCTCTTGATCCCACGAAGTATCTGTATATTGCATAAATTAGGGTATCTACCCCATTGAGTTCTTCTGTTCTCTCTGATTAGTTTGGTTTGGCAATAATTTTTGTGCTATTTAATATTTGTCCTCTATGTTCAGGTTTAAGATATCTGTTCCACCATCCTTCTAATTATCCGATAAATCCTTGGATTAGGATTTTAAGGGTACTATCCTCAGAAGTATGGGTGGCTCTTAGGGCTCCTTATGCAATGTTCATTTCTAATAAGAGATTCCAAATCTCTCTTTCTTATGCTTGGAATAAAGTCTACCATGTAGTTAAGACATCCTAGGAATCTCTGTAATTGATTTTTCTCTCTAATTTCATCTAGGAATTTGTCAGCAAAATTCTACTGACCTTTCAATAGGCTTGATGGTTCCCTGATGTAGTGTCCTAGAAATCTGATTCTGATTTAGAAAATTTTAATCTTGGGTGCTAAGACTGCTAATCCATTTTGTTTTACTAGGNGTATATAGGGCCTGGTTGCTATAGTTGTTTTGCTGGACTACCTTTCTGATTTCTTTATTAGTGGCTGGATAACCTTCATTGTCTGGGTTAATGACCTTAAATGGAGAGGCAATGACTGTTTGATTTCTATAATTAATCTGGCATTCTTCTAAAGGAATGTTTCTGAGTTTATTTCCTTATCTTCTGTGGTTTTCTAAATTACTCCTATGGATCTGAAAGGGTACTTATCTGTAATTTTCTTATTTTACATGCTAGTTCAAGCCACGTAAAATAAGGTACTTTTAGCTTTTGCTCATTCATATGATTGTAATATTCTTCTTTCAAATTTTCTCTTTCTTCTGGACTGGTTTCTCTCCATAACCAGTCAACTTTTTCTTTGTTATAATGTGCTCTGAAATCTTTCCTGATTTTTTCTTTGTTGATTTCAAATTTTCTGGTAATAGTATTTAACCTGTTTGGGGTTTCGTCTACCATCTGAAGTAGGTTGGCGAATAGTTTGGTTCCTCGTAGTAGAGGCTTGGAATACTGGGTTCTAAATCAACTCTCTTGAGTTTCAGGTTTTTTGTGCTGGTATCTCCTGTTTATGTACTGGGTTTCCTCATGCTATAGGATCTTCTGAAATTATAGCTAACATTTCCTCTGTCATCCTGTTATTTTGTTGACTATTCTTGTTTCTCTGACTGATCTCCTAGGAGGCTGTACTTTTTCTAAAGTCGAGTTATCTTTGATTTCTACGTCTTCCCAATTGCACATTGAGGAACTATAGCCTGATGTCTTTCATCTGTGGCTAGGAATAGAGTTTTTCCCCTTAGGGTCTTTCTTATTCCTTTGGCATTGACTCTGGTTGTCATTAGTTTATAGATTACTCTGTAGACGATACTAAGGGGAGTATATCTTGGCTTAATATTGTTGTATCTTGATGCTTTGATATCTATAACCAAAGAGTCCTTAATGGCTCCGTCTATTTCTGAGCTTAAGTTGGGATAATTCTCAAAGTAGATAGGTCCCCAACTAACATTAGTGCTGATAAGATAAGGATTGCATCCTCTGCTTCATTAAAGTGGTTGTCCTTTAAGGCTATAAATATGGGTTTGTCCATCCCATTTCTGTGATTCGGGATTATGGCAACTTGTACTGCTACTATATGGATGTATCTAAACTTTTCTTTGAAAGACGCTATGTTTCTTTCTGGAATAATCTGACACTGGTTTGGCCGTTCTCTAGATTGATGGACAGACTTCGTTCTACAGTTTTGATCCTATATTCTTCAAAGAGATCAAAACTTCCTTTTTCATAGATCTGGTTATACTTAATTTTTGAAATTTTTCTGTTTGTTATGTTAATTTCTGCTTTTGATATGGCTTTAGTCATCATATTGATGGCATCTTTTGAGTAAGAGTCTTAAACTTCACTGGTTTCTACATTTTCTATTTCGTCTAGATTTTGTCTTCTAGCTGATCTTTTTACTAATCTTTCCATTGCTTACCTTTGGGTATGATTAGGGTATCCAGGCGTTAGGATCCATAGTTTCTTTAACTTTTCTAACCTATTAGGCTCTTGAACCTTAGCTAATTTCTTAATTATTGCTCCATTGCTTTCTTAGGGTTGATAATGGGTCCACAGCCGGGACCACTACCGGAACACTGCTGGTCTTACACTCACTGCCAGCCTCACGCTTACCAACGGCTTTATGCTAACCAACGGTCTCACGTTTACCATTATCTCCTAAGAACCTGGTGGATAATTAAGATGCCCGCTTAGCTAATGTTCTTAAACCTAATGTGTCGAAAAGTTAAGAGACTGTCTCCTAGCACCTTAACCCTTTTCCCTAAGGGTTAAGCTTTCTGTTTTATGCCTTTATGATTTTATTTCTTAACCAAGAGTTTTCACGTCCAGTCAGGGGCTCATTATTCCCATGGGCCAGGGACTCTTAGTTCAGGGTTTATGGAGGACCCGAACTCTGTTCTAGCCGTGAGAAGAAGACTCTGTTCTAGCCAGCCATGAGAGGAAGTCTCTGTTCCATGATCTGCTCTGTTCCATCTGTGAAGGAGAGTTCGTTGCTGTTCCTAGACATTCGTAGACATTCATGGAATTCGACGTGGAGACTCTGTTCTGCGTCCGTGTTCTTCTTGGAGGTTCTGTGCGTCTGTGGCAGGGAGGTTCTTCTTGGAGGCGGATGTTCCCAGGATATTCGTGACTGAAGGCGTCTGGGAAGAAAGTCTTCAACCCGGTTCAGATTCAACCCGGTTCAGTCCATCTTTTTTGGTTTGGAGAATTTATTGCTCTCTTATTGCCTTCTTAATGTCATAACTTTTTAATAAATTTCTATTCATGTTTAATTGTTATTAAATTCTATTTAAGTGAAAATAATTTAGACTGATCTATTCTTAAAAGGGACGGGCCGTGATCTACGGGTACGAGCCGTGCTCTTATAAGATAGACCATATCTTATTATTTTGCACTACTAATTATCTATTAGTTATCTATTTAGTTAAATTTATAAATTTATTTCAAGATAATCGCTAAAGTCCCTGTGGAATCGATCCCTTACTCTCGCTATTCTAATAGTGAAATTAAGGTGTTTTAATCGTTGCGCTACGACACGCATCAGATTTTTGGCGCCGTTGCCGGGGACTTAAGTGTGTTATTTTGAAAAAAAAATTAAAAAAAAAATATAAAAATATAAAAAAATTAGATTAATTTTCTCTTAATTTTTGAATAGTTATTGTCTCTTTATTTTATTTCCTTAATTGTTAGAATTGCATATTTTCTTTTTAACATAAAAAAATTATTACTTTCCTTTTTGCCACAAATCCAATTTTAACCTAATCAAATTTTCCTTTTAATTAACTTACCTAAAAAAAAAAAAGAAAACCCTAAGACACCTTCCATAAAATATAATTAATTTAAGGAAATTATAAAAATAAAAATAAAATATATAAAAAAATAATTATTTTATTTCTATGCTTAGATTGACTTAGGTGGATTTATTTTCTGCAAAACTCAAAATTCTTCCATTGACATCTCATAATTTATTAGGAAATTAGAAACCTAATCACAAAAATCTAAAAAAAAAATAAATAATTAGATTAATTTTGTTTGATAATTTCAAGAGTGGACATCTGTTGTTGCATAGCATTAATTAACTTTAAGGGCACAAACCCCTAATCAAGATAAGGTGGGGATTTCATCACCCTTCCTTGCCCACAAACCACATCCTTCATTCTGCATTAACCCAAACCTTTAACTCTAAAATTAATTAGACATCAGTAAGGAACTTAGATGGGTGCGGATCTAAGAATTATTAAACCCGGCTTTAGAGTCATTGGTAGGGTGTATGCTTGGTCGCCGATCGTTGCAACCCAACCTTATACCCTTAGATCCTGAGATAGAAAGAACTATTAGAGCAAACAGACTCAGAATTATGGATCCTAATAACGAAAATAATCAACCACGACAGTTAAAAGAGTATTTCACTCCTTCAAGGTATACCTACTCTCCCTGCATTCAAGTGCCTCCAGTAGAGGCTGCCCAATATGAAATTAAGTCAAGTGTAATCCAAATGTTACCATCTTTCTATGGACTTACAAATGAGGATCCCTACAAACACTTAGATGAATTCTTGGAAATTTGCTCAACTGTCAAGATTCAAAATTTCTCTGATGATGCACTTAGGCTTAAGTTATTCCCTTTTTCCCTAAAAGATAAAGCCAAGTATTGGTTAAATTCATTAGACACTGTTATAATTTCAACTTGGGATCATCTTCAGAGAGAATTTCTTAAGAAATATTTTCCTATAGGAAAAACGAATCAAATTAGAAAAGCCATAACAAGTTTTTCCCAGACAGATGGAGAAATGTTCCATGAGACATGGGAGAGATTCAAAGAACTGATTAGAAAATGTCCACATCATGCTATACCCAAATGGCAACTGGTTCAGTGCTTTTATGATGGATTATCAGAAAAGCATAGGCAAATGGTTGATGCTTCATGTGGTGGGACATTTATGTTAAAAAATGAACATGAAGCTTGGCAACTCTTTGAGACATTGAGTGA
This sequence comes from Calamus simplicifolius, assembly GCA_900491605.1. Taxonomy (NCBI): domain Eukaryota; kingdom Viridiplantae; phylum Streptophyta; class Magnoliopsida; order Arecales; family Arecaceae; genus Calamus; species Calamus simplicifolius. The sequence continues at coordinate 14,295 of UESW01005093.1, read as the reverse complement.
GAATTCATTACATCATATGTCAGTTGCTCGTCGAGACCCTCCCGTAGAACCTAAAAGAGGTGGAATATATGAAATAGGTCATTCTACAGATATCTATACTAAGGTAGATGAATTATCCCATAAACTTGACCGGATTCTACAAGTTGGAAACATCTCTTCCCCATCTACTCAATTACATGAGGTCTGCATAATTTGTTCGAGTCCAACCCATTCTATAGGTGAATGTCCAGCTGCATACCAATTTCCTGAACTTGTTCAAGAGCAAGCCCACCAAGCCCAAACCCGATTAGCTCCTAGAACAGGAAATGATCCATTTTCAAATACTTACAATCCTGGCTGGCGAAATCACCCAAATTTTTCTTGGAAACCTCAACCTGTAGCCAATTCATCGATCAGACCTAATTATCAAGAAACCAATTTTAGAAGCATGCCATATTCACAATATCCAAACATCCCACAACCTCCACCGAATAATCAGCCTACTTTTGAAGACAAAGTGTTACAAGCATTGAAAGGGCTAGAAATGAATACTCAAATCCTTCACTCCCACACACAATCTATTGCAAAACTAGAAACTCAGATAGGTCAATTAGCCACAGCATTCAGTAGAAGGGAGGAGGGTAAGTTACCTAGTCAGCCTATCGATAACCCGAAAGGACAATTCATGGCTGAAGGTTCCAATAGTCCTGACAAATTCCCAGAACATGCTAAATCAGTCATGACTCTCAGAAGTGGAAAAGCATTGAACCCACCTGAACCAACCCAGAAATTAGAAGTGGCTAAACCAGAAGAGAGAAGAAATGAAAAAGAAAAGGAATTCAATGATCAAGCAATCATACCTAAAGCCCCATTCCCTAGTGCTTTAGAATCTCCTTTGCCTTCAGATAAGAAGAATATAAAAATGAATGAGATGCTTGAGTTATTTAAGCAAGTCCAAATAAACTTACCTCTTCTCGATGCTATCAAGCAAGTTCCAGCTTATGCCAAATTTTTGAAGGATCTATGCACACAAAAACGGAAAGCCAAGACACAAATACCAAAAAAGATACATTTGACTGAGCAAGTCAGCTCAGTTGTTCAGCAAATAACCCCACCCAAACTAAAAGATCCTGGTACCCCGATTATATCATGTGTCATAGGAAACTTCACAATCAAGAAAGCATTATTAGATTTGGGTGCGAGTGTAAACCTTCTCCCAAGTTCAGTGTATGAATTATTCGGATTTGGAGAGTTGAAACCCACGACAGTAACACTACAATTGGCAGATAGATCAGTCAAAGAACCTCGTGGAATATTGGAAGATGTATTAGTAAAGGTGGATGAATTCTATTTTCCTGTCGACTTCCTTGTGTTAGATATGGAATCTAGCGGTAATCCTAACCAAATTCCCATCATCCTTGGAAGACCTTTTCTAGCTACTGCTAATGCATGCATAAATTGTAGAACAGGTGTGATGGATGTATCTTTTGGAAACAAGAAGATGAGATTAAATATTTTTAATGCTTCCCAAGGACCACCTGTGTATGATTTAAATGAAGTAAACATGATAGAGGAAGTAGTAGATAAGAAATTCCAAAGTTTGATTGATTCGGATCCTTTACAAACATGTCTTACACATTTTGGAATAGATGACTTTGATATTGATGAGTATACCAAAGAGATAAACATGTTATTAGAACCACCTAAGTTCGACACCATCCCTCCTTGGACTATAAAATATGAACCACTTCCAACTAAACCAAGTCCTTTAATACCATCCTTGGAAGAACCACCCCAACTAGAATTGAAACCTCTTCCAGATGACTTAAAATATTCATTCCTTGGACCCAATGACACCCTTCCAGTAATCATTGCATCTACCCTAACCTCTGAGCAAGAAGATAAATTGGTAGATGTACTTAAAGAACATAAAGAGGCAATTGGATGGACAATAGCTGATATTAAGGGAATTGACCCTTCCGTTTGCATGCACCACATTCATAGTGAAATTGAAGCCAAACCACATAGAGACATGCAACGAAGGCTAAATCCAAACATGAGGGATGTTGTTAAGAAAGAAGTAGTAAAATGGCTTGATGCTGGTATCATTTATCCAATTTCAGATAGCCAATGGGTCAGTCCAATCCAAGTAGTACCTAAAAAATCGGGTATTACCGTGATTAAAAATGAAAAGGGCGAATCAATTCCTACTCGCACATCAACTAGTTGGAGAGTGTGTATAGATTATCGAAAGTTGAATGCCGTGACTAGGAAAGACCACTTTTCCTTTGCCTTTTATCGATCAAATTCTAGAACGGCTAGCGGGACAAAGTTTCTTTTGTTTCTTAGATGGATATTCAGGATACAATCAAGTCCCAGTATTTCCTGCAGATCAAGAAAAGACCACCTTCACTTGTCCCTTTGGAACATTTGCCTTTAGACGTATTTTGGTCTTTGTAATGCACCAGCCACTTTTCAACGATGTATGTTGGCCATATTTTTCTGATATGATTGGTCAATTTTTGGAAGTATTTATGGATGATTTTTCAGTTTTTGGTGCATCATTTGATAGCTGCCTCGAGAACTTGACTAAGGTACTGAAACGATGTATGGAAATGAATTTAGTCCTAAGTTGGGAGAAGAGCCATTTTATGGTTCGTGAGGGAATTGTGCTTGGACACATTGTTTCAGAGCGAGGTATTGAGGTTGATAAAGCCAAGGTTGAATTGATCTCAAATCTACCACCCCCAACCTCAGTTAAACAAGTACGATCTTTCCTTGGTCATGCTGGTTTTTATAGACGTTCATCAAAGATTTCAGTAAAATTTCTCGACCATTGTGTAATTTGTTGACCAAGGATAGTTCTTTTAATTTTGATAAAGATTGTCTAACAGCCTATAACATCCTTCGAACTGCTTTGACCACTGCACCATTATCAAGCCCCCAGATTGGACCATACCTTTTGAAATCATGTGTGATGCTTCTGATTATGCTGTAGGGGCAGTTCTAGGACAGAAACTCAATCGAGAACCCCATGTAATTTATTATGCTAGCAAAACTCTTTCAGATGCACAAATGAACTATACTACCACTGAAAAAGAATTACTAGCAGTTGTGTTTGCCCTAGAAAAGTTTAGATCATATCTGTTAGGGTCTAAGGTTTTAGTTTATTCAGATCATGCAGCGTTGAGGCATCTTATATCAAAAAAGGATACAAAACCCAGACTGATTAGATGGATCCTTCTACTACAAGAATTTGATCTAGAAATCTTAGATAAGAAGGGTTCTGAAAATATGGTAGCAGATCATATCTCTAGGATCTCAGTGGAATACAATAAAGAAATAATCAGAGATAAGTTCCTGATGAGCAATATTCTCAATTTCCCATAGCAGTCTTCCCTGGTTTGCCCACATTGTGAATTATTTGGCAACAGGAAAAGTACCTTCCCACTGGACAAAACAAGAAAAAGATAGATTTTTCTCACAAATCAAATATTACTTTTGGGAAGACCCTGAATTATTTAAGTACTGTTCAGATCAGGTGATTAGGCGATGTGTCCCGAAGTGAATTCAAAAGTATACTTAACTTCTGTCATTCTCTTGCCTGTGGAGGACATTTTAGTGGAAAGAAAACTGCAGCAAAGGTACTGCAAAGTGGGTTTTATTGGCCAACTCTTTTTAAAGATGCACATGAATTTAGCCGTAATTGTCTCCAATGTCAACAAACAGGAAATATATCTCGAAAAGACATGATGCCCCTAAACCCTATCTTGGTTGTAGAAATTTTTGATGTATGGGGTATTGATTTTATGGGCCCATTTCCTTCCTCTTTTGGATTTGAATACATTCTAGTGGCAGTTGATTATGTGTCAAAATGGATTGAAGCCATGGCAACTCGAACCAATGACCATAAAGTTGTAATCAAGTTTATTCAGCATAATATCCTTAGTCGTTTTGGATGCCCAAGGGCTATAATTAGTGATGGGGGTACACATTTCACGAATAGACACTTTGAAGGATTAATGAACAAATATGGAATTACTCATAAGGTAGCTACACCTTATCATCCCCAAACTAGTGGCCAAGTTGAAATATCAAATAGAGAAATTAAAATATCCTTGAGAAAACGGTGAGACCTGATAGGAAAGATTGGTCAGAACGTTTGGATGATGCATTATGGGCTTATCGTACTGCATTTAAAACTCCCATAGGAATGTCTCCTTACAGGCTCGTATTTGGAAAAGCCTGTCATTTACCTGTAGAATTAGAACACCGTGCATTTTGGGCTATCAAGCAATTTAATTATGATATGAAAAATGCAGGTGTCAATAGAAAACTCCAATTGAATGAGTTAGAAGAGCTACGAAATGAGGCATATGAGAGCTCAAAAATTTATAAAGAACGAACCAAAGCATATCATGACAAATTTATTAGTAGAAAATTTTTGAACCAAATCAAAAAGTATGGCTTTACAATTCAAGATTACACCTTTTCCCTGGAAAACTTCGTTCACGATGGAATGGACCTTTTATAGTAACTCAAGTATTTCCCCATGGAGCTGTAGAGCTTAAAGACCCCAAGCAAGGAAATACATTCAAAGTAAATGGCCAACGTTTGAAACCATATATAGAAGAAATTAATGATGGAGAAGTTGTTGAATCAATTGATCTTGTGAACCCAACACTATCATAATAAGTAGCACAGTCTGGCTGAAGACTTTAAACTTAGCGCTCTTGGGAGGCAACCCAGTTTATTAGTTATTTTTAACTTTCTGTTCTTTTAGTATGTTCTTTTAGTATGACCAGAGAAGAGCAACAGAAGCAGATTGAAAGAAGATGGCAACAATGAAACTTCCAACCTTCAAATACTCTACCAGGTAGTATCTTTCCTTGAAAATTAATTTTTCTTCCATTAGGGACAATGGAAATTAAGTTGGGGGGAGGAAAAAGAATAAGTAAATCCTCGAGTAAAACTATAATCAGATGTGTGTACCAAATTCTGTCTCGATTTGAAGTTAATCAAGCAGTCTATTAATGAATTAATGGTTAGATTATTTTTGAATACTGAGGAATAAATTATTAAGAAAACCTAATAAAAGGTAGGGTTTAGCCCAGAAAAATTTTTAGAATAATTTCAGACCCTCTGACCACTGATCTTAATAGTACAATCTACTTAATAAGGGTATGGGTGAAAATGTTATTCAAAAAAAAAAAAAAAAAAAAAAAATCTCTTAAAGTTAATAAATTAGGTTCTTAGCATTTTCACTGAGTAACCGGGCCCCGTCACCTAAGAAAGTGATGTTGTTCGCGTAAAAAGGTGAATGTAAAAGAACCTAAGTAGAGTCAGTCCTACCTAAAGCCTTTTTGACTCGAGTAAGTAAGTCGAGGGGTGTTTTACACCTAATGCCCTAAAACCAATTGGTTTGGGAGCCATTGGCCTAAAGCTCGCTACAAGGGTTAATTAGAAAGCAAGGGGTTAGGACATTGCACTGACTTTACACAAGGGAACTAAATTACAAAAGACATTACACCCAACCCAAATTAAGTTAGAAGACTTAATTAGAGAAGTGAAAGTTGGTGAAGAAGACTTCTATAAATTCTTATGGACTACACTTTATCACTAAATGGGTAAACTTAATAATCCAATGAAGTACCTCCTTATGATTAAAGAAATTTTTAAGAACTGTAAGATAACTATCAATTCTTGGACTAGCTTGGTACATATTCTAAATTTCTTATTTGCTCGAGGACGAGTAAGATTCAAGTTGGGGGAGTGATAAACGCATAAATAATTATCATTAAACTATTAATTAATAATTTAATGTACCTATTATTATTTAATATTTTAATATTTTATATAATATTTTAGATAAAACCTTATCAATTTAAAGAGCTTGATTTTATAAATTTAATGACGCAAACGGCACTCAAATCGGACTTAAGATGAGCCCGAAATTGATTTTACATTGATTTATCTGTTTCAGCACATCTCAAAGCAAAAACGGCAATGGTTGCCGTTTTCATCGTTTTCTCAGCAAAAATCTCTCCCACTCTTTCTCTTATCCAATCCAATCTTATCCTCCACCAATCCAGAAATAAATTGGATTAGAAATCTTCAAATTCAACATAGGAACTTCATATGGAAGGAATTAGAATCTTATCCGCAATATCTTTGGGATTTCTTTGCACGCGTCCGCATCCTCACCGCGTCTGGAATTCTATAAATAGCAACTGGAGAATTGGGGGGAGGGGTGTGTTCATCCATGGTTCGTGGAGGCTTCGTTTGAAGCAGGAGACGATCGTGCCGTGGCTTGAAGGAGATCTGTTCCAGCCGTAGAAGAAGACTCTGTTCCAACCAGCCGTGAGAGGAAGTCTTGTTCCAGCCATGATCTGCTCTGTTCCATCTATGAAGGAGAGTTTGTTGTGTTCCTAGACGTTCGTGGAATTCAACGTGGAGACCCTGTTTGCGTCCGTGTTCTTCTGGAGGTTCTGTGCGTCCGTGGCAGGGAGGTTCTTCTTGGAGGCGGATGTTCCCAGGACAAGTTCGTGACTGGAGGCGTCTGGGAAGAAAGTCTTCAACCCGGTTCAACTTGATTCAACCCGGTTTAGTCCATCTTTGATTTGGTCTTGGAGAATTTATTACTCTCTTATTACCTTCTTCATGTCATAACTTTTTAATTTATATGAAATAAAGTTTTTATTCATGTTTAATTGTTATTAAATTCTATTTAAGTGAAAATAATTTAGACTGATCTATTCTTAAAAGGGACGGGCGTGATCTACGGGTACGAGCCGTGCTCTTATAAGATAGACCATATCTTATTATTTTGCACTATTAATTATCTACTTAGTTATCTATTTAGTTAAATTTATAAATTTATTTCAAGATAATCGCTAAAGTCCCTGTGGAATCGATCCCTTACTCTCGCTATTCTAATAGTAAAATTAAGGTGTTTTAATCGTTGCGCTACGACACGCATCATAGCCAAAGAAGCAGTTTGGATCAAAAAGTTCATCACTGAACTTGGTTGGTTCCAAGCATTGCTGATCCAATACACTTGTATTGTGACAACAATGGAGCTATTGCGCAAGCTAAGGAGCCAAGGTCTCATCAGAGGTCCAAATATGTACTCAGGAGATACCATGTAATTAGAAGATTATTGGTAAAATGATGTAAAAATAGAATGAGTCCCCACTGAGGATAATGTAGCTGATTCGCTTACTAAAGCCCTGCCGCAGCAGAAGCATGATAATCATGTTAAGTCACTCGGTATTAAATACATGGGTGAATGGCTCTAGTGCAAGTGGGAGATTTTAGTGTATGCCCTAGATCCAATTGGATTGAATGTTATATACATTCTATGAATACAAATCCAATAAAATGGTTTCTTTATCTATCCAAATGTCTTTTATTTGATATATTTGCCTGTGAGATAAAGTCCAAAAGAATGTGAACCATGCATATGAAATTTGTAATACAGATTACAAATTGTGAGATCCAAATTGCACGTTATGGTTCGATTCTTTAAACTTCCTAGTCGATGTGTAGATGGGACTGGATACCATCGAACATCGTGAGACTGGCACACATTGCATATCCTCACCCTTAGGGTGAGCAACTGATTTCACAAGCTGAAGTATGAAGATACTTGGATAGGTGTGTGGATGCTCGTTATTGTAACGATGCATTGGATGACCCGTACAGAGATCCCATATGGATATTCTATATGGTGTCGATGGTTAATCTCTAATGACGGTGGTGTGAGTGATCCTTTGACTTGAGATCTTCATTGCATCTCATGTATGGAATGTCATGCTTTAACGACATCCAAATGTCGCTCTAGCCATGAGTGGCAAATACGGTATCGGTTGGGTATGACATGAAGCACATGAAGATGGTGTTTGATCAAGATAGGATTCGTCTCCCTTGATAAAAAGGGTTATATTACATGGCCACTTGATGGATTAAATTGATTGTTAAATCCTTGCAAGGTTGAGTTGGAATTCAAAATGGTTTCGAAGTTCTAATTCATATGAGTCAATTTTTCCTGAGATCAAGTAAACAAAGATCAATTACAGGGTTGACACATTCCATACCACTGATTGATCTGGGATATGTGACGAAAGGAATTTGATCATACAGTAACCGTTCATGGACATGTGTTATTGATGGTCACGTCAACAAAACCTTTAGCAGTTGGGTGGTCATGATGCTTTGCTAGAGGCCTCTCATGATCTATAATCATGTTGTTAACTTGGATAAAGAGTTATCCAATCATTCCTAGGGTCTATGATTAGGACATGATTATTGCCAACATGTTAAACAGCCTAATGAGTCACACGCATTAAGAAGAATTTTGGATGAATTAAAATGAAAATTAAATTAGATTTAATTCAGATAAGATGATCAATTAAATAATTGGGTGAGACCCAATTTAAAGAAGATAAAATAATAATGAATATGATCCATTATAGTAGAAGGAATGTTAAGGAGAAATTATTTGTGCATATGATGAACAAATAATTGGATACCCAAATATCACTTGATCCATGTGATGGATGGCTCTGATTATTCGGGTATAGATGGCCAATCTCAGCCATGTGAAGATGGAATCATGCCCATGGGATGAGGCATGATGAATCTCTACGGTTTGATGATGAACATGTAAAAATTGGGGCATGTAGTTACGAGATAACCAACTCCTAATTTCAAAGGCTGAGATTGTGACACTTGGATTAGCGTTACCATGAGAATGGGAGTTTCTTCTGTTTCCTTGGATTAACGTTACCACGATGTTACCATGAAAAGAGGTCTCTTCTTCTCTCTTGGAACGTTTCTTTCTCTCCTTCCTCCTAGGAAGGTAGAGCATGAGAAGAAAAAGATTAGATCTTTTAGATCTTCAGAAATATCTTCTTTATTTCTATAAGGGGATTCAAGAGGCGCTAGCACCCCTCTCTCCTAAAGTGTCATCTTCATACCTTGAAGGTCTTCATCCACTCTTCTCCGCATGGATCACCGTTAGAGGCTGGACACGTGGACGGCTAGTAACAGAGGATTCACCGGCTTCATCTTTTCTACATCGATAAAGGACTCATGTATGAATAAATTTAATATTTTTTATTTTATTTGAGATTTAATGAATATGTTCCTAAGGATCTTGGACATTTAGAATTTTATATTATATCTTCTTGTATATTTTCATGAATTTAATTCATATCTAGAATATATAATTCCCAACATGAAGAATCAATTATAACTATAAATCTAATGAGGAGCTACCACAAGCTGATGAAAGTTTTCTGCAATTTCCAAAACTGAATGGAAGTTGTTGAAGATTTCAAGCAATTGCCAACTACAGCTATGGTAAACATGTAAATATAGAAGAAGATAGCATTTGGAAGGATCTAAGTCCCGATACTTCAAACTCAAAAGCATTTATCCATTTGTATGTGGAAGTAGCTTGTAACCTGTAGCTCGTTCTGTAATTAGGAGTAGCCTATAATCTGTAATTTAGCTTTTGTACTCCACTTCTATTATCAATCAGAAGTGGGAACCAATTTAGTGCAATTATTTAATGGTATTTGATGTGACTGATCCGGCGCCATTAGAGTTAAAAGAGAAGATGATTGGCGGGAGTTCCGCCTCAGCCTCGAGCTTCCGCCTCGGCCCTGGGCCTAGCAACCCACTACCTCAAGCCACTTGACACGCCCACATGGCCCACCAACCGCCTGCAATAGCCATGTGATCCACCACTCGATTGCAACAGTGCATGGCCATGCCCCGTAATGGCACGTCTGACACGACCAGGCCCACTGCCACCCGTAGCACCACGCTTAGCAAGTGGCAGGCGGAGCAAGACACCTTTGACATGCCCGTTGTCAGTTGTGATCTATCACTGTCGGCCTTGCCTTCCGTCCGTTACCGAACAACGGCACCTTGAAATCAGCAACCTTCTGGAAACGGAAAAAAGAGACCTTCGAACATGTATAAAATCCTACACTCGCAACGAGGGAAGGATCCTGAACTCAAGCTCTCTAGCTCTTTCTGTTAGTTTATTCTTGTCTGTTCCCAAGTTGCTGACTTGAGCATCGGAGGGTCCCTACCGGAGCAACCAGTCTCTGGGGACTTTCTTGCAGGAATCCTCGAGGAGGAGGATCTTCGTTCCCCGGCGTTGAAAGAGAGTGACGCCAGGTAGGGGCGGGGAAATAAAAAAGCTTCGAACCAGTCAGCGACAACTTCTCTTTCCCTGAGCTCTCAAACAATAGTGATGACTCATGCGCAAGAGGTCTCCACCAGCCATGTTGGGGGGCAGCGCTTGGGAGCTGACCTGCCGGTGGCCGGTCTCCTTGCTCCCTAAGTCGGCGTCCCTGAACCACCATCGCCACCGCCGCATCAACATTAAGAAGATCGACTTGCCATCCTCACCATGCAAGTATAGTCACTGGTGGCGGCAGTCCAGGTCCTGCAGCAGCAGCCGGGGCCACTCCCATCAGTTTTGGGGGTGGTCCAACCCAGTCAGCATTCTTCTTGGGGAAGGTCCCCCATCCGAGAAGCTTGCCACCGCTGCGCTTCACCTAGGCCTCATCGCCGGGAAACCTCCAAGAGGCTCCGGTCACCCTCTCGTCATGCCAGTGCTTTCCCAGGTGGCGGCACGGGAGGGAGGCAGAGCACTCCTATCAGCACCGCCGTCACTCCTCTCCCTCCTTAGAATCCTCAAGGGAGGGGTCCTTCGATGGCTGGATAGCTCATCGGGCCGAGCGCCGGCTCGACGAGTACAATCAGCGGCTTGAGGAGCTCAGCCGTCGGATCACCAACCTGCCAGAAGCGGACTATGATAGCTGGCCACCGCTGTCCCGCCGCATCATGGAGGAACCAATATCAACTCGGTTCCATCTTCCCCAGTCGGACCCGTACGATGGGACCACTGATTCCCTGGACCATTTGGAGAGTTATAAGGTCCTCATGTAGGTCCACAGGTAACAGACTCTCTTCTCTGCGTCGCCTTTCCCGCTACCTTGAGGAAGGCTACCCGAGCCTGGTACTCCCGCCTGTCGTCGCGGAGTATCAACTCTTTTCGCCAGTTGGAGAGGGCCTTCTTAGCCCATTTTGACGCCTGCCAGAAGATACCCAGAGTGGCGGATAGTCTATTCTTCGTCCAGCAAAAGGATGGCGAGTCCCTGCGGGACTACGTCGCTCGATTCAAAGAAGCTACTCTCGAGGTCTACAACCTCGAGGATTCTATGGCCACCCTGGCCTTGAAGCGAGGGCTTTGCCCCTCCCATTTTGCATACTCCCTCGACAAGAAACTGCCCAGCTCTTACGCCAAACTCTTGAGCCGAGCCCAAAAGTACATCCGCACCGATGAGGCTGACTCCTCACGGCGCGAGGCTAATGGAGGCACCACCAAAAAGCCGACTCGTCCTAAGTCTGCCGAGGTTCATCCTAGGAGGCCCGAGCCTTCCCGCCGATCAGACAACCGACCTCAGGCTCTTGCATCGAGGGACGGTCCATTTACCCCCTTCCTCGCCCCAATATCTCATATCCTGCTTGAGATCGAGGGTGAGCCATACCTTTAGCGCCCTCCTCCGCTGAACCCGAAGACCCCTCGCAACAAGAACTTATACTGCCGCTTCCATCGGGACCACGGCCACGACACCAACAACTATCGCCAGCTGAAGAAGGCAATAGAGGACTCATCCAGCGTGGCCACTTGGAGAAGTTCATTCAGAGGAACAACCCAAATGCACCTGGCCCGTCAGCGCCTCCGCCACCAATGATCAACAATGCTCCGACTGAGAAGACGGTGGCAATGATCTCCTAGGGAGATGGCGGCCCCCCAAGAGGCCAAGGGGGGAGGAGGGGTTAGATTCTGTAATTTTCTTTTCTAAAAGGGACTTAGAGGGAATGATTAACAAAAATGATGATAGCGTCGTCGTGTCCATGACGATTGCTAAGCATCCTGTAAAAAGAATTCTAGTTAATAGTGGAAGCTCGGTGGACGTTTTGAGTTATGATGCCTTTGTTCGTATGAACCTGTCTCCCAACTCACTTCGACCTGTCACCACACCCTTGATGGGTTTTACCGGAGACTCTGTGAAAGTGAAGGGAGAGATTACTCTTCCCGTCACGGCCGGGATGCCATCATGTCAAAGCACATTTTTCATGAACTTCCTCGTGGTCCGGGTGCCCCTTGCCTACAACGCCATACTTGGAAGGCTCGGACTAACCTTCTGGATGCTATTATTTCCACCAAAAGGCTCCTGGTGAGGTTCCCTACCAGCGAGGGAGTCGGGGAGATGCGGGGGAGCAGAACCCGTTGCCGCTTTGCTACCACATGGCCCCCAGCCCGCAGGAGATGGCACCTACGCCTGCACCCGAAGCACTCGACCCCCGAGACTCGGAGAGGAGAGGGGAGCCGGACGAGCAACTGCTGACCTTCCCTCTAGGGGAGGACCTAATGAGGACGGTCCAAATTGGAGCCATGCTCCCAGAGGAGGCACGCAGCCAGCTCCTCGCTTTCCTGCAAGCTAACGCTGATATCTTCGCATGGTCAGCGTCCGACATGCCGGGCATCCCGAAGAAAGTGATTACCCACTGGCTCAATATCAAGCTAGAGTGCCAACCCGTTCGACAGAGGAAAAGGAGCTTCACCCCCGGCAGACAGAAGGACATAGACGAGGAGGTGCGTAAGTTGGTGGCGGCCGATCACATTCGCGAAGTGCACTACTCCGAATGGCTAGCGAATGTCGTGATGGTCCGCAAGGCCAGTGGGAGTTGAGGATGTGCATGGACTTCACCGACCTTAATAAGGCATGCCCTAAGGATAACTTTTCGCTACCTCGGATCGATCAGTTAGTGGACGCCATGTCCGGCCATGAGACCCTTAGCTTCATGGATGCTTTTTTAGGGTACAACCAAATCAAGATAGACCCGGCCGATGAGGAGGCAACCTCATTTGTGACCAAGAAGTAGGCATGGGCATTGGGCCGTGCCGTGCTAGGCACGGCCCAGGCCCGTCCTGCCAGAAAAATTACCGTGTCGTGCCTGGCACGGCCCATTAACAAATGGATCGTGCCTGGCATGGCCCACTAAAAAAAATTCAAATTCGGCATGGCCCGTGACCCATCAAGAAATAGGCCACGGGCCGTGCCTAGCACGGCTCATCACGGGCCATGCCTGGCACGGCCCAGCAGGGCCGTTGCTGGGCTGTACCAAAATGGCCCTTCTGGGCCGTTTTGTGGGCCGTGCCATGGCACGGCCCAGCAGGGCCGTTGCTGGGCCGTGCCCAGAAGGGCCGTTTTGGCACAGCCCAGCACGGCCCTGCTGGGCCATTTTGGCATGGCCCAGCAACGGCCCTGCTGGGTCGTGCCAGAACGGCCCTGCTGGGCCTTTTTGTAGGTCGTGCCAGGCACGGCTGGTGCTAGGAGCACACTGTGCACCTAGGCACTAGCCAGCTGATCGAAGCCATGATCCTGATCGGCGATGATGGATCCGACGATTGCGATCGATCTGATCGGAGATGATCCGACGGTTTGTGATCGATCCATGCTATAATCCTGATCGGCGATGATCGATCCGACGGTTGCGATACATCCGATCAGCGATGATCCGATGGTTGCGATCGATCCAAGTCATGATCCCGATCGGCGATGATCGATCGGACCATTGCGATCAATTTGATCGGAGACGATCCGATGGTTGCGATCGATCCAAGCCATGATCCCGATCGGGGATGATCGATCCGACAGTTGCGATCCATCCGATCGGCGATGATCCGACGATTGCGATCAATCCAAGCCATGATCCCGATCGACGATGATCGATTGGATCATTGCGATCAATCTGATCGAAGATATCTGACGGTTGCGATCGATCCAAGCCATGATCCCAATCGGGGATGATCGATCCGATGGTTGTAATCCATCCAATCGGAGACGATCCGATGGTTGATCAATCCAACCCATGATCCCGATCGGCGATGATCAATCCAACAGTTGCGATCCATCCGATCGGAGACGATCCGATGGTTGCGATCGATACAAAGCCATGATCCTGATCGACAATGATCGATCAGACTGTTGCGATCAATCCGATCGAAGACGATCTGATGTCTGCGATCGATCCAAGCCATGATCATGATCGGCGATGATCAATCCGACAGTTGCGATCCATCTGATCGGAGATGATCTGACATCTGCGATCGATCCAAGCCATGATCCTGATCGGTGATGATCAATCCGACGGTTGCGATCCATCTGATCGGAGATGATTCAACGTCTGGATCGATCCAAGCCATGATCCCGATCGGCGATGATC
>UESW01005092.1:443496-529673 GCA_900491605.1 Calamus simplicifolius | reverse complement strand
GGGCAGAGCGCTGTCACACAAGGCCCTACGCCAAGGCTATTACTGGCCCACCATGTGGGAAGATGCAGCCAAGCTGGTCCGAAAGTGCGATAGTTGTCAACGGCATGCTAACATTCAATGGCTGCCAACCTCTCAGCTAAGCCCTCTGTCAGCTCCATGGCTATTCACCCAATGGAGAATGGACATCTTGGGACTATTCCCTCCAGCCTTTGGTCATTGGAAGTTTTTGCTCATCGCCATCGACCACTTACCAAGTGGGTAGAGGCTGAAGCACTGGCCAAGATTACCAAAGCCAAGGTAAGGAACTTCTTTTGGAAATCTATCTATCGGTTTGGGCTACCCCACACACTCATTACCGACAACGGACGCCAGTTCGACAATGCTTCCTTCAAAGAGTTTTATGCCAAACTAGGCATATTTTAGAGGTTTACTTTAGTCGGTCATCCACAAACAAACAGAGCATCAGAAGTGACAAACTGGATCATCCTTCAAGGCTTAGGATGCGTCTGGATGATTTCAAAGGAAGATGGGTGGAGGAGCTCCCAAACGTGCTATGGGCATATCATACGATGCCATGAACCCTTACGGAAGAAACTCCTTTCAGCCTTGTGTTCAGGTTGAAGGTAGTTATTCTGATGGAGATTGGCATCCCTAGTCCCCGGACACAATCGTACGATGAGGAGAACAATTCTAGCCAGTTGAGAACTAGTCTTGACCTAGTCGAAGAAGTCCGTAATCGAGTGCGACTCAGGATGGCCTCCTACCGACAGAAGATTGCAAAATATTATAATGCCCGAGTTCATCCCAGAACATTCCTCCCCGGAGACCTAGTCCTCAGACGAGCCAAAATCTCCAAACCTATAGAGGGGGGAAAGTTGTCTCCCAATTGGGAAGGGCCTTACCAAGTCACCGACGCACTTCATCGTGGAGAATACCGGATCGAAGGGCTAGATGGGAAGCCTCTTCCTCGCACCTGGAATGCAGACAACCTACATCGGTATTATCAGTAGTATGCTAATATCTTAAGTTTGAGCATGTTTGCTAGAATAACATTTATTTTCTTACTAATGAAAGTGTCCTTGAGCGATATTGCTTCTCACTCAAGCCCGACTTTGCGTCGGCACTCAAAGCCCGACTCTGCATCGGCACTCAAAGCTCGACTTTGTCGGCACCCAAAGCCCGACTTTGCGCCGGCACTATAAACCGACTTCGCATCGGCACTCAAGCCCGACTTCGCATTGGCACTCAAAGATCGACTTTGCACCGGCACCAAAGCCCGACTCCACGTCAACACTCAAGCCAACTCTGTCGGCACTCAAAGCCTGACTCTGCATCGGTACTCAAGCCCGACTCCACGTCGGCACTCAAAGCCCGACTTCATGCCAGCACTCAAGCCCAACTCCACGTTGGCACTCAAACCTGACTTTGCACCAGCACTAAAGTCTGACTCACGCCAGCACTCAAGCCTGACTCCGCAACGGTACTCAAAGCCTAACTTCGTTGGCACTTAAGTCCAACTCCGCATCGACACTCAATCCCAACTCGCGTCAGCAATCAAAGCCCGACTTCATCGGCACTTAAAGTTTGGCTCCGTGTCAGCACTCAAGCCCAACTCGCATCGGCACTTAAAACCTGAATTCATGTCGGCACACTGGCCTGGCCTCGCATCGGCGCTCAGCCCAATTTCATGTTGGCATTCAGATCCGACTCCGTACCAGCTCTCAAGCTCGGCGGTGGGTACTCGAGCCCAGTGTCTACCCCTAAACTGACTCCACATCGGTTCTATACCCCATCGGCATTCCCAACCTTTGTATGGCCTAAGGCACGAGGCCGGGTCTCCTACTTTCAAGTCACTAGTGCCGGTCTCGATTTCCAGGACAAGCTACACTTGCCTAGGGCCTCAGCCTTGACTTAGTCTTTAGAGTGAGCTTGTACCGACTTGTTTATAGAATGAACCCACATCGGCTTATTCACTAGAGTGAATGTGTCGGATGCAACGGAAATCAAACGACAATGGTATGAATCAAAGTTTTCATTAATGGCAAAAAGTGTACAAAATTGCCGAACAAGTCGGACTCTGTTACAATGAAATAAAAGAAGCAAAAGGCCTACAAGGATTCAAGGCTCAGCTAATGCTGGGCTATGGACGGGAGAATGGTCTTCTGGAAGTGTGCCCTCCATAGCCTCGTCTGGATCCAGGCTGTTAAGGTCTTTGAGGTTACGAACACTCTTCACCTTATCCTTGCAGTCCTGGAAACCGACATTAAAGGTGAAGGCGGTGGCCTTAGCCAACTCCTCTCTATAGCTGGCAGATTGGCAGAAATCTTCTACTGCCTCGGTGGCCTTGGCCTCTGCTACTTCCACCGCCCTTCATTTTGGTAACTTTCATATCGGAGCTTCGGGCTATCCCCTCAGCATTTTTTGTCCGCTCCTTGGCCGTGCCCCTTAGGGTGTTGGCGGTCTCCAAATTGCTTTGGCACACCAGTAGCTACGCTCAATGTGTTTACAACTCTCCTTGGTGGCGCAGGCTGCCTCCGAAGCTTTTTTGACCCTCTCAGCTTGGGCCCATCCCTCTGCAAGGGCCACATCTCGAGCCCTCTCAGCCCTCTCCACTTGGGCTCGGCCCTCGGTTAGGGCCACCTCAAGAGCCTCCTCGGCCCTTTTCACTCAGGCCTCCCCTTCGGCCCTCTCCAGGACGGCTTCTAAAGCCTTCTCCGCCTCTTCTACTCTGGCTTGGGCTTGATGGGTTTCCTTCTGTGATTGGCCAAGAGCAGCCTTGGCCTGAGAGAGGGCACTCTTCAAGGCAGCCAAAGAATTCACTGCATGCATGTGAATATTACTGTTAGGATAAGATTTAAGTGCCGAGTTAAAAGTTAAAAGGTTTCGAATACTCACCCAGAGATGGGCCATGAAAGTCTCCCAAAAGAAAGAGGAAGTCCTCTGCTCTTGGAGGACTCCCTAGATCTTGGGCAGGCACACTGGTGCCATTGTCCGCTCCGCCCAGCGCCCCTCACGCTCGAGGAGAGCCTTGAATGAAAGGATGGCTTTATCTTCGGCGGCAGGCTTCGAAGCTGACGTCACAATGTCGAGGATTGACGACGTCCCCATCTGTTCCACAGCCGTAGGGGGCTCTTCATTTTCCACCTCCTCTGCCCTAGGGGGCTCTTCATTTGCCACCACTTTTGCTTGTGGGGCAGTCTCGAGGATTGGCTAAGGGGCTGCCTCATTAGCCCCTGCTTCTGGCACAGTCGGGGCGGTGGCGGCATGTCCGCTCTTGGCCCCTCCGGCGGTGTATCGGCAGTAAGGTCGACATCCACCTCCCTCTCTGTTCGAGGCGGTGGGTGAGTGGAGTTGGGGATCGGGACCATGCCGGCGATGGTGCTCGAGGCCTCTTCCTTGGCTCCTCAGCCTCTATTGCCTTCTCCTTGGCCTTCTCAGCCTTGGTCTTCTTTCTCGCCGCTTTGGCTATGGCTTTCTTCTTAGAGGAGGCTCCGTCTGCCCTAGCCCTCCTCTCCTCGGCTACTTCCTTTCTCACATCCTCAATCGAAGGCAACATACCTACATAGCGCAAATGGACTTAGTAAAAAAAAAAAAAAGAAGAAAAAAGAAAAGAGAGGAAAAGGGTAAAGAGAATGAGGTGAGTGAATTGGCTACTCACCACCAAATGGAATGAGGCCAGCAGATGGAAATTCTCCTCAGCCAAAAGTTGGTTGCACCGAGGGATGTCGACAATCAAAAGCTACCCAAATGCCATCTGATCCCTCGGGAGTATGGAAGAATCCTTATTCGCGTCTGTATTGGGTGTTCCCCAGACTCGACTCACCCCCTCGACATCAGCAAAGAAGAACCTATCCTTTCACCCCTTAACGGATGTAGGAAGGTAGAGCTTGAGAGCCCTAGTGGGTCTAGGGGCGAAGGACCACCATCCCGCTTGCTTGCGGAGGGTGTAGAAGCTACGAAACAAGGAAATCCTAGCCTCTATTCATGAAAATGACAAAGTACTAGGAAGCCAACGACAGTCCGAATGGAATTCGAGACTAACTGTGCTGGCGCTAAGGAATACCTATCTAGAAGATTGAGGATGAAGGGATGAAGGGGTAGCCGAAGCTCCGCCTTGAAGAAAGCTCCGTACAAGGCAACTCTCGGGACGGAAGGAAGTCGCCCTGTCATCGGGAGCGGGATGAGATAGGCGCATGTCGGTAGGAAGACTATACTTAGCCCTAAGGTTTACAATGTCTTGGGCTGTCATGGTAAAGCAGTCCATTCAGGGGACTCTTAACGGTAGAGGATGGACCAGCAACGGTCGGACGACACCGGATTGGGGCCCAACCGGCGGCCAGACGAATCCCAGCCGGGATCGTCAACTGCTCGCCGCTGTTCCAAAGGAACATGGTTGGAGGATGAAGAAGACCAGCTAGGCACTGGGGAAGAGGAAGGTTGTGAAGGGATGGGGGAATAACCTCTAAAATCAGAAATGGAGCAAGAGAGTGAAGAAGCCATGATGACTGACCTGAACAACTTGAACCTGAGATTGAAGAGGGAAGAGCTCGGGAAGGAAAAATGGAGGTGGGAGACAATCAGGCGCTTGCAGAGTTGGGGTGAGGGAGCAAAATGCAGAAAAGGTCAAAAACCAAGGACAGGGATGACTCCTCCCTTTTATACCCATGTTTCAAATCATCCCGCCTGTCTTCGATTTGGCCATGTGTTCGCTCACCATTGGAAATCGCCTTGGCAACCATCCGATGTGCATAACGTGAAGGACACCGCCAATGAGGGGACAACAGTGACCTTACCGCAATGATGGCGCCTGCTTTTTTGTAGTTCCTCGCCCAAAAAGAATCCCACCTAATCCCAATGACCAGAACGGATGATGCAACGGCACTGAGATCAACCACCAGGTGGATACTAACACCCCTTTCACTGGTAACTATACACCCACCCATCTCAGGGATGGGAGGGCATCTGATGTGGCTGATCACTTCCCAGGAAATAGAATAACATTCTGCATGGTTCTCGGAGCCAAGTGATAATTTGACAGTTCAGTCCCAGCATCGGCCTTAGTTTTGACTTCAGCCTCGGCCTCAGCATCGGCTTCGGCCTCGACCTCGGCTTCGGTCTCGGCCTCGGCTTTGGCCTCGACCTCGGCTTTGGTATCGGCCTCGGCTTTGGCCTCGGCCTCGGCCTCGGCCTCGGTCGCAAACCATCAGCTTCAACGTTTGCCTCAGCTTTGCCTCCGCCTCTTCCTGGAGTCTCACCTCGGCCTCAGCCTCGAGCCCCGTCTCGGCCTCGGCCTCGAGCCCTGCTTTGGCCTCGAGCCCTGCTTCGGCCTCGGCCTCAAATTTTGTATTGTACGCTCTTAACCCATTGTCATGGGGCCAACTTTGAATAGGGCCAACTTTGAATACCAGACGCAGTGATTTAAAACACCAACAACTACAACACAACTTGCTCGCCTTTTTTGCCAAAATCATGGGCGATTACCAATATACCATGCAGTTGCCGATATCTACGGTGCCCGCTTACAACTGTGTACCCACCTACCGTTCATGGAGCTGATCCTAATAGAAGAAGGGATTCGACAGTTCTATCTACAAGGGGTAAGAGGGACCCCCGGACAGGTATATAAGGACCCTAACTCACAACGAGAAGAAGAATTCAATCACTACTCTTTTATTAAAACACTGTTCTCTAGATTGCTGACTTGAGTATCGGAGGGTCCCCACCGGAACCATCGGTCCGAGACTTTTCTTGCAGGTTTTTGACCGAGAGGAGAAGGTGTCATCTTCTGGAAGATTGCAAACCTCTTTTTTTCATTGGTGCTCTTGAAGGGTGATCTAGGCAACACCAGGTAATTAGACATTGTGTCTCTGAGTGTGAGTTCAAAAGTATACTTACTTTTTATCACACCCTTGCTTGTGGAGGATACTTTACTGAAAAGAAAACTGTAGCAAAAGTGCTGCAGAGTGGGTTTTATTGGCCAACACTTTTCAAGGATGCACATGAGTTTGGCCAAAACTGTTTGCGGTGCCAACAAACTAGAAATATTTTCAAGAAAGATATGATGCTGCTGACTCCCATATTAGTAGTTGAAATCTTTGATGTTTGGGAGATCGATTTTATGGGACATTTTCCTGTTTCATTTGGATATGAATACATATTAGTTGTAATAGATTATGTGTCAAAATGGGTTAAGGCCATAGCAACCCGAACTAATGGTCATAAGGTTGTAATCAAATTCATTCAACATAATATTTTTAGTCGATTTGGATGCCCAAAAACTATCATTAGTGATGGAGGTACACATTTTACTAATAGGCACTTTGAGAACTTAAACAATAAAGTTGCAACACCATATCATCCCCAGACTAGTGGCCAAGTAGAGATCTCTAATAGGGAGATCAACATATTTTAGAGAAGTCCGTAAGGCCCGATAGAAAAGACTGGTTGGCACGTTTAGATGATGCACTAGTGGTTTATCGTACTGCATTTAAAATTCCCATAGGAATGTCTCCTTACCGACTCGTGTTTGAAAAAGCTTGTCATTTACCAGTAGAATTGGAACATCGTGCATTTTGGGCTATTAGACATTTTAACTTTGATATGAAAAATATTGGTTCCAATAGGAGACTCTAGTTAAATGACTTAGAAGAGCTACGCAATGAAGTATACGAAAATGCTAAAATTTATAAGGCTCGAATTAAAGCATACCACAGTAAATACATTTCGAGAAAAACCTTTGAACCTAATTAGAAAGTTAGACCGTTCACCTTAAAAGTATTCCGTTGGGATGGACCATTTATTGTAACCCAGGTATGATAGAACTCAAAAATCCTAAGCAAGGGAATACTTTTAAGGTGAACTGTCAACAATTAAAGCCTTATATGGATGTAATTAATGATGAAAAGTTAGTTGAATCTATTGACCTTTTGGATCCAACATCACCATGATTCTAAACAGTCTAGCTGAAGACTTTAAACTTAGCACTCCTAAGAGGCAATCCAGTTTATCATTTATTTTTAGAATTTTTTTTAGAAAATCCAAGAAGAATAATAAAGTTGGAACGAGCATCGCCTATGGAGTCATGCAAGGCACATTTAAAGGAGGACATTGTATCCAAAAATGACAAGTACATTAAACCCACGTGGTATCTTGCAATTTTTTTTAGAATAATAGAAAACTAAGTTTGTCAAGAAAAAGAATAATTAAATTAATTTAAGTCTTCGAGTATGACTAAAATTAATTAGTGTGATATATCAAATTTTATCTTTATTTGAAGTTAATCAAGCATTCTAATTGATGAATGATTAACGGCTTAGATAATTTTAGAGATACTGAGGGGCAAAATATTAAGGAAACCCAGTAAAAGATAGGGTGTAGGCCAAAAATTTTTTGGAGTAATTTCAGATCCTTCTGACAATTGATCTTGATAAAAAATATACTTGATGAGGGTATAGATGAAAATGTCAAAGAATGTATCTAATTCTCCTTAAAGTTTAAAACTAATAAAGTATGTTCTCAGCATCTCTCACTGGGTAACTGGGCCCTATCACCTAAGTAAGTGATATTGTTCACATAAAAAGGTAAGAATGTAAAGAAACCTAAATAGAGTCAGTCTTAACCTAAAGCCTTTTTAACTTGAGTCAGTAAGCCCGAGGGATATTTTATACCTAATGTCCTAAAGCCAACTGCTTGAGAGTCATTGGCTTAAAGCTCACTACAAGGGTCAACTAGAAAGCAAGGGGTTAGGACATTGCACTGACTTAAAAAAAAAAGAAACAAAGAGAGGGAGAAAGAAAAAAAAGGAGAGGGACTAATATGAAGAAGATACTACATCCAATCCAAATTACGTTAGAGGACTTAAAGAGTGAGATGAAAAGTTGATGAAGGAAGAACTCTATAAATTTCTATGGAATTCACTCCATCATTAAATGGGTGAACTTGATAATCTTATGAAGTACCTCTTTAAGGTCTGGCCGGTTATCTGTTGATCTTAGAATAGTAAGATAATTATCAATTCTTGGACCAATTTGATACATATCACTAGATTTCTTATTTTACTCGAGGATGTAAGATTTAAGTTAGAAAAAGTGATAAGTACATAAATACTAGCCATAAAAGTATTAATTTATAAATCAAATTATTATTATTCTTTTGAATTTAATATTTTATATAATATTTTTAGGAAAATCCTTTGCCAACTCGAAGAGCTCAATTTTAGGAGTTCAACGGTACAAACAGCACTCAAATTGGACTTGAAACGAGCTCAAAATAATTTTTTCAAGATTTAACCCAGGAATTGCATGAAATTTAAAGCAGTGGCGAATCAAAGCAAATTGTGCGATATTTTTAAGGTTATGGTTTAAACTTTAAAAGGAATAAATCTGATCTACGAAGATAAGATGAGTAGTTAATACAGATTACACACGGAGTTGATGTGTCTTCATTGCTTATCAAAGAACACCATGAGCCACTCAAAAAATCATCCAATAATTCTTTCAGCCCTCCTCCTTCTCTTTGTTTCGCCCCACTTTCATTTCTATTTTCTTCACTTTATAACCCAACTCTTTTCATCTGTTCTTCATTACCAGCCATCCATACCCTCCCCAATCAATCATCTTTCTATCTCAGGAAGTAGATTGCAAAAGCAAGAAGTAGATCTACGAAAGCAGAAAGTGGATAGCAGATCTATCATCTCAGAAAGTAGAAGTAGAATATATATATATATATATATATATATATATATATGTACCCTTTTGGATGCTATGAAATAAAGTACTTATTTATGTTTAATTTTTATTGAATGTTCTTCAGGAGAAAATAATTTTTGACTGATCTATGCTTTAAAAGGGATGGACTGTGATCTACAGGTACGAGTCGTACTCTAATTAAGATAGATTATATCTTAATTATTTTTATAACCAATTATCTATTTATTTAAATTTTTAATTACATAAATTTATTTTAAAATAACTACTCAAAGTCTTGTGGATTCGATCCCTTACTCTTGCTACTTTGCCTAATATTAGTAAAATTAAGGTATTTTAATCATTGCGCTATGACACGCTTCACTAAGACAAGGAGCCGATCATCCAAGCCAAAAGAAGCCATATATTGGATGCCTAACTCAAGCTCTGGTCGTCTAATAATGGGATTTATAGGATTGCCATTGACTACTTTCAATGAAATTTATAGGATTGCCATTGAAGCATTGGGATTTATAGGATTGCCATTGACTGCATTTAATGGGATTTAAACAAGTATCATGCAATGCTTTAAAAAATAATTTTACATGATAAATCATCAAATATAGATTTAATCATTTGAGAAATGAATGATAAAACATTGAAGAGCCATGATAAAACATTTGGACTTGAAAAAATATAACCACATTACCTTCATTTTACCTTTGTAATACCTTTCTTTTGATTTGTAGAGTAATCCAATTTGAAGTAACATCATCTTATTGATGATTCATCTAAAATCTGTTTAACTTAACTACAAGATCATTAGTACCATACTTAATTATTTTGTAGTCATCAAAACCAATATGAGGTCAACAAACCTTTAAAAAAATCCCAATGCATATGGTAGACTTTTGATTCCTTAGCTCATATGTATTTGTTTCTAAGCTTCAAACAAGCTAGGGGAATGTTTCCACAAAATTCATCCAAAGATGGAAGTCATGATGGTCAATTAAATTGAAAGTGTACTATTTGTAAAAACAAAAAAAATCGATAGACATAAAATATAATGCGTTATGTTCTCGTTCGAAATTACTTGCCTAAGCTTGGATGTTAGTTTCCATTGTTTGTAACATGGGTCATCCTAGAGACTCGCCAGCTATACATTTCATCTTCACATGGATTTTATAAAAAATTCCTTGTACTACAGAGTCAGCATAATCTTGATATCAAAATCCAGCATCCAGCTGTAGATCAAAGAGAAGGTTACTTAAACATAGAGTGGAACTTTAGAACAATTTTCATTTATTCTTTCTAGTTTCTAAGAGTGACTTGTAATTTAACATGTTTAGTAGTTCAACTAGAACTTGCAGTGGTGCACCATATTTGGGATCTATTTAAGCCACCTCAACCAATGCCTCCAAACTGATCATTCTTTTTCATAATGCCTTTATATTGTTGCCATTAACAAGCATAAAACTATCCCTCTACCTGGGTAACCGAAGGTTTTTTTTTTATGGAAAGACATTGTCAACAAAACTCCCTTTCAGGCTCTGGGATGGAGGAGGGGAGCATGAGGGGTGCTGCGGTGGGACGGAGGAGAGGGTGTGGGGAGGGAGGAAGTTGTTGGGGGGAGGGGAGACGGAGGAGGCTACAATGCAAGGGAGGAGTAGGATAGGGAGGGAGGAAGGTTGTGGGGAGGAGGGGGGCATGCGGCCCCCGGGTGCTTAATGCAAGGATCATGATAGTGGGGGAGAAGGGAGGAGGCCCAAGGCCGGGTGGGGGAGACAGAGGAGGATACAGCAAGGAAGGAGTAGGATGAGAAGAGGTAGTGAAAAGGAATTATTTTATTTTTTTATTAATTATTAGATATTGGTTTAACGGGTTAATGGGTTAGTCATAGATTTTAAATTGATTTTTCCATCTAAATGCCACGTGTGCTGCCATGTGGGATAAAAACTAATTGTGTCTTCCTTATTTAACAATATAGACCAAAGTTAAACAAATAAGAAAGTTTAGGATCACTTTTGTAAGCTGCTCTTTACTGATCCCGACATTTGACAAGCTCTTGCCCTAGCATCAAAACTCGCCCCTGCCTCCTTGCCTCTTTGATTGGCTATCACTCCAAATTTTCATCAGTTGTTATAAAGTTAAATTTTATAGGGGTTTGTGTGCACTTAGAAGAAGTAGTTTCAAAAGAGGTGTTCAACTATTACCAAGGAAGTAAACACATAATGACAACTTTTAATCATTTGTTTGTTGATGCATATGTTATGTTCCTTCAAATGAAAAGAGAGTGTTAAATGCATAGGTTCCATAAAATTTCCATATATTGTATCTTTAGTTGCATTTGACCTATCTTTTTAAGTGCATGTCGTATAGAGTGATGCATTCATTCATCCAGTCTATGGATACCATGCATTAGAGAAGGTTGGTCAAGGATTTTGGTAGCTCCAAGAAAATTATTTCTTTGGCCCCTCCTGCGGCAGATGGAGCAAAGAAAATTTATTGGATAAAATATAGTTCCAAAAAAAGGGGCTAGCTCCGCAAGGGAAAATCGATTAAAATTTACTTAGTTGTATGGATGGTTGTTGTGGTTAAATAGTTGCTCATTTTATGAAAAAAATTTGCAATGGTTTGAAGTGAGTGTTTATAGGATTCATTGTTTGCGACAGTTGGCATTTACTCCACACAACGCATGAGTATAGAGCATAGAATTATATCAATGTTTATTCTATTAGACTACTGGAGATGCCTTTGTTTACGTGTTGTTTATAGGATCACTGTCATAAGTGAAATAAGGTAGGAGACAACTAACATCGAGTAACCAATACATACATACATATATATATATATATATATATATATATATATATATATATATATATATATATATATATAGAGAGAGAGAGTTTAATGCAAGTATATAACCAAACAAATTTAGAGGTTCTTTCAATGGCAAATCAAATGATCGAAAGTGTCATAGTTATAGTTCTTCGTACAGACTTTATAGATTGCATGAAGCTCCTTATCGGCGATATCCTCAATGTTGAAGTGCTGCCAGAATTTAGAGGTTCTGGGTTTAACTTTGGATCTAATGGCTATTGATATTACACCAATGGCAGCAGTGGCCAAGGAATACTGGGTTCGATCTGTGGCTGGTGTGTGTCATACTTCACCATGTCGATATCAAACTCGAACCCTTAGTGACGAGATTGGCAAGACCTATCAGCACCAAAAATTATTGATTATAGAGGGTAGAGAGTAAAAGTAGAAAGTAGAGAGAGATTAGGACAACTAACTAAAAGTTAGAAAAAAATTAAAACAGCTTAAAAGAATTTGAAAGACTTGTAGGAAGATGAAAAAGGCTTTTGAGAGCTTTGGAGAGCTTGTGGTTTGATGTGGGGTGAGGAAGAAGGGTTGAGGCCTATTTATAAATGTTGAAGGATTTGAAATGACCCAAATGACCTTAGAAACTAATCATATATGGCCGTTGGAAATGATAAAAAGGTTTTTTTAACAAAAAAAGAATACTTTTAGAAACGAGTTATTTTTGGTTATTATAATGGTATTTTGAAAGTTAAACAAAAATCTCCTTCCTAATTAGTTGTTTTTGGTTGTTGGAGAAAGATATATTTACTCCTTTTCAATAAACCTCGGTGGCAGCCTACCAAGTCAAGCTTGCGTTTCAGGCCCGTTATGATCCATTGTACTGAAACAGCATACGAGCACCGAAACGGCCAATGAGCCTTAGGGAGGTGGCCCAACACTGCTTCTATAGCAGCCCTACTACGTCAAATACGATCCATCTTATTTTATATCTCTAGAATTAGATAGTGTTGCTACCAAATCACTTCCAGAGAGCACCGGGTGATAAGAGAGCTTCATAGACCTTCAGAAAGATGATGAGACTGCCCCCTTTAGCCAAAAACCTGCAACAAAAGTCCCAGACCGGTGGTTCCAGTGGGGACCCTCCAACGCTCTAGTTAGTAGTCTGGAGAACAGCTATGGAGGTTTGAGTGATGGAGAATGAACCTCCTCTCCTCGTTGTGAGTGAAGGTTTTTATACCTGTTAGGAGGTCCCTCTTACCCTTGGTGGATGACCGTTGAATCATGTCGTCCGTCAGAAGACGCCGTAAGTGGTAGGTGGGCGTATTGCTGCTAGACGTGTACCGTAAATAATGGTAACTGCCCGTGGTCTTAGAGATAGTGGGTTAGTGGGCCACGTGGCAGCTCTGGGCACCTGTTAGGTTGCTGAGAACGAAGTTCGAGGTTGGTTCCAAGGCCAAAACCAGAGGCCAAGAGCAGGTCCGAAGCCGAGGCTAGGCTCGAGGCTAAGATTGAAGCTGAAGTTGAATTCAAGGCCGAAGCGAGGCCAGGCTCGAGGCTGAGGCTAAGGCCGAAACCGCTCGAGGCTGAGGCCGAAGCCATGTTCGAGGCCGAGGCTGAAGTCGAAGCCGGGCTCAAGGCCAGAATCGAGGTTGAAGTTGACCCTGAGGCTAGGGCCAATTGCCATATTATTGCTCGGCTCCGAAAACTATGCAGTCTGTTAATCCGTTGCCCGTGGAGCATGATAGCCACATCAGATGCCCTCCCACCCCAGATGGGTGGGCGCACAACCACCAGTGAAAGGGATATAATATCACATAGTGGCTGATCTTTATACGCTAACGATTGCCAAGAGGGCACGTGTCCTCGAAGGCCATGCTTCTTTAATGTTAAGGCATCGGCTGCAATGCCACCGCTGTTTACTTTCGCCATTGGGATAGCGGGGGATTCTCTTCGGGTACGAACTGCGAAAAGGCAGGCATCATCATTGCGGTGAGGTCACTGTTGTCTTATCATTGTTAGCGCCCCTCGCTTCTACGCCTCAGGTGGTTGCCGAAATGCTGAAACGTCTTCTTCAGTGGCGGGCAAGCACATGGCCAATCTAAACCAGGCGGGATGATTTGAAATGGTGAGGCTTTAAAAGGGGGAGTCATTCTCGACCTTGGTCTTTTACTTCAACCGCACCAACTTCTTCTTCCCAGTCCGAATCTCTCTGAGCTTTCGTCTGCCCTTCTGGTTCTATTCTTCCCAAGTCTCATCCCAGATCTCACCTTCTCGACCTTGCTCCTTCCAGGTTAGTTTTCCCTTCTGCTTTCATGGCTTCCTCCCCTTCATGTTCCATTTTCGTTTTCGGGGGTTATTCCCCAAAACCCTCACGACCTTTCCCATCTCCCACACCTAGTTGGTCATCTTCCTTCGTTTTCCTCTTCATTCTTTCATCCTTAACCTTTTGGATAGATACTCATTGGCACCGGTGCAATTAGTTCTGAATTTCATTCAGACTATTGTTGGCTTCTTGGTGCTATGTCACCTTCATGGGATAGAAGCTAGGATCTTTCTTTTCTAAAGCTTCTATACCCTCTGCAAATAATCAGGGTGGTGGTCCTTTGCTCCCAGACCGACTAGGGCCCTTAGACTATACCTTCCCACATCCATTAAGGGGTGGAAAGATAGATTTTTCTTTGCTCATGTCGAGGGGGTGAGGACAGTCTTGGGGACACTGAACATCAACCCAAACAAAGATTCATCTGTGCTTCCAAGGATCAAGAGGCGTTCGGGCAGCTATTGACTGCCGACGTCCTCCGGTGTAACCAACTCTTGGCCGAAGAGAACCTTTGGCTTGTGGGCCTCATTCCAAGTAGTGGTGAGCAGCTATGACCCTTTCCTTTTTCACCCACCTCCTTCTTTTTCTCTTTTCTCTCTTTTTTTTTTTTTACTAAGTCCTTTCTGACTTGTGCAGACATGCTACCACCGACTTAGGTAGTAAGAAAAGTGATGGCCAAGAAAAGAATGGCCAAGGTGGATGGAGCCTCCGCCGAGAAGAGGGCCAAAGCCGAGGAGGATAGAAAGAAGAAGGCCAAGGCCAAAGGGGCCAAGGAGAAGAAAATTGAATAGGCTGAAGGGTCAAGAAAGAGGCCTCAGTCCCCATCAATGACTCTGTTCCAGTCCCCAACTCCTCTCATCCACAAGCCTCGAGTGGACCGGGAGGCTGACATCGACCTTACCACCGACACGCCCCTGAAGGAGCCGAGGGCTGAAGTCTTGCTGTCGCTGCCATCGGTCATTCCAGAAGTGGGGGCAACTGAACCAGCCTCAGGATTGGCTCCAGAGGCTGCCCCACCAGCAGAAGAGCCAACGACCGAAGAGCCTCCTAGGGTAGCAGTGCTGATGGAAGAAGGGGTACCATCAGCCCCTGACGCGATGCCTATGGCTTCGGTGCCTGCCAGAACTGCAGAAGATGAAGCCGCCACAACCTCTTTCAGGTCCATCCTTGCACACAATGGCCGCTGGGCAAAGCAGATGATGGCACGGGTATGCACGCCTGAGCTCCAAAGAGATCTCCAAAACCAGGGGACCTCCTTCTTCTTTTGCGATGCCTTCGTGGCTCATCTTTGGGTAAGTGTTTCCCCTTCATTTAAGTTTCTTTGTTAAGAGTTTCCTTGTAGCCTCTCCCTGATAGCAATTGTCTTATGCAGGCAGTTAATTCCTTGGCCGTTGTGAAGAGTGTCTTATCCCAGGCCGAGGCCACTCTCAGCCATTCACACGAAGAAGCCAACCGAGCTCAGGCCCAAGCAGAAGAGGCTGAGAGGGCCCTGGAAGTTTCCCAAGCCAAGAGGGCCAAAGAGCAGGCCCGGGCAGAGAGGGCCGAGAAGGCCTTAAAGGAGGTTTGAGCCGAGAGTCTGGCCCAGGCGGAAAGTGTTGACCCAATTGATGATTTTGATGATTAACAAAACTATTTGAGTATAACTAATTGGAAGGCTCTAATGATTTTGATTAAGTGTTTCAGATTATAAGTCTATTGAATGATCAAAATCAGGAGTTACATCTGTTCTGGATCGAATCTAATGTCTAGGTAAGATTGCAGACATTAGAGTCGACTCCGAGAATCACAGAGCCGACTCCGGATCTGGCACGGAAGTTAGAGTCGACTCCGAGACTGTTAGAGCCGACTCTCACAGAAGAAGACAGAACGTTGATTTTTCTGGCCCCGACTTAGAGTCGACTCCGGGTAAGTTAGAGTCGACTCCAGAAAAGTTTCTTGTCGACCCCAGAAAAGTCAGAGACGACTCCAGAAATAACGTTTTAAAGTGTTTCGAGTTAGAGCCGACTCCAGAAAAGTTAGAGTCGACTCCAACCCACCTGGAACGAAAAATCAAATTGCCAGATCAGCTCTAACGGTAATATTTCTATTTTACTTATTTCTAACGGATATATTTTGTTACAAGGTACACTCCAACGGATAGTTTTCTTCCAAAAATGGTTTGAAAGAAATCTATAAAAAGGGAAGACTATCATTCAAAAAAAAGAAGAAAAAAAAAAAGAGGAAAACGGAAATAGAGAAATCCCATTTCAAAAATCCGAAAAAAGAGAGAGCCTGAATCTCAAGAGGAAAACCTTCTAGCTCAAATCCACTCCACTCCAAAAAGCTCAAGAGGAATCCAAGGCATTCAAATCAAAGTTTTGGTGGATTTCCCAACTTGGAGAAAGAGGATCAGTTTCTTGCTTTTCAACCCTTCTCAACTGCTTCAACTGTGAAGAATCGGAGCTGAGGCTTGATTCAATCTAGCAAGGAGAAGAAGAAAAGAAGAAAAGAAGAAAAGCTCAAAAGCCAACCAACTACAAATCAGGCTTTTCTAAACCTTGTTATTTTTATTTGATTATTTGCTCATTGAGGAGCTTTGTATTGAAAAACAATATTTCTTTTGTTTGTGTCTAGTTCAATCTGGGGGATTGAACTAGTGGAGGTAGTCTTACCTCGGTACAAGCTTGGTATAGCTTGTGTTAGGGTTTTTGCTGGTGAGCCCGAAAACCAGCTGGGTTCGTTGTGATCCCGGAAAACAACAAGTTTGAGTTGTGAGCTTGTAAAACAACTCGGCTGTAATCAAGGAAGATTATAGTGTGGACCCAAGTGAATCTTGGGAGTGGACGTAGGTGTTGGATACACCGAACCACTATAAAATCTTTGTGTTTGCCGTGTTCCTTGATCTCTATCTCTATCTCTATCTTATTGATGCACTTTGTATTTACATTGCATTCCTTCATTCACTAAGCAAACTATTTTAAAAAGGCTAATTTTTTAAAGAACCCAATTCACCCCCCCCCTCTTGGGTTGTCATCTGGGCCAACAATTGGTATCAGAGCTAGTGCTCATTAGATTTTGATCACACGATCAAGAGCTAAAGATCCAAATGGCAGCTCAAGTTGGATCATTTGCTGAAGGTCATTCTACGAATAGACCTCCACTGTTTAATGGTTCAAATTATTCATATTGGAAAGCTAGAA
Source organism: Calamus simplicifolius (assembly GCA_900491605.1). Taxonomy (NCBI): domain Eukaryota; kingdom Viridiplantae; phylum Streptophyta; class Magnoliopsida; order Arecales; family Arecaceae; genus Calamus; species Calamus simplicifolius. The sequence continues at coordinate 512,661 of UESW01005092.1, read as the reverse complement.
TGAGGATATTCATTCAAGCTTCTGACTATGAACTATGGGGTGTTATAATTAATGGACCTAGTACACCCACACATGTTATTGATGGCACTATTGTTCCTAAGCCCGAAAGGGACTGGAATGATAATGATAGGAAGATGGCACAGCTTAACGCTAAAGCCATGAATGTTATATTGCTCTTAGATGCTAATGAATTTAATAGAATCTCCACATGTAATTCCGCAAAGGAGATTTGGGATAGATTAGAGGTTACCCATGAGGGTACCAACCAAGTAAAAGAATCTAAAATTAATATTCTTGTTCATAAATATGAGTTGTTTAGCATGGAACAATCTGAAACCATTGCATGCATGTACACTAGATTTACAGATATTGTAAATGGTTTAAAAGTCTTGGTAAGACATATACTAACTCAGAACTTGTTCGAAAAATTCTTAGGTCATTACCAAGATCATGGGAAGCAAAAATGACAGCAATCCAAGAAGCAAAGGACCTCAACACTTTACCCTTAGAGGAGCTTCTAGGATCACTTATGACCCATGAGCTGACTATGAAGCAGCATGTAGAGGAGGACACAAAGAAGAAGAAAATGATTGCCCTCAAAGCTGCAAAAGAAGAAGAGAGCAGCAGCGATGATGATGATGATGATGATGAGAGACTGCTCTCTTAGCTAAAAAGTTTAAAAGATTCATGAGGAGAAAGAAACCCTTCCACAAGAAGAAATTTGGAGCAAAGTGGGAAGGAGAAAAGGATAAGAACAAGGACAAGGACAAAGAAAAAGAGAAAGACCCCTTGACTTGCTATGAGTGTAATAAACCGGGGCACTTTAGGAATGAATGTCCTAAATTGAAGAAAGCCTACAAAAAGAAAAAGAAGGCTTATGTGGCGACTTGGAGTGATAGCGAAGAATCTTCTTCCGAAGAAGAAGAACAAAAGGAAGTCGCAAATGTATGTTTTATGGCGGACGACAACGATGAGGTAAGTTCCGATAACCCTTGCGATGAGTTTGCATTTGATGAACTTTTTGATGCTTTTAATGAACTTGTCGGCGATTTCAAGGTTTTGAAAAAGAAATACAAGATTTTGAAAAATGAAAATTTAACTTTCATTAAAGAAAAGGAAAATCTTAATAATGAAGTTAAGAAACTTAAATCTGAAAATGAAATTTTGTAAAAGAAAAAGAATTAATTTCAAATGAAAATGATAAACTAAGGAAAGAGGTTGAAAAATATAAGAACATAGTTGATAAGTTTACCTTAAGCTCAACTAAATTAGACATGTTATTAAATAGTCAAAAAGCAGTTTTTGACAAAGCCGGATTAGGGTATAACACTTTAAGAAAACAAAAATCACTGAAAAATATTTTTGTGCGTGCTGGCCAAAGTAATTTTACATGCTTTAAATGTAATCAAAAAGGACATAAATCTTATGAATGTAAAATTCTAAAACCTAATAAAAACTTAAATATTAAAGGAAAGAAAATATGGGTTCCAAAGGAACAATTTTTTGCTACTAACCATGAAGGACCCAAGAAAGCTTGGGTACCTAAACATAAAGTCTGATTTCTTGCAGGAGTGTCTTGCGGCCAAAAGATCAAAGCGAAAGTGGTATCTTGATAGTGGCTGCTCAAGACATATGACGGGTGACAAAGAATTCATCACCCTTGAAGAAAAGAGGAGGAGTAGTTACATTTGGCGACAATGGCAAAGGCCAAATCTTGGGGTTTGGTAACATTCAAATAACTCCCTCCACATATATTGAAAATGTACTTTATGTTGATGGTTTAAACATAATTAATTAGTATAAGTCAATTATGTGACAAAGGTTTTAAAGTATCATTTGAATCTTCTATATGCACAGTAGCTAATCCCATTGATAATAGCATTGTTTTTATTGGAAATAGAAATGGCAATGTATACTTGATTGACTTAGACAATTTGTCTACTAATAATCATTGCTTAGTTGCTAATAATGCTAATATGAATGAGATTGGTTGGTTGTGGCATCGAAGATTAGGTCACGCAAGCACACACCTGATTTCAAAACTAATTAGAATGGATTTAGTAAAAGGACTACCTAAAATAGATTTTGAAAATAACAAAATATGTGATGCATGTCAGTTTGGAAAACAAACGAGAAGTTCTTTTAAATCTAAAAATATTGTTTCAACTTCTAGGCCATTAGAGCTACTTCACATGGACCTTTTTGGACCAACTAGAACCACAAGTCTAGGAGGAAAGAAATATGGTCTTGTGATAGTAGATGATTACTCTAGATTCACTTGGGTAATGTTTTTAGCTCACAAAGATGAGACTTTCTCGATATTCATGAAATTCTTCAAGAAAGTAACAAATGAGAAAAACACTACCATAGTGTCTCTAAGAAGTGATCATGGAACTGAATTTGAAAATCACTTATTTGAAAGTTTTTGCAATGAAAATGGTATTAATCATAATTTTTCTGCACCAGGACCCCTCAACAAAATGGAGTAGTTGAAAGGAAAAATAGAACTCTAGAAGACATGGCCCGTACCATGCTATGTGAAAGTAAACTCCCGAAATACTTTTGGGCGGAAGCTATTAACACAGCATGTTACATCCTAAATAGAGCATTAATAAGACCTATTTTAAAGAAAACACCTTATGAATTATGGCATGATAGAAAACCCAACATTAAATATTTTCATGCATTTGGTTGTAAATGTTTTATTCATAATAATGGTAAAAATAACTTAGGTAAATTTGATGCAAAATCTGATGAAGGAATATTCTTAGGTTATTCAACAACTAGTAAAGCATATAGAGTGTTCAATAAAGGAAGTTTAATTGTTGAAGAATCTATTCATGTAATTTTTGATGAATCTTTAGCATCAAGTTCCAAAGGATTGATGATGAGGAAGATACAAACATTCTCGAAAACAATCTTGAAAAACTTAATATTGATGTATCTTCAGATCATGAACAAGAAGCTAAAGATAATGATTCGCCTAATGCTGATGTTATTAATACTAATCATAATGATGTAGATCTACCAAGAGATTGGAGATACGCTTATAGTCATCCCAAGGAATTGATTATAGGTGATCCATCTCAAGGAATAAGAACTAGATCATCTATGAGAAATATTAGTAATCACCTTGCATTTGTTTCTCAAATTGAACCTAAAACCATTGAAGAAGCTGAAAAAGATAATAATTGGATGTTAGCTATGCAAGAAGAATTAAACCAATTCACTAGAAATAATGTATGGACATTAGTGGAAAGACCTAAAGATCATTCTGTTATAGGATCAAAATGGGTTTTTAGAAATAAACTAGATGAAAATGGCATAGTAATTAGAAACAAAGCTAGATTAGTTGCAAAAGGATATAATCAAGAAGAAGGTATTGATTTTGATGAAACCTTTGCACCTGTAGCTAGATTAGAAGCCATTAGGCTATTACTTGCATTTGCATGTCACATGAACTTTAATTTATTTCAAATGGATGTCAAAAGTGCATTTTTAAATGGATTAATAAATGAAGAAGTATTTGTTGAACAACCACCGGGATTTGAAGATCATGAATTTCCAAATCACGTTTTTAAATTGCACAAAGCTTTATATGGTTTGAAACAAGCACCTAGAGCTTGGTATGATAGACTAAGTAAATTTTTGATTGAAAATGATTTTACAAGAGGAAATGTTGATAAAACATTGTTTTTGAAAAGAAAAGATAAAGATTTACTTGTAGTTCAAATTTATGTTGATGACATTGTATTTGGTGCTACTAACAATCTTCTATGTCAAGAGTTTGCTAAGTTAATGCAGGGAGAATTTGAAATGAGCATGATGGGAGAACTCAATTTCTTCCTTGGACTCCAAATCAAACAAAGCAAAGAGGGAATCTTTATCAACCAAACAAAGTACACAAGAGAAATTCTAAAGAAGTTTGGTATGGAATCAATCAAACCCCTCGGAACACCAATGAGTCCTTCATGCAAGCTGGACAAAGATGAAGAAGGTAAGAAGGTTGATCAAAAATATTATCGAGGTATAATCGGATCCCTACTTTACTTAACTGCAAGTAGACCAGACATAATGTTTGCTGTTTGCTTATGTGCTAGATTTCAGTCTGAACCTAAAGAATCACATTTAATTGCTGTTAAAAGAATTCTAAGATACTTAAGTGGAACAAAAAATGTAGGTTTATGGTATTCTAGAGACTCAACATTAAATCTGATTGCTTATTCTGATTCTGATTATGCTGGATGTAAGTTAGATAGAAAAAGCACAAGTGGTGCATGCCAATTTTTAGGAAGTAACTTAATCTCATGGTTTAGCAAAAAGCAAAATTCGGTTGCATTATCTACTGCTGAAGCAGAATATGTTGCAGCTGGAAGTTGCTGTGCTCAAATCCTATGGATTAAGAGACAACTTGAAGACTATGGTATCACACTTGATAAGACACCTATAAGATGTGATAATACAAGTGCAATCAATCTAACTAAAAATCCAATTCAACACTCAAGAACAAAGCATATTGAAATTAGATATCACTTTATAAGAGAACATGTTGCCAATAATGAAATTTGTCTTGATTATGTGAATACTGAAGAACAACTGGCAGATATATTAACAAAACCCTTAAGTGAAGAGAGATTTTGTTATCTTAGAGGAGAATTAGGAGTTTGTGATCCTTTGGAATAGTTTTCTGAAACTCTTAAGGACAACTATCTAGATTTCATCAATTTCTTGAAAAATCTCGATATTCAATAAGGAAATCTATCTAGATCTTGATTCATTGTTTCCCCAATTGCTAAGGAACATTTATCTAGAATTTGATGATTAATTTGAATAGTTTCAGATCCTTGAAACTTGATTTTTTATCTCTGAAACTGTTAGAGTCGACTCTACAGTTTGTGGAGTCGACACCTTAGTTTTTGATGTTCTGTCTAAGCAATTAGAGCCGACTCTGGCTTTTGTAGAGCCGACTCTAATTCGAGCGCTGACAGACTTTCTGGTTCGGAGCCGACACCCAGTTTTCGGGAGTCGACTCTAAGTCGAGCTAGGTCAAAAATAAAAAGGCGGAGTCGACCCCAAATCATTCCATCCGTCTCCCAAAACCTCTCCAAAAAGCTCCAAAGCCTTTCCAACTTCTCTCAAAACCTTTGATTACTTCCAATCAATGGCACCTAAGAGGCGCGGTTTCGTCGGTGGAGCGTCCGTTCCCACGAGGCGACGCACTATTCGGAGGCAACCCTCGCCATCCTCCTCTTCGGCCACTCAAGAAGATTCCCCTCCTTCACCCTCTTCACCCAAAGTTGATCATTTAGCCGGTAAGACTATTACAACTGGAAGAAAGGTCAATTTTGATTTCTTTGAGTCGGAAGGCTTCACTATAGGAAGATGTTTGAAAGAAATGGGGTGGGAAAAGATTTGTTCATTAGATATCCCCACTTATCCAGCCTTAGTGAGAGAGTTTTACAATGGTTTAAGTAGAGGAGAAGGTGGTTTAATCAGTATAGTAAGAGGAACAAGAGTTACAATAACCGCTGAAATCTTGGAAATTTATTGGAAATGCCCACAATCGGTATTATGGAATATCAACATGATGATAGAAGTGGAGCATTGACAAGAATGTTAGGGAGGGATGTAACCGAGTTTGAGGAAATCCTTGCAAATCAATTAAATCTGGAACTCAGGTTACTACATAACATTTGTGGAAGAATTTTATTTCCCAAAATTGGTAGATTTGAGTACGTCTCGGAGCGAGACATTCTTTTGATGGATTGTATAATTACTGGAAGGCCAGTCAACTTAGCTGGCATGATGATTGGATATATGGCAGAGGCTGCTACAAAGAAAAGATCTACACTGCCATATGGTATGATTTTGACATTAATCTTTAGAAGCCAAGGTGTGCTATTATGGAGAATGAACCCCTAAGAAAATTGAGGCACACTGACTATTATAGTATTCTACTATTCATCGGATGGGCTTCAAGAAGTTGAATGGTGTATGGATGAAAGGAGGAAGAGAGGAAAGAGCTGAAAGAGATAGAGCAGAAGAGACCAGAGTAGAAGACATCCCTGGACCATCCACTGCGGGACCATCAGTCCCTGATCCATCTATTGCGGGACCATCTTCAGCTGGACCTTCAGAGGCCGGACCTAGTACTGTTCCCTCACCTCCACATCAGTCTATTGCTGCTTCTGGGAGATTCTCTGATGAACAGATTGGTCAGTTGAGAGCTTTGCTTGCTGAATATGATAGTCAGAGATCTCATGAGATTAATCAATTAAAAGAAGACTTTAATCAGTTGAAAGAAGAACTTAATTCGAGACTGGACATGATCTCCTTTTCCATAAGCAATTCTGTTGAATCCTTTGGTGCTGAACTTCACAAAATCTTTGAAAGGATGGAAGGCATTGCTGATGGGTCGGGATCTTATGTTCATGCAACTGGTCAACTGAAGAAGGACATTGACCTTGCAGTCTCACAGATTGAAGCTTGTCTTGAAAATTTAAGAAATCTCAAAAAGATGATGTAATGGAAATCATAGGTCACTTGAAGAAAATTGTATTCAAACATATCTGACCTTGATTTTGATTTTGATAGTTTGTATTTAGGAATTTTTGAGTATCTAATGTATTTCATTTTGGAATGTACATGAATCAACTAATGTAATGTTTCTTACTTATGAAATGCAATTTCACATTTTCAAATATTGACTGCTTGAATCCCTATGTCTTATTAACTTTCTTTATCTAATACTCTCCTTATTGCTGATAACAAAAAAGGGGGAGAGATGGTTGAATATGCAAAGAAAGAAAGACTTGAAATTTTAATGAGAGATGGTTGAATATGCATAAAGAAAGAAAGAAAGGGGGAGAAATGATTGTTTATGCAAAAAAAGAACTTGAAATTTTAATCAGTTCAATTAAAATTTAATTTTATATATAGGGGGAGCTATTCAATGCAGGGGGAGCTTAACAACAAGCTCAATTGCAATTTTCTGTACATTTAGTTTAAATGTTCATAATTGATGGATTATATAGAACTCATGCACAATTTTAAAAGTTTACTTTGAATATTGGCATCAAATCCTTCATTAAAAATGTTTTAAGTTTTAAAATGACTATAATCTTTAGTTCGAATGAATTTTTGAATGCATATACTCAAAGTTTTTGTTATCATCAAAAAGGGGGAGATTGTTGACCCAATTGATGATTTTGATGATTAACAAAACTATTTGAGTATAACTAATGGAGGCTCTAATGATTTTGATTAAGTGTTTCAGATTATAAGTCTATTGAATGATCAAAATCAGGAGTTACATCGTGTTCTGGATCGAATCTAATGTCTAGGTAAGATTGCAGACATTAGAGTCGACTCCGAGAATCACAGAGCCGACTCCGGATCTGGCACGGAAGTTAGAGTCGACTCCGAGACTGTTAGAGCCGACTCTCACAGAAGAAACAGAACGTCGATTTTTCTGGCCCCGACCTAGAGTCGACTCCGGGTAAGTTAGAGTCGACTCCAGAAAAGTTTCTTGTCGACCCCAGAAAAGTCAGAGACGACTCCAGAAATAACGTTTTAAAGTGTTCGAGTTAGAGCCGACTCCAGAAAAGTTAGAGTCGACTCCAACCCACCTGGAACGAAAAATCAAATTGCCAGATCAGCTCTAACGGTAATATTTCTATTTTACCTTATTTCTAACGGATATATTTTGTTACAAGGTACACTCCAACGGATAGTTTTCTTCCAAAAATGGTTGAAAGAAATCTATAAAAAGGGAAGACTATCATTCAAAAAAAAGAACGGAAAAACGGAAAAACAAAGAGGAAATTCGGAAATAGAGAAATCCCATTTCAAAAATCCGAAAAAGAGAGAGCCTGAATCTCAAGAGGAAAACCTTCTAGCTCAAATCCACTCCACTCCAAAAAGCTCAAGAGGAATCCAAGGCATTCAAATCAAAGTTTTGGTGGATTTCCCAACTTGGAGAAAGAGGATTCGTTTCTTGCTTTTCAACCCTTCTCAACTGCTTCAACTGTGAAGAATCGGAGCTGAGGCTTGATTCAACCCAGCAAGGAGAAGAAGAAAAGAAGAAAAGAAGAAAAGCTCAAAAGCCAACCATCTACAAATCAGGCTTTTCTAAACCTTGTTATTCTTATATTTGATTATCTGCTCATTAAGGAGCTTTGTAATTGAAAAACAATATTTCATTTGTTTGTATCTAGTTCAATCTGGGGGATTGAACTAGTGGAGGTAGTCTTACCTCGGTACAAGCTTGGTAAAGCTTGTGTTAGGGTTTTTGTGCTGGTGAGCCCTTGAAAACCAGCTGGGTTCGTTGTGCGCCCGGGAAAACAACAAGTTTGAGTTGTGAGCTTGTAAAACAACTCGGCTGTAATCAGGTTGATTATAGTGTGGACCCAAGTGAATCTTGGGAGTGGACGTAGGTGTTGGATACACCGAACCACTATAAAATCTTTGTGTTTGCCGTGCTTACATTGACTCTATCTCTATCTCTGTCTTATTCACTGCACTTTGTATTTGCATTGCTATTGCTTTCATTCATCTTAAGCAAACTATTTTAAAAAAAGGCTAATTTTTAAAGAACCCAATTCACCCCCCCCCCCCTCTTGGGTTGTCATCTGGGCCAACAGAAAGGGCCGAGGAGGCACTTGAGGAGGCCCAACGCCGGGCGGCCCATGAGTTAAATAATGCCCGAGCAGCCGAGGAAAAGAATAAAAAGGTGGAGTCGGATCTACTAATGTAGTAGACTAGACTGCACTCCACCAACATCCAAATAAGTGCAGCCAAGGAGTGGGCAAAGAATGCCAAGGAGACTGCCTACCGCTCCGATGCGCAAGTGGCTGAATGATGGCAGCTGCAAAAGCTGCCAAAGAGAGGGTGGCTGTGGCAGAGAAAAAGGCCGTCGAGGCTGTAGAGAACTTCCGGCAGTCCGCTAGCTTTCGTGAAGAGCTGGCCAAGGCCACTGCCTACACCTACAACTTGGGCTTCCAACATTGCAAGGCTAAAGTGGGAAGAGTCTACAATCTCAAGGGTCTCAATGACTTGTAGCCAGATGAGGCAACGGAGGAAACACCAGCAGAACATCCTTCCTCCAATAATAACCCCGCATCGGCTGAGCCCTGAACACCTTCTCTTTTTGTTTTTTATTCTTCCTTGTAATGGAGTCTGACTAAAGTCGGCAATTTTGTAAACCTTTTACAATCAATGAATATATCTTCTAAAATCTGGCTATGTTATTTATTGGTACTTTGCTTCTGTAGTGGCCAAGACGAGCTAGGTTGTAGCCGACACTTAAGTCGAAGTTGAGACCGAAGTCGAGACTCGAAGTAGACATCAGGACCGAGGTCGAGACATGAAAGAAGTCAAGACCAGAGTCTATGACTTGAGGTTGAAGTCAAGACCAACGCGAAAGTGACTTCTTGAATTTTAAGCACTGATTTAGCCTCATGCTTGAGTGCCGACGTAGAGCGGGGCTTGAGTGCCGACGCAAAATCGGGCTTGAGTACCGGTGCGGAGTTGGGCTTGAGTGCTGACGAAGAGTCAAGCTTGAGCTAAAAAGTTAGATTGATCGAGGATGCTTTTGTTAGTAAAAAGGAGGTAAATGTTTTTCCAATAGACAAGAATGATCAAGTCTATGATGTTAGTGTACATTACTGATAATACCGATGGAGATTGTCCGCATTCTAGGTGCGAGGGAGCGGCTTCCCATCCAGTCCTTTGATCTGGTATGCTCCGCGATGAAGTGCGTCAGTGACCCGATAAGGCCCTTCCCAATTTAGTGATAATTTGCCTCCTTCCATGGGTTTGGAGACCTCGGCTCGCCTGAGGACCAGGTCTTCAGGGAGGAATGTACTAGGGCAAACTCGGGTGTTATAGTACTTTGCAACTCTTTGGCGATAAGCAGCCATCTTGAGTCATGCTCGATCATGGGCCTACTCAATAAGGTCAAGGTTGCCTCACAGCTAGCTTGGATTGTTCCCCTCATCGTATGATTGTACCGGGGACTAGGAATGCCAATCTCTACCAAGATGACGGCCTTCGATCCGAACATAAGGCTGAAGAAAGTTTCTCCCATGGGGATTCATGGTATCGGGTGATACGATCACAGCACGTTTGGGAGCTCCTTCTCCCATCTTCCTTTAAAATCATCCAGGCGTGTCCTAAGCCCTTGAAAGATGGTCAAATTTGTCACTTCGGCCACTCCATTTGATTGAGGATGACCGACATAAGTGAACCTCTGGCATACGCCCAATTTGGCATAAAACTCTCGGAAGGGAGCATTGTGGAATTATCGGCCATTGTCGGTAACAAGGGTGTGGGGTAGCCCGAACCGACAAATAACAGACTTCCAAAAGAAAGTCCTCACCTTGGCTTTAGTGATTTTGGCAAGTGCCTCGGCCTTTATCCACTTGGTGAAATGATCGATGGCAATGAGCAGGAATTTTTGCTGACCGAATGGCCCTAAAATGTCCACTCCCCACTGGCGAAGGGCCATGGAGCCGATAGGAAATTTAGCTGGGAGGTTGGCAGCTGTTGGATGTTAGCATGCCCCTAGCAGCTATCGCACTTATGAACCAACTCAGCCGTGTCTCCTCGCATGGTAGGCCAGTAATAGCCTTGGCGTAGGGCCTTGTGTGATAGTTCTCTGCCCCCCAAGTGGGTTCCGCAAATACCCTCGTGGATCTCACGAAGGATGTAGTTGGCGTCCACAGGACCAACACACTTGAGGAGAGGGTGTGAAAAGGACCTTCGATACAGCTATCCATCGAGTACAAGGAACTTAAATGCTCACCATTTGAATAGTTTAGCTTCAGTAGGGTCAATCGAAAGGGTGTCGTTAGTGAGATACTGGACATAAGCATCCATTCAGGAAGGATCTTGATTGATTGGCAAGGAATCTTCTATCACGTCGATACTTGGGGCTTCCAGATATTCCACATAGGTTCTCCCCAAGGTCCCGTCAACCGAAGTGGTTAGCTGGGACAAAGCATTGGCTCTAGCATTCTCTCTCTGGGAATGTAACTGACACTGAAATGAGTAAAGAGAGAGGCTTGTGATTGCACCATACTCAGGTAGCGAGACATAGTAGGATCTTGAGCCTCATACTCTCCCTTCATCTTACCAGAGATGAGCTGGAAGTCGGTGAAGACTCTAAGGCATTTTACCCCGAGCTCCCGTGCCAGCCTCATACCTGACAGCAAAGCCTCGTACTCAGCCTGGTTGTTGGTGGCTGAGAAGAGAAAACGGAGGGCATACTCGGTCACCATGCCATCTGGACTTGCGAGGATGAGGCTTGCCCCGCTTCCTTGAGAATTTGATGCTCCATCTACATGAAGGATCCAATCTTCCCCTCTTCCCTCGATTGTAGTGTCCGAGGGGTTTGTATGAGGTTCCTCTAGCTGCTCCTCCACCCAGGTGCATTCGACCAGGAGATCTGCTAGAATCTGGGACTTCATGGCTGACCTGGGTCGAAACGATAGGTCAAATTCTCCTATCTTGACTGCCCATTTTGCCAATCAGCCAGAGGTGTCAGGACGAGAGAGAATTGCCCTAAGTGGCTGGTCCATGACCACCAAAATCGGGTGTGCTTGGAAGTAGGGTCTCAGACGCTGAGCAGAGACGATTAGTGCAAAAATAATCTTTTTGGTATTAGAATACCTGACCTCTACATCATGAAGCACTTTGCTTGTGTAATAAATTGGCTTCTGCGTCTTGTCAGCTTCGACACAGATGAGCATGAAACTCATCGCTTTGGGGGATGCAGCGAGGTAGAGGAAAAGTTCTTCTCCTCCCTTCGGCTTGGATAGCATAGGTGGAGTGGACAAGAACTTCTTCAATCCTTCGAAGGATTTTTGACACTCCATCGTCCACTCAAAGCTATCAACTTTGCACAAGGCTTTGAAGAAGGGTAGACATCTTTCTGCTAACCTCGCTAGAAAACGGCTCAAGGCTGCTACCCTTCCTGCGAGCCGTTGCACTTCCTTCTTATTACTTGGCGGTCTAATGTCGATGATGGCCTTGATCTTCTTGGGGTTAGCTTTGATTCCCCTCTGTGTCACCATAAAGCCCAGGAATTTGCCCACTGTAACTCCAAAGGCGCACTTCCATGGGTTTAGTTTCATCTGATATCGGTGAAGGTTGTCGAAGGTTTCTGATAGGTCAGTAACATGATCGTCGGTATGGGTGCTTTTTGTTAACATGTCGTCCATGTACACCTTCATGTTGCACCCGATTTGGTCTTCAATGACCTTATTCATCAACCTCTAGTATGTGGCTCCTGCATTCTTCAACCTATAAGGCATGACTTTGTAGCAATAGATGCTTTTCTCGGTCACAAAAGAAGTGGCCTCCTCGTCAGCCGGGTCCATCCTTATTTGGTTGTACCCCGAGAAGGCATCCATGAAGCTAAGGGTTTCATGGCCCGACGTGGCATCCAACAACTGATCGATCCTGGGCAATGGAAGCTGTCCTTGGTAGGGATGGCAATTTTTCCGTTTAGCCGTTTACCCGGCTGGTACCGTTCTTAACGGGTCGGAGAATCCCCAGTCTAAATGGCTTAACAGGTAACGGGGATTTTTCATTAACGCTAAATGGGTAAACGGCCCGGGGACGGTATTCTTTGCCCCATCCCCGTTTACCCATCCCCGTCTCTGTTAACTTTAATATAATATATTTAAAATTTAAATATATATATATATATTAAAAATTAAAATATATAAAAAATATATATCTTGACTCTAGCTCTTCCTTCTTTCATGTAGCCGATCTAAAGTTCTAAACCAAACCAAAACCAGACGAGAACCTAGCTCTATCAGTCCATCGTCTATCTTCGTCAATCGCTACCCCATCGATGCCCTCCAACACCTTTTTCTTTCTCTGCTACATGCTCATCTTTTTTCTTTATTTTTAAAGAAAAATATCTTCATTTTTTGCTTTGAAATTTGAATGTATTTTTTTTACGGTTGTTGCATTGGAAATCTTCATTTTTCTGATTTTCCTCCTTATTAGTTATTTTCTCTCACTTTTCGTTCTCTTCTTCCTTATCATAGAAGAATCTTACTTTTCATTCTCTTCTTCCAAAAGAATCTCTTATATATCAATATTATTATTTGGTTATTCTCGATTAGTCTCCATCTTATTCTAATTTTTTTTATTTTTAATAAATTATAAATTTAATAAATATTTTATTTTTTTTTATGTAAACAGGAAAACAATACCCAGTGGGTACCTGTTTACCTGGCTGGGTATCCCTGTCCTTGCCCGTTAACTATAATGGCTTAATGGGGCGGGAAACGAGGATTTTTTTCCTAACGGGGACGGGGACCGATATGGACCGCCCCGGACCATCCCCAGGCCATTGCCATTCCTAGTCCTTGGGGCACACCTTATTGAGGTTGGTGAAATCAACACACATCCTCCAGCTTTCGTTGGTCTTACGAACCATGACCACATTAGCTAGCTAGACTGGGTAATGTGCCTCGCATATGTGGCCCGCTTTGATCAGTTTATGGACTTCTTCGTCCATGGCCCTTTGCCTCTCGGGAGCGAAACTCCTCTTCTTTTTTCAAACCAGTCGACTCCTTGGGTCGATGCTGAGTCTATGGGTGATTACTTTAGACAGCACTCCCGGCATATCCGAGGCTGACCAAGCGAAGACGTTCTGTTGGTCCGCAAAAAGGTGAGCAGCCGATCCCTCGCTTCTGCAGGAAGAAGCATTCCAATTCGGATTTTCCTCGTTGGATCATCCTCCAGTGGGAAGGCCAGCAAGCTTTCGGCCAGTTCTCCTCTCTTCTTGGAGTCTCTGGGTCAAGTGGCTCGGCGTCGGTGAAGCAATCGTGTTGTGAGAGCTAGGAGCATTATGATAATAGAGGGGTACCAGGTTTCGTTCCCACGCATCTCTCTGACTTCCTTGTTGGTAGAAAACCGTATCAGTAACCTTTTTGTGGAGATAATGGCTTTAGGAGGTTGAGACGAGCCTTCCAAGAATAGCATTGTAAGCTAAAGGAACTCAGACAACTAGGAATTTTATAAAGATTGTGCTCTGGCGGGGTTCCATCCCGGCCGTAACCGGGAGGGTGATATCTCCTTCTACCCTTACAAAATCCCCGATGAAACCCATCAAGGGAGTGGTCACGGGATGAAAAAGACTTGGAGACAGACTTATTCGAACAAATGCCTCGTACAAAAGAACATCAACTGACCTTTCACTATAGTTGATAATTCGCTTTACAGGATGTTCAGCTATCGTCATTGACACGATGACACTATCATCATTAGGGTTGTTCACCCCTTCTAAGTCCCTTCTAAAAAAGGAAATTACAGAGTCTACACCATCCTCATGCTGCCTTTTAGGGTTGCTGCATGTCCCCATGGCAACCGTCTTCTCTGTCGGAGTATTATCCACACCGATCTGGGCAGTAGGAGGTGCCAACAGACCCGGAGCAGTGGGATTCCCTCTCTGGACAATCTTTCCCAGATGGCCCTACTGAACGAGTTCCTCAATGGCTTTCTTCAGCAGCGGCAGTCCTCCGTATCGTGGCCATAGTCCCAATGATAGCGGCAGTAGAGGTCTTTGTTGCGGGGGACTCCTGGCCTCATGGGAGGCACGCTGAAGATAGGGCTTGCCCTCAATCTCCAGCAAGATATGGGATATTGGGGCAAGAAGTGGAGTGAAGTGCTCCTTGGGTGCCAGGGCCCGAGGTCGGTTGTTTGGACGACGAGGAGGCTCAAACTTCCTAGGCCGTGCTCCAGCAGGCTCCAGATGCGCTGGCTTCTTACTAGACCCCTTATCGACCTCCCTTCTAGAAAAATCTGCTTCGGTAGCGCGGATATACTTCTGCGCTCGGCTCAGCAATTTGGCATAAGAGCCACAAGGCTTCTTATCCAAGGAATAGGCAAAGCAAGAAGGACGAAGTCCCTGCTTCAGGGCCAGGGTGGCCATGGAGTCCTCAAGATTATAAACTTCAAGTGCAGCTTCCTTGAATCGAGCTACGAAGTCCTTCAAGGTTTCGTCGCTCCTCTACTGGATGGCAAATAAACTATCAACCACCTTGGGGATCTTCTGGCATGCATCAAAGTGGGCCAAGAAAGATCTCTCCAACTACCTGAAGGAGTTAATGCTACATGGTGGCAAGCGGAAATACCACGCACGTGCAGCCTTCCGGAGTGTTGCTGGGAAGGCGACAGAGGAGAGAATCTGTTGCCCTCTGGACCTGCATAAGGACTTTGTAACTCTCAGATGATCCAGGGGTTTATGGTACTATCGTACAGGTCCAGCTAGGGAAGATGAAATCGGGATGGGACCGGTTCCTCCATAATATGGCGAGATAGTGGGGGGCGGTGGTCATAGTCCGCCCCGTGAGGGTTGGTAATTCTGCAGCTAGCTCCTTCAGCCGCAGATGATACTTGTCCAACCATTGCTCGGCCCGACGAGCAATCCGTCTGTCGAAGGAATCTCCCCTCGAGGATTTAGAGGATGATCAGGGAGAGGATCACCGATGGAGAGGATGCACCTGTGCGGGTTCCTTCCCACTACGCCACTTGGGGAGGCAGTTAAAACGATGGGAAGGGAATCGTGGCCGTTTGGAGGTCTCCCGGTGAGAGGTTTCAGATGTGCAATAGAAGGCCTCCGGAGGAGTCCTGACATGGTGAGACTGGCTAGCCCATGACCCCCCACATGGGGCGGGAGGAGCTGAGGTGGCAATGGCGTAGTGGTGGAGCACTGTTTTGCAGCCCCCAAACCACTGCCATCAGATCTTGAACTTGCTGGGTCAGGGCGGTGAGCCGGTCAGTTTGGCTGACCTGCGGCTGCATGGGGGGCGGAGCAAGGAAGTCAGCCTTCGACTGCTCGGCCCGCAGGAGGTGCCCCCCAGCCTGATTGGTAGAGGCCTCCTGCACACGTGCAACCGCCATCTTCTTCCTTGCAAGGGTTGCAGATACGTTGAATGAACATTCGTGCCCCCCTACCTGGCGCGCCAATCTGTTACTGCCAAATCACTTCCAAAAGTGCCGGATGATAAAATAGCTTCGTAGACCTTCAGGGAGATGATGGGACTGCCCCCTTTAGCCGAAAACCTGCAACAAAAGTTTCCAACCGGTGGTTCCGGCGAGAACCCTTCGACGCTCTAGTTAGTAGTCTGGAGAACATCCATAGAGGTTTGAGTGATGGAGAATGAACCTCCTCTCCTCGTTGTGAGTGAAGATTTTTAGACCTGTTAGGAGGTCCCTCTTACCCTTAGTGGATGACCGTTGAATCACGTCAGAAGCAGCGCCGTAAGTGGTAGGAGGGCGCATTGCTGCTAGATGTGTACCCTAAATAATGGTAACTGCCCGTGGTCTTAGAGATAGTAGGTTAGTGGGCCACGTGGCAGCTCTGGGTACCTGTTAGGTTGCTAAGAACGAAGTTTGAGATTGGTTCCGAGGTCGAAACCAGAGGCCGAGAGCAGGTCCGAAGCGAGGCTAGGCTCGAGGCCAAGATTAAAGCTGAAGTTGAATTCGAGGCTGAGGCCGAGGGCGAGGCCAAGGCCGAGGTCGAAGCCGAAGATGGCCTCGAGGCTGGAATCGAGGCTGAAGTTGACCCGAGGCCAGGGCATGCTGCGATATTATTGTTCGACTTCGAAAACTGTGCAGTCTGTTAATCCATTGCTCGTGGATCGTGATCAGCCACATCAGACAGTGATAAAGCTTTAAGCTATGAGGTGTTAGTGAAGAGAGTCTGAATCGAGATTCATTAAAATATCAACATGTAGGATCATTATAAGATTGATTAAATTTTAAGCACGAAACCTAAAAAATTCTTTAATGTTAGAACTCTGGAGAACCATATATTAATAGTAATAAAATAATTTTATTTTGTTTATAATTATTTTTTATAATTAAAAATTTAGTGCAAAAAAAGGATGAGCGCTAGCTAAATTGATATAGACGTTAAAAAGAAATGAAGGGCTATAAATATAAAGCCCGTATATCACAGGGCTCTAAGGCCTGGGCCAATTTTGATGGCGAATAAATATCAATCAAGCCTGGCTTGAATAAGTCTACTTGTGCTACTTTACTTAATATTTTGGATCTCATTGGCCCAGATGCTCAGGCCCGTCTAGAAAGCATCCTAAGAGATCTTAATTATGAATTTAAGCCAAGATCAATATGGGTTCCATGCTTAGGCTTAGGCCATGCTAAGATTAGCCCTAACAACGCTCTTTGGCTCAAAATTTAATTGTCAAGCTAGAGCAATCAAGCTACCCATACTTCGGTAAAGAATTTCTAGTTTAATCTATCAAATGCATTCTTATGATCAAGTTCATAAAGTAGTCAAGTGCCATACCCTTTTTTTTCCCTTTCTTTTTTTTTTTCTACATACTTTCTTTCCGTCTCTTCTTTTTTCCCTTTCCTTTTTTTAACCTGATAATATCCGCTACATAGCTGTTTTTGAGACAATCAAAATTGATACCAAAAGCCAGTAAGGGCTAGTAAAAACTTTTAGCAAAATACCAAGGGGTTTAGGATCAAGCGTAGATACGTAATTAGATTTCCATTTGCAGCCGTTCAATTTAGCCTGATTAGGTTTGTTGGACCATAACTCATCACTTTTAGAGAGGCTTGTCACTTAATTAACTTTTAGGTAGTGTTTGATAGAAAAAATATTATCCATGGATAAGTGTACGGGATAGAGTTTGTCCCTTGGCTATCCCTAGGGATATCCCTTGGCTATCCCATTGATCATATCAAATGCAAAAAGGTAAATTCATAGGATAACTTTTTTTACTCTTATTTGGAGGGATAACCAGCTATTCCAGCATTTTCTAAGGAATAAATTGAAGGGATATCCCATAGTTAACCATGGTTAACCATGGATTATCCCTTTGGTTAACTTTATTCCCAACTATCCTTATAGTTATGGCTTTTGGGATATCCTAGAGGATATCCCCTCTTATCCCCTATTTCAAACAATACCTTAGTTCTAAGGTGCAATAGAACAAATAAAAAAATGATAGTTAAGGATGGTTGAATACGTTTCGGCCTGCCTAAACCTAAAATAAAATTAAAAGAAAAAGGATGGTTTAGGAATGGTTTCACAGATCAGAGGATGTACCTTAGGTAGTGTTTGATAGAAAAAATATTATCCATGGATAAGTGTACGGGATAGAGTTTGTCCCCTGGCTATCCCTAGGGATATCCCTTGGCTATCCCATTGATCATATCGAATGCAAAAAGATAAATCCATAGGATAACTTTTTTTTACTCTTATTTTAAGGGATAACCAGCTATTCCTGCATTTTATAGGGAATAAATTGAGGGGATATCTTATGGTTAACCATGGATTATCCCTTTGGTTAACTTTATTCCTAGCTATCCCTTATAGTTATGGCTTTTGGGTATAAAAGGGGATAGTCAGGGGATATCCCCTCTTATTCCCTATTTCAAACACTACCTTAGAGTTGGCATAATTTACTCGCATTATGCCTCTGTCTCCTGAAACTTTCTATAATAAGCTGTGACCTCAGATCAAGAAACACAAAAAGAAAAAAAAAAGAAGAAAAATTGCCAACTGTTAGCAGAAGTCCTCAACAACCGCATCCACCACCTTGCCCCTTCTCCATCTCTTTTCTTGTAAGAATTATATTTGCTGAAATTTCTTCACCAAGGACAAAAGCCAGACTTGTTAAAATCATTATGGCTTTACTGCACCCATCACCTTGTAAAACCCCACCACAACAAACAGCACACCACGCAGGGACGAAGTTGTTGACCCAATTGAGGATTTTGATGATTAACAAAACTATTTGAGTATAACATTTGATGTTACTAATAATTTTGATTAAGTCTTTCAGTTTATAAGTCTAATTAATGATCAAAATCAAGAAGGAAAATCAAGTTCTGGTTTGAATCTAATGTCAAGGTAAGACTGCAGACATTAGAGTCGACACATGAAATTGCAGAGCCGACTTTGAAAAACGGCACAGACTTAGAGTCGACTCCGGGACTGTGAGAGCCGACTCTATCAGAAACAACAGAACGTTGGATTTTTAGGCCACGACTTAGAGTCGACTCCCAGACTATTAGAGTCGACTCCAGAAGAATTTTGTGTCGACCCCAGAAAAGTTAGAGACGACTCCAGATCGAGCAGATTAAATTATTTCGAGTTAGAGCCGACTCCAGAAAAGCCAGAGCCAACTCCAAAATGTCAGACACTGCTCCAGAACTGTCAGAACGACTCTAAACTTTAACTTTATCGATTTTAATCCCAACGGCTATTGTTATTTATGGATCTAATCCTTTTTCATTTGCTTCTAACGGATAGTTTCACACTATTTATGGATTAATCGGATCTATAAGAAGAGGGATGATTGCATTCCAAAAAAAAGAGAGGAAGAGACAAGAAAGAGGCAAATAGAAAAGAATAGAGAAAATCCTTGAGATCCATCAGAAAAGAAAAGAGGGAAAACCTGTAAGGAAAGATCATACTCATTCCCAAAAAGAAGAGAAGAGATTCCAAGCCTTCACTGTTCTACTTAGAAGAAATCTCAAAAGAAGGAAGAAGCCCTAGTTTTTCCAATCTTCTGAACCTCAAGAGCATATTCAAAGGAAGATCCATTCAAAGGAAAAGAAGGAAGAAGCCACCAAGATCTTCGAATCAGGCTTTGGTTCCTAATCTCTATTTATTATTTCATTATTATATATTTGCTCATTGAAGGAGCAGTTTGCTTTTGTAAAATCAATATACTGTTTGCTGGGTCAATCTGGTGATTGATTCAGTTGAGGCTGTTAGCCTTGTGCAAGCATTTGCTTGTGGTTTTAGGTTTTGTGCTGGTGAGCCTTGAAAACCAGCTGGGTTCGTTGTGCACCCGGGAAAATAACAATTTGAGTTGTGAGCTTGCAAAACAACTCTGCTGTAATCAGTTTGATTATAGTGTGGACCCAAGAGGTACTTGAGAGTGGACGTAGGTGTAGGTACACCGAACCACTATAAAATCTATTGTGTTTCCGTGATTGTCTCTTTATCTTCAACTCTTCATTTATAGTTGCTTTGTTTTAAATCCATGAATCTAAGTTTTTATTTCCGCTGGGGGTTATCCTTCAAAAGAGTTTAATTTTTGAAAAACCCAATTCACCCCCCCTCTTGGGTTGCTATCTGGACCAACAATTGGTATCAGAGCTGGTGCTCATTTGATTTGATCTAACGATCAAGAGTCGAAGATCCACATGGCAACTCAAGCTGGTTCATCTTTTTCCAAAGGTCAATCTACTAATAGATCACCCTTATTTAATGGTTCTAACTATGGTTATTAGAAGGCTAGAATGAAAATATTCATTCAAGCACTTGACTATGATCTATGGAGTATTATAGTCAATGGACCACACACACCCACTGCTAGAGTTAATGGTATGGAGATTCCTAAACCGGAAATGGAATGGGATGAACATGATAGAAAATTGGCACAACTCAATGCCAAAGCAATGAATGTCTTATACTGCTCATTAGATGCAAATGAATTCAATCGCATATCTATTTGCATTTCTGCTAAGAAATCTGGATAGACTTGAAGTTACCCATGAGGGAACAAATCAAGTCAAGGAATCCAAGATTAACATGCTAGTTCATAAATATGAATTGTTTAAAATGGATGCATGTGAATCTATTGCTGATATGTTTACAAGATTTACTGACATAGTGAATGGTTTAAAAAGTCTTGGTAAATCTTATGATAATTCTGATCTTGTGAGAAAGGTCTTGCGTTCCTTGCCTAGGACTTGGGAAGCTAAGGTGACAGCAATACAAGAAGCAAAGGATCTAAGTACACTACCCCTAGAAGAACTGTTGGGATCCTTAATGACTCATGAGCTTCAAATCAAGCAGCATGTTGATGATGATGAGTCAAAGAAGAAAAGAAATATGGCTCTTAAGATTTCTGAATATATGAAAGAGCCTCATGAATCCGAGGATGAAAGTGATGATGAGGACATGGCACTCATCACAAAAAATTTAAAAGATTCATGAAGAAGAAGAAGTTTTAAAAGAAAAAGCCCTTTGCAAGAAAAGATGAGGACAAGGGCAAAGAAAAGGAAGTTATTTGTTTTGAATGCAAGAAGCCGGGTCACTTTAAATCTGAATGCCCTCAACTAAAGAAAGGCACCCGGAGGTTCAAAAAGAAGGCAATGATGGCCACATGGAGTGATTCGAAAGTACAAGTTTCGAAGAAGAAGAAAAGAGTGAAATGGCCAATCTATGCTTCATGGCGGACAACGATGAGGTAAGTCCGAGTTTTCTTGATGACTTCACTTTTGATGAATTACATAGTGCTTTTTATGAATTAATGGATGATTTTGCAAACCTAAGTTCAAAGAACAAAGATTTGAAAACTCAAATGCAAAAACTATCATTAGAAAATGAAAAGCATGTTGTTGATAAAGAACTTTTAATAAAAGAAAAAGAAAGTTTGAAAAATGAAGTTGATAGACTTAAGCCTATAGTTGATAAATTTACACTAAGCTCTATCAAACTTAATATGATTTTGGAAAATCAAAAGGCTATTTTTGATAAAGCTGGATTAGGATATAATCCACTTAAAAAGCAAAAATATTGAAAAACATTTTTGTACATGCTGAAAAATCATTAAACATTACTTGTTTTAAATGTGAACAAAGGACATAAATCATATATGTGTAAATCTTCACATAAAAAGAAAAAGATGATTTGGGTTCCCAAAGGAACAATATTTAATGCTTCTAACCATGAAGGACCCAAGAAGACTTGGGTACCTAAAATTAAGACATAAATATTTTGCAGGAGTGTCTTGCAGCCATCAGACTAAAAAGAAAATGGTACCTGGATAGTGGTTGCTCAAGACACATGATGGGTGACAAAGATCAATTCATCACCCTTGAATCAAAAAGAGGTGGAGTAGTTACTTTTGGTGATAATGGTCAAGGCCATATCATGGGCATTGGTAAGATTCAAATTACTCCATCTACTCATATTGATAATGTTTTATATGTTGATGGACTTAAACATAATCTAATAAGTATTAGCCAACTGTGTGACAAAGGTTTCAAGGTCTCCTTTGAAGCTTTGTTTGCACTGTTACTAATCCCATTGATAATAGCATTATTCTTGTTGGTAAACGCTATGGCAATGTGTACTTAATTGATTTGAGTAATTTATCTCCAAGTAATCATTGCTTAGTTGCTGATAATGCTAAAATGAATGAGATTGGTTGGCTATGGCATCGTAGATTAGGTCATGCAAGCACACACCTAATTTCCAAATTATTGAAAATGGATTTAGTTAAAGGTATTCCTAGTCTAAATTTTGAAAATAATCGAATATGTGATGCATGTCAATTTGGAAAACAAACAAGAACTTCTTTTAAATCTAAGAATGTTGTTTCAACTACTAGGCCACTAGAGCTACTACACATGGACCTTTTTGGACCTACTAGAACCACAAGTCTAGGAGGAAAGAAATATGGTCTAGTGATAGTAGATGATTACTCTAGATTCACTTGGGTAATATTTTTGGCTCACAAAGATGAGACTTTCTCAATATTCATGAAATTTGTTAAGAAAGTCACTAATGAGAAAAACACTACCATAGTGTCTATTAGAAGTGATCATGGAACTGAATTTGAAAATCACTTATTTGAAAAATTCTATTTTGAAAAAGGCATACATCATAACTTCTCTGCACCTAGAACACCACAACAAAATGGAGTTGTAGAAAGGAAGAATAGGACTTTAGAAGACATGGCCCGTACCATGCTATGTGAAAGCCAACTTCCAAAATATTTTTGGGCGGAAGCTATAAACACAGCTTGTTACATTCTAAATAGAGCCCTAATTAGACCTATCCTTAAGAAAACTCCCTATGAACTTTGGATCAATAGGAAACCAAATTTAAGTTATTTTCATGCATTTGGTTGTAGATGTTTTATTCATAACAATGGTAAGGATAATCTTGGAAAGTTTGACGCAAAGTCTGATGAAGGTATCTTCTAGGATATTCTACATCTAGCAAAGCATATAGAGTATTTAATAAGAAAATCTTAGTTGTAGAAGAATCCATTCATATAGTGTTTGATGAGTCTTTAGCATCAAGTTCAGATAAAATTGATGATGAGAAGATACATCTTTGATTGAAAGAGATATTAAAAATTAAATGTATCTTCAGATCAGGAACCTGAAGTTAAGATGATGACTCACCTAAGGATGATGGTATTGATACTGTTCAAAATGATCAAGATCTACCTAGAGATTGGAGATATGCTTATGGTCATCCTAAGGACCTAATCATAGGTGATCCATCTCAAGGTGTAAGGACTAGATCATCAATGAGAGATATCAATAATCATCTTGCATTTGTATCTCATATAGAACCTAAGACTATAGAGGAAGCCAAGAAAGATAGTTATTGGATGTTAGCAATGCAGGAAGAATTAAACCAATTCACTAGAAATCAAGTTTGGACCCTAGTTAAAAGACCTAAAAATCACCCTATAATAGGATCTAAATGGGTATTTAGAAATAAATTAGATAAAATGGCATAGTAATTAGAAACAAAGCTAGACTAGTTGCAAAAGGATATAATCAAGAAGAAGGTATAGATTTTGATGAAACTTTTGCACCTATTGCTAGATTAGAAGCCATTAGGCTACTACTTGCATTTGCATGTCATATGAATTTCAACTTATTTCAAATGGATGTTAAAAGTGCATTTCTAAATGGTTTTATAATAAGAAAGTTTATGTTGAACAACCTCCTGGTTTTGAAGATCATGAATTTCCAAACCACGTCTTCAAACTACACAAAGCACTTTATGGTTTAAAGCAAGCACCTAGAGCTTGGTATGATAGATTAAGTAAATTTTTAATTGAAAATGACTTTTCTAGAGGAAATGTTGATAAAACATTGTTTTTAAAAAGAAAAGGAAAGGATTTATTAATCGTTCAAATTTATGTTGATGACATTATATTTGGTGCTACTAACAATCTCCTTTGTCAAGAATTTGCTAAGCTAATGCAGGGAGAATTTGAGATGAGCATGATGGGAGAACTAAACTTCTTCCTTGGACTTCAAATTAAACAAGAGAAAGCGGGAATTTTTATTAACCAAACAAAGTATACAAAGGAAATACTCAAGAAATTTGGTATGGAATCTGCTAAACCTCTTGGTACGCCAATGAGTCCCTCATGCAAGCTGGACAAGGATGAAGTAGGTAAGAAAGTAGATCAGAAGCATTACAGAGGTATGATTGGATCACTTCTTTATCTAACTGCAAGTAGGCCAGATATCATGTTTTCTGTCTGCTTATGTGCAAGATATCAATCTAATCCTAAGGAATCACATTTACTTGCTGTTAAAAGAATCTTTAGATACTTAAATGGAACTAAAAATGTAGGATTATGGTATTCTAGAGACTCAACCTTAAAATTGATTGCTTATTCTGATTCTGACTATGCTGGTTGTAAGTTAGATAGAAAGAGTACAAGTGGGGTATGCCAACTTTTAGGAAGTAACTTAATCTCTTGGTTTAGCAAGAAGCAAAATTCGGTTGCATTATCCACTGCTGAGGCAGAGTATGTTGCAGCTGGAAGTTGCTGTGCTCAAATCCTTTGGATTAAGCGACAACTTAAAGATTATGGTATCACACTTGATAAAATACCTATTAAATGTGATAATACTAGTGCTATCAATCTAACTAAAAATCCAATTCAACATTCAAGAACTAAACACATTGAAATTAGACATCACTTTATTAGAGAACATGTAACTAACAAAGATGTTTGTCTTGAATATGTTAATACGAATGATCAATTAGCTGATATCTTTACCAAACCTTTGAGTGAGGAGAGATTTTGCTATCTTAGAGGAGAATTAGGAGTTTGTGATCCTTTAGAATAATTTTCTGAAACTCCTAAGGACAACAACTATCTAGACTTCTATAATTTCTTGAAAATCCTCTATGTTCAATAAGGAAATTTATCTAGAAAGTTGATTTATTGTTTCCCCAATTGTTAAGGAACACTTATCTAGAGTTTGATGATTAATTTGATCAGTTTCAGATCCTTGAAATTCAAATTTTTACTGAAACTATTGTGGAGTCGACACCTTCAGTTTGTGGAGTCGACACCTTCTTATTTTGATGTTCTGTCTGGGCAATTAGAGCCGACTCTGGCTTCTGTAGAGCCGACTCTAATTCGGCGCTGACAGATCTCTGGTTCGGAGCCGACACCTCATTTTCGGGAGTCGACTCTAAGTGGAACTAGGTCAAAATAAAAAGGGCGGAGTCGACCCCAAACGATTTCTATCGTCTCCTAAACTATTTTCAAGCCGTTCCAAACTAATTCCAAACCTCCAAATCCTCAAAACCCTTGATTACTCATTCCAATCGAATCCAATGGCTCCCAAAAGGTGCTATCATTGGTGGTTCGACTGTTCCGATGAAGCGCCGTTCAAATCGGAGGCAACCTTCGTCATCTTCTTCATCTGCCACTCAAGATGACTCTCCACCCTCACCATCTTCTCAAAAGTCGACCAATTAGCTGGTAAGGCCATTACAACCGGAAGGAAAGTTGATTTCAACTTTTTATTTCTGAGGGCTTTGCTATTGGGCGATTGTTGCAAGAAATGGGATGGGAGAAGGTCTGCTCTTTGGATATTCCTACCTACCCCGCCCTAGTAAGAGAGTTTTATAATGATTTAAGTAGAGGAGAGGGAGGATTAGTAAGTGTTGTAAGAGGAACAAAGGTAGTCATCACAGCCGAATCTCTTGGTAATTTATTGGAAATGCCTACTGTTGGACTTATTGAATATCATCATGAAGATAGAGGAGGAGCTCTATCAAGGATGTTAGGAAGAGAAGTTTCTGAGTTTGAGAAATTTTAGCAAATCAACTTAATTTGGAACTCAGACTACTTCACAATATCTGTGGAAGGATTCTTTTTCCTAAAATCGGAAGGTTTGAATATGTCTCGGAGCGAGACGTTTTATTAATGGACTGCATACTCACTGGTAGACCTTTAAATCTTGCTGAGATGATGGGCTATATGGCGGAGGCAGCTACTAAGAAGAGATCTACATTGCCATATGGTATGGTTTTAACTTTAGTTTTTAGAAGCCAAGGTGTACTTATAATGGACAATGAGCCACTAAGAAAGTTAAGACATACATTACTATAGTGTCTCTACAATTCACCGAATGGGCTTTAGAAAAGAAAATGAAAACTGGATTAAAAGAGGACATGAGGCCAGAGCTGAGGAGGTTAGAGTTGAGGAAGTCAGAGGAGAAGACATTCCTGAACCATCTGCTGGACCATCTTCTGCTGGACCTTCTGTGGACCTTCTACTGGACCACCTGCTGGACCCTCAGAAGCTGGACCAAGCTCTCAACTTCCACATCAGTCAGCAATGGCATCAGAAAGATTTTCTGAGGAGCAAATTGGTCAGCTCAGGCTTTACTTGCTGAGTATGATAGTGTAAGAACAAATGATATGTGTAAATTAAGAGAGGAGTTCAATCAATTAAAATATGAGATTAATTCAAGACTCGACATGATTTCTTTTTCACTTAGCAATTATGTCGAATCCTTTAGCGCTGATCTTCATAATATTTTTGAAAGGATGGAAGGCATTGCTGACGGTTCTGGAAAGTATCTTCATGCTACAAGTCAACTAAAGAAAGATATTGACCTTGCCGTTTCTCAAATTGAAGCATGTCTTGAAAGTTTTAAGAAAACCCAAAAAGATGATATTATGGAGATGATCGGACATCTAAAGAAAATTGTGTACAAGCATATTTGATATTCAATCCTAGGTTGTATCTTAGGATTTCTTGTTTCTTTCTTAGCATGTATATAGGATTTACATACTTAAATCTATCATTTTAGAATACATGTAATATATTGCTTTGGAGTACAAATGGTTGAATGAATGTTACACTTTTATTACAAATTTATCTTTGATTGAATGTCAATGAATGAATTTCCTATCTTTATGACTATTCGAACCAACATCCTCGCTTTGATAACATTCCTTATTTGCCTTTAAAACTCACCTTATTATTGATAACAAAAAAGGGGGAGAGATGAGTGTATAATGCATAAAAAGGAAAAAGAGAATGAAGAGAAAGAAAATGAAGAACAATTCTGAGAATAGAAAGAATGAGAGATTTTTTCTTGAAAAAATTCAGTCTATCTACATAGGGGGAGTTATTCAATGCAGGGGAGCTTAATAAATTTCTCCATATAAAAGTTGAATCATTTTGATTGATGTCATGTTTTGTTTATCTTTATTCATTTTGAATGTTGGCATCAAATTCTCTATTACAAAGTCTCTAAGCTTTAACAATATCTATAATTCTCAATTCAAATGAATTTCTCTAATGCATATACTCAAAGTTTTTGTCATCATCAAAAAGGGGGAGATTGTTGACCCAATTGAGGATTTTGATGATTAACAAAACTATTTGAGTATAACATTTGATGTTACTAATGATTTTGATTAAGTCTTTCAGTTTGTAAGTCTAATTAATGATCAAAATCAAGAAGGAAAATCAAGTTCTGGTTTGAATCTAATGTCAAGGTAAGACTGCAGACATTAGAGTCGACACATGGAATCGCAAAGCCGACTCTGAAAAACGGCACAGACTTAGAGTCGACTCCGGGACTGTGAGAGCCGACTCTATCAGAAACAACAGAACGTTGGATTTTCAGGCCACGACTTAGAGTCGACTCCCAGACTGTTAGAGTCGACTCCAGAAGAATTTTGTGTCGACCCCAGAAAAGTCAGAGATGACTCCAGATCAAGCTGATTAAATTATTTTGAGTTAGAGCCGACTCCAGAAAAGCCAGAGCCAACTCCAGAATGTCAGACATGGCTCCAGAACTGTCAGAATGACTCTAAACTTTAACTTTATCGATTTTAATCCCAATGGCTATTGTTATTTATGGATCTAATCCTTTTTCATTTGCTTCTAACGGATAGTTTCACACTATTTGTGGATTAATTGGATCTATAAGAAGAGGGATGATTGCATTCCAAAAAAAAGAGAGAGAAGAGACAAGAAAGTGGCAAATAGAAAAGAATAGAGAAAATCCTTGAGATCCATCAAAAAGAAAAGAGGGAAAACCTGTAAGGAAAGATCATACTCATTCCCCAAAAGAAGAGAAAGAGATTCCAAGCCTTCACTGTTCTACTTAGAAGAAATCTCAAAAGAAGGAAGAAGCCCTAGTTTTTCCAATCTTCTGAACCTCAAGAGATATTCAAAGGAAGATCATTCAAAGGAAGAGAAGGAAGAAGCCACCAAGATCTTCGAATCAGCTTTGGTTCCTAATCTCTATTTATTATTTCATTATTGTATATTTGCTCATTGAAGGAGCAGTTTGCTTTTGTAAAATCAATATACTGTTTGCTGGGTCAATCTGGTGATTGATTCAGTTGAGGCTGTTAGCCTTGTGCAAGCATTTGCTTGTGGTTTTAGGTTTTGTGCTGGTAAGCCTTGAAAACCAGCTGGGTTCATTGTGCACCCGGGAAAACAACAAGTTTGAGTTGTGTGCTTGCAAAACAACTCTGCTGTAATCAGTTTGATTATAGTGTGGACCCAAGAGGTACTTGGGAGTGGACGTAGGTGTAGGTACACCGAACCACTATAAAATCTATTGTGTTTGCCGTGATTGTCTCTTTATCTTCAACTCTTCATTTATAGTTGCTTTGTTTTAAATCTGTGAATCTAAGTTTTTATTTCCGCTGGGGGTTATCCTTCAAAAGATTTAATTTTTGAAAAACCCAATTCACCCCCCCCCCCTCTTGGGTTGCTATCTGGACCAACAGAAGTCTTGTAAAGAAAAGATGATAGCTCGTGGCAACCGTGATCATTGCTCTCACTCTCACCATCTCCATTGCCATGGCCACTGCAACGAGCTCAACAGTCATATTTATGTTTGGGGACTCCTTTATGGACGTTGCCAACAACAATTTCCTCCGGTTTGCAAAGTCCAACTACCCTTGGTATGGAGTCGATTTTACTTAAACGGCCAAGCCAGCTGGGAGGTTCACCAATAGAAGAACGATAGGAGACTTTCACATCTTAGACCCGGTTGGTGGTGGCTTAGGAGTAATAAACCGCTGCATGCCAGACATATGCAAGGCATCCAAAAATAGTATAATAGATACAAGAAGGGATAATAACTATATATTATTTTAGTTCAAAACATTCTTAGTACAAGTCATATAATGTTTGGGCAACAAGCCAAAATTATAAAATCATATTGAGGTTAGATGTAACATATGTAATCTATTCACACAAATGTAGCTCCAAAATATTCCAATTGTTGCCCTATTTAGTTTTAAGGCTCTAAAAAATATCGTAAAATTTAAATGAGCTTACACTAAGTAAGTAAGCTTATTGTAACATAATATAGCCATTCCAAGATTTTAACAAATCAAATACATATCAAGCTTCCATAATTCAAATATATCTCATCATGTAATCAAATCATGCATATCATATTCTTAAAATAATTGAAAACAGATGCTATATAGTATTTCAAAAATACTATTTCAAAACAAATCAACTATACCACCGTAATTAACATATATATTTTATTTTTACTAATATTCTACGATCATACACTATGTTCATGTAAACAGAACACCTTAAAGGTGTATCATCTCTATACGTTCCCTATAGAGGAAAGGTCCTGGTACCAGTGTCATGTCACATATCATATCATGTCACAGCATACCCCTAATGGGTGTGTGTCCTTCACATATGACCCTATGGAGGTGGATCCTAGAGTCATGTAGCATATCATGTTATATCATGTCCTAGCTGAACACCCATGAGTATGCATCAAAGTTGATCACCGTCGTTGGTCGTCAAAAATAAAACCTACTCACTACTATAGCTAGTGGTGAATCAGAATCGTATTCTCGGGGATCAAGGGCAATTATTTTATAAAAAAATAAAAGAAATTTATTTGTAGATGATTATACATAGAATAATGGTTATTAAAAGATAATAACTAATTAATTAATAAAATTAAGATAGCAGGAGTAGCAACCCAGGAATCTGAATCCACCATGCACACAGGTTTTATCTTCTTTTCTTTATGTTGCAATAGCAATAATTTTTATAAATTTAAAATTAGAATAATTTATCTCTTATAATGGCATGAACCGTATCAGGAGATCATGGCACGTTAGCTTAGAGTATAAACTATCTAATTATTTGCAAGGTTAGGGATCTAATCTATCATACTATGATATACCTCTCTTAGGTACGTACCATATCTTGATATCATGGTACATCAATAGAAGGTGTAGGCCATATATGCCATATTAAAATCTCGATCAAAAAAATAACTCAAAAGATATCCTTTCCATAAATTTTCTCCCCTAGGCCTAAATATAATTATCTAAACAAAAGAAAAATAAAAAGAACTTTGGAGAAAACTTCTTTCGGACTATTGCTTGAGGTTCTTCTTTTATAGAGCTTGTCTAGGGCTTCCTCCTAAAAAAGTTGGAGTCAATCAGTCTTAAGATCATTCAGATATCAGGAGAAAACTCCTCAGCCATCCGTTCTACATCACCTGTCTTAGTTTGCATCAAGAATCATGTGAAATCATCTCTTTCTTCCTTTTTCAGCAAACAGAGCCCTGATTTGAGTATTGTTGCATCATTGGATTTCAAAAATCGAGCTCTTTCGACCTATAGGCTCCTTTTTCTACAAACATCAATAAAAAAAGTATTAATTTTTAATAAATTTAAATTAATTAATATTTATTTAATGGTTAAATTAGGATAATAAATAGACTTATCAAAAGTCATATAGTATATTGTCTCATACATGTCATGTCATAATGAACCATGGTGGCACATAATAGCATATTCATAAAACATCATTTGTATGTCTTATGTGCAAAAATATAATCAATATGCTTTTTACATTTACAGTGGTTTGAACATGTCAAAATACATATGTATACATATATAATAATTTTGATAGAGATAGACCTAAACTAATATGGACAAAAATAATTAAAAAAGATATAACTATTTATAATTTAAATATCGACCTGGCCCTGAATAGAGCAGAGTGGAGGAAGCAGATTCATGTAGCCGACCCCATAGTTGGAAAAAGGATTAGATGAGTTGAGATGAGTTGAGTAGAGATATTTTGAAGAATTTGATAATTTCAAAATAATCATGTTAACAATCAATTGCATGTATAAAATGCCATCAATTTTGCCAAAATTAGTAATTTCAAATAATCATATCAAATAATCAATTCTATGTATAAGGTACAATATATTTAGCAATTTCAAAATAATCAAGTCAAATAATCACTTGCATGTATGGGGTATCACAAATTTTATTTTTTTATTTTTCAAATAATACTATGCATAAATCAATTTTATTATTTCAAAAATGTCATAATTTAATAATAATTTATGGAAATAATTGTAATTCGCTTACTTACCTCTTAACGTTAATCCAAGGATGAAAATTAGTTATGTAGGTTTTCGGATATTTGCAACATGATTTTCTAAATTTTAATTTCCAAATTCGGGATGTCAAAATGACTCATATACTCTATCCAATCTTCCCAATTTGGGGGTTGAACATCTCCAAATATATCAACTCAAATGAGAAAAAAAAAATTTCAACAAACTATGATCAAAATTGTCCAAATCTCACTTTTCTTTTGTTAGGCCTAGCCCAATTTGGGGCCCAACATTTGGGCCCAAACGGGTTCACTTCGGCCCAGCCCCATCCTTCCCCACCCTTGGTTCACCCGAACTAGGGGAGATGGCTGATGGCCTAGGGCCGTTGCTGGCCCTTACCCAGGGTCCGACTGGCTACCGATGACCGACCCACCCTCCTCGTCTGTTTTTTTTTCTTCTTTCTCTCTTCTTCTTTTTCTTCCTTTCTTCCCATCACCATCTTTCTCTCGGCAATGGCACGGCTAGCCTCATCCAACCGACTAGATCCCATCGGATGCCGCTCCAGTGCCAGGCGGGGCCGCCATCCGCAGCTCGGGCTTAAGAACAGGGCAATATAGAAAGATAGCTACAAATTTAATACGAACGCTCCATTCGAACATTCAGAAAACCCGGCGTTAAATGCTGGGCCCTTTATAAACGCTCCATTCAATACACACTATAAAATTAAATTGGAACACTTGAAAAAACAGATAAACATTACCCATTCGAAAATTCAAGAAAATAAAAGAATGTTATAAAATTGAATGGCTTGAAAATAGGTAAACGTTATCCATTGAAATATTCAAAAAAAAAAAAAAAAAAGGAAACGAAGCCATGGGGACATGACGTCCTTCTTATCTTCAGCTGTCCGATACCACCCATACCTAAATACCTCATGCAGGAGAAGCCTCTATGGGATGCTTAAAACCTGCAGTTGTACTTCGCTTCTCCCATGAAATCCTACATGAAGCCGGAGAGGAACCTTTCTATTCCTTTTGCACCCATGTCCATGGTGAATCGCGAGATCGAGAAGCCGGAAGGATCAACATGGACCGTTTGCGCCTGAAGCTGGTCTGCCAGCTTAGGTTTCACGGCTGCATGCACGAAGCTGGAACCTGTTTGAAAGGAGCGCGGTTCTACAACGGAAGCCAAGAGCTGATGTGCTGTGGATTCCTTGAATGGACACGGTTCCCTATGACACAGCATCAGATCATCATAGGGATAATCTGATAATCTGTGAGTGTAAAAACATCTGCATGTAATCTGATTGTAATACCCTCTAATTCTCTTATATGAGCATCCGAGGAATTCGGAACCAATGTCAGATTTTCACACATGATTTAATTCACTATGCAAAAGCGATGGAACTGAATTTGACGGAGCGGTGTAGTGGATCAAAAGTAAAGCACTTCACCGGAACTTTTGTTTTTTTTCTTCTGAAAAATAATTGGCACTTTATATGTGCAATTAATTATTGACATGATTATTTAAAATTATTATTTTTTAAAAATATTTAGTATATCAAAATTATTATACAAGTGTACATATGTATTTTGATATATTCAAACTATTATAAATGCAAAAAAATATATTGATTATTGTTGCTGCCAAATCACTTTTGATGAGCGCCGGGCGAGCTGAGATCTCTGCAGACCTTCGAGGATGTAGAAGGGTCACCGTCTCCTTTCTGGGCCTGCAAGAAAAGTCCCGGACCGGTGATTCCGGTGGGGACCCTCCGACGCCCAAGTTAGTGACTTGTAGAACAGTAGAATTTTTTGGTGAGAAAGTAGAGATTGAGTTTCTTCCCCCCTTCCCCTCGTTGGGGGGTTGGGGTCTTTATATACCTGTTCGGGGGTCCCTCTTACCCTTCACTGGTAACAGCCGAGTAATATCTTCCGTTCTTCGTAGGTGGGCGTACTAACTGCTAAACGTATGTCATAAGTACGCCTCTTAATTTCTTGGAAACTATCCATGACCATAGTAATTGCCGGTTCATAATATTTGGTGACCGCCCGTGATCCTGGTAAAGCCACGTGGAATTGCTTGCGTGGCCCAGCTCATGCCTTTGGATGAGTTTGCATGGCACTGTTCACGTACAAGGCTTTGTTCACTTGCATGGCACTGTTAATGGCGAGGGAGCTTGGCAGCTTGGAGGTGTTGGCCATAGAGCTGTCGGCCCTGGAGTACTCGGCCTTGGAGCTGTCGGCCATGAGCTGTCGGCCTTGGAGCTGTCGGCCTTGAGTAGTCGGCCATGGGGTGTCGGCCTTGGAGCTCTCGGCCTTGGAGTTGTCGACCTTCGAGGTGTCGGTCTTTGGGGCCAACGGTCTTCGAGGTGCCGGCCTTGGGGTGCCGGTCTTCGAGGTGCCGGCCTTGGTGGTGCCGGTCTTCGAGGTGCCGGCCTTGGGGTGCCGGTCTTCGAGGTGCCGGCCTTGGTGGTGCCGGTCTTCAAGGTGCCGGCCTTGGAGGTGCCGGCCTTCGAGGTGCCGGCCTTCGAGGTGTCGGTCTTCGGGGCCGACGGTCTTCGAGGTGCCGGCCTTGGGGGTGCCGGTCTTTGAGGTGCCGGCCTTGATGGTGCCGGTCTTCGAGATGCCGCCTTGGGGGTACCGGTCTTCGAGGTGCGGCCTTGGAGGTGCCGGTCTTCGAGGTGCCGGCCTTGGTGGTGCCGATCTTCTAGGTGCCGGCCTTGGGGGTGCTGGTCTTCGAGGTGCCGGCCTTGGTGGTGCCGGTCTTCGAGGTGCCGCCTTGGTGGTACCGGCCTTGGAGGTGTCGGTCTTCGGGGCCGACGGTCTTCGAGGTGCCGGCCTTGGGGGTGCCGGTCTTCAAGGTGCCGGCCTTGGGGGTGCGGTCTTCAAGGTGCCGGCCTTGGAGGTACCGGTCTTCGAGGTGCCGGCCTTGATGAGGTGCCGGCCTTGGAGGTGCCGGCCTTGGAGATGGGGGTGCCGGTCTTCGAGGTGCCGGCCTTGGGGGTGCCGGTCTTCGAGGTGCCGGCCTTGGAGGTACCGGTCTTCGAGGTGCCGGCCTTGAAGGTGCCGGTGTTCGAGGTGCCGGCCTTGGTGGTGCCGGTCTTCGAGGTGCCGGCCTTGGAGGTGCCAGCCTTGGAGATGCAGGCCTTGGTGGTGCCGGTCTTCGAGGTGCCGGTCTTGGAGGTGCCGGTCTTCGAGGTGCCGCCTTGGAGGTGCCGGTCTTTGAGGTGCCGGCCTTGGTGGTGCCGGTCTTCGAGGTGCCGGCCTTGGGTGCCGGTCTTCGAGGTGCCAGCCTTGGAGGTGCCGGCCTTGGAGATGCCGGCCTTGGAGGTGCCGGTCTTCAAGGTGCCAGCCTTGGAGGTGCCGGTCTTTGAGGTGCCGGCCTTGGTGATGCCGGTCTTCGAGGTGCCAGCCTTGGAGGTGCCGGTCTTGGAGGTGTCGGTCTTTGGGGCCGACGGCCTTCGAGGTGCCGGCCTTGGTGGTGCCGGTCTTGGAGGTGTCGGCCTTTGGGGCCATCCAAAAAAATTTTATTCTCCATCTCCATCAAATGCCCCACACACTCCTTGAGCTTGCATGCCCTGCATCAGCTAAGCGAAATGAGTGTAGAACTTCAAGAAATTTTTTAAAGGCAAGTTGATTACCTCACGCCCGCCACTGGAAGCAGCGTACGTTAACTTTTTTGGGAGGATGCTCGTCAGTTAGCCGTTGAGGCAAAGTTGAGGCCATCGAGAACCTGTCGAACCCCGGAGGGTGACCAGAGGGTGCTTGGGCCAGGCTCAGGTGCCTTTTTCTTTAAGGAAATTGGTCTCCTTCTGCAGGGTTGATATGCTCCCCAGAAACTATTTTGATTGGAATCCGCAGGTCTTGAGCTTGAGGATGCCGACAAGGGGCCGGTCTTGAGGTGCCGACGCGGAGTCGGTCTCTATCGCCGACGGGGTCGGTCTTTGGTGCCAACGCGGGGTCGATCTTTGGTGCCGACGCGGAGGCCGGTCTTCTGTGCCGACGTGGAGGCCGGTCTTTGTGCCTGGCTGGCCAGGGCTTTTTGATGCCGATGCGGAGGTCGGTCTTTGTGCCGACGCAGAGGCCGGTCTTTGTGCCTGGCTGGCCAGGGCTTTTTGATGCCGATGCGGAGGTCGGTCTTCTGTGCCGACGCGGAGGCCGGTCTTCTGTGCCGACGGAGGCCGATCTTTATGCCTGGCTAGCCAGGGCTTTTTGATGCCGATGCGGAGGTCGGTCTTCTGTGCTGATGTGGAGGCCGGTCTTTGTGCCTGGCTGGCCAGGGCTTTTTGATGCCGATGCGGAGGTCGGTCTTCTGTGCCGATGCGGAGGCCGGTCTTTGTGCCTGGCTGGCCAGGGCTTTTTGATGCCGACGCGGAGGCCGGTCTTTGTTGAACAGAGCAACCATTCGAGGAAGTAATGAATAGACTTTGAAGAGCTATCTGTCAAGTGGGTTCAAATTAACGAAAGTAGTATATTACTGATAATACCGGCATAAGTTGTCGGCGTTCCAAGTGTGTGGGAGCGATTTTCCATCTAGTTCTTCAACTCTGTACGCCCCGTGGTGAAGAACTTCTTTGATGCGGTATGGTCCTTCCCATCTCGGTGCCAGCTTGCCTCCTTCCATCGGCTTTGATACTTCAGCTCGTCTCAGAACAAGGTCTCCCAAGCGGAATGTCTTGGGCCGTACTCGGGCATTGTAGTATCTGGCCGCTCGTTGGCGGAAGGCCACCATGCGAAGTTGTGCTTGGTCTCACAACTCTTCCACTAGATCTAGATCGGCCCGCAGTTGATTTGGGTTGTTCTCTTCGTGGTATAGCTCTGTCCGGGGACTGGGGACACCTATCTCCACTGGAATGACTGCCTCGGTCCCAAAGACCAGGCTGAAAGGAGTTTCCCCTGTGGGGGCTCATGGTGTCGTGTGGTATGCCCACAATACGCTGGGAGTTCTTCTACCCAGCGCCCCTTGCAGCCATCTAGGCGGGCTCTAAGTCCTTGGAGGATAATGCGATTGGTCACCTCGGCTGCGCCATTGGTCTGGGGTGCCCCACAGAGGTGAACCGCTGATGAATGCCCAGGCCGCTGCAGAATTCCGGAAGGCTATGTTGTCAAATTGTCGGCCATTATCTGTGACAAGGGTGTGCGGCAGTCCAAATCGGCATACGACCGACTTCCAGAAGAAGGATCTTACTTTGCTTTCCGTGATTTTGGCGAGGGCCTCAGCCTCAATCCATTTGGTAAAATGATCAACTGCTACCACTAGGAACTTACGTTGTCCGGAGGCTGGAGAAATGGTCCCAAGATGTCCATACCCCACTGGGCGAAGGGCCAGGGCGCGGCCAGGGGGGTTAGCTGGGACGCCGGCTGATGTTGAATATTAGCATGACGTTGGCAGCTGTCACACCTTTTGACAAGCTCAGATGCATCCTCCTTCATTGTCAGCCAGTAATACCCTTGCCGTAGGGCTTTGTATGCGAGCGCCCTGCCCCCCAGATGGCTTCCGCATATACCTTCATGTATCTCCCGCAAGATGTAATCTGCTTCGGTGGGGCCAACACACTTGAGAACTGGGTATGAGAACGACCTGCGATAGAGTTTTCCATCCATTATGAAGAATTTTGGAGTCCGTCTCTTGAGTTTCTTGGCTTCGGCAGGGTCTTCTGGGAGGGTACCATTGGTAAGGTATCGGATGTAGGGATCCATCCAGGAAGGCTCCTGCTCAATTGGCAGAGTTTCTCTTGTTGTGTCAATACTTGGGGCTTCTAGATGCTCCACATAAGCCTTTCCCAACGTTCCATCAGCTGAGGTGGCGAGATGGGACAAGGCGTCGGCCCTAGCATTTTCCCCTCGAGGGATATAGCTAACACTGAAATATGCCAAGTGAGAAGCCTGTGACCGTACCATACTTAGGTAGCGGGACATGATGGGATCTTTTGCTTCATACTCTCCCGATTTGGCCAGTGACCAGCTGGGAGTCAGTGAATGCCCTAAGGCGCTTCACCCCGAGCTCTCGGGCTAACTTTATCCCAGCCAACAGAGCTTCATATTCTACCTGGTTATTGGTGGCTGGAAAGAGGAAACGGAGTGCGCACTCGGCTACAACTCCATCCAGGTTGGCCAAGATGAGGCCTGCTCCGCTCCCTTGAGAATTTGATGCCCCGTCTACATGCAGAACCCATTCATCGTCTCTGGTGTCGAAAGGTGAGGGGTCCGCTGAGGCCTCCTCGGGCCGCTCCTCGCTCCAAGTGCACTCGACCAAAAAATCTGCCAGGACCTGGGATTTCATGGCCGACCGAGGGCGAAAAGATAGATCAAACTCCCCAACTTGA
The DNA here is from genome assembly GCA_900491605.1 of Calamus simplicifolius. Classification (NCBI taxonomy): domain Eukaryota; kingdom Viridiplantae; phylum Streptophyta; class Magnoliopsida; order Arecales; family Arecaceae; genus Calamus; species Calamus simplicifolius. Next base: position 474,884 of record UESW01005092.1, on the reverse strand, counting down.
GCGCCCACTTCGCCAACCGACCTGAAGTATCTGGGCGAGCGAGAATTGTCCTCAGAGGTTGGTCTGTGATCACTGCAATCGGGTGGGCTTGGAAGTATGGCCGTAGGCGTTGGGCAGACACGATCAAGGCAAATATGATCTTCTCAATCTTCGAGTATCTGGTCTCCGCATCGTGAGCACCTTGCTTGTATAATACACCAATTTTTGCATGCCATTGGTGTCCACGCGGACCAATACAGAACTAACGGCCTCGGGAGAAGCTGCGAGGTACAGAAGGAGTTCTTCTCCACTTATTGGCTTGGATAATAGTGGCGGGGTAGAGAGGAATTCCTTTAGTCCCTCAAACGCCTTCTGACATTCCTTTCCATTCGAATCCGTTGACCTTGCGGAGGGCCCTGAAGAAAGGAAGGCATCTCTCGGCGGACCTGGATAGGAAACGGCTTAAGGCTGCCACCCTCCCCGTCAGGCGCTGTATTTCTTTCTTGTTGGTAGGTGACCTCATGTCCAGAATGGCTTGAACTTTGTATGGATTTGCCTCGATCCCTCGGTGGGTCACCATGAAACCCAAGAACTTTCCGGCTGTCACTCCAAATGCACACTTGCGCGGATTCAACCTCATTTGGCATCGACGAAGGTTGTCAAAAGTCTCCGTTAGGTCGGTGATATGGTCGATGGCATGGACACTTTTGGTCAACATGTCATCTACGTATACCTCCATATTGCATCCTATCTGGTTCTCGAAGACTTTATTCATTAGCCTTTGATAGGTGGCTCCCGCGTTCTTTAATCCAAATGGCATCACCTTGTAGCAATACAGCCCCTTCTCAGTTATGAAGGAGGTGGCTTCCTCATCCACCGGGTTCATCCTGATCTGATTGTATCCGGAGAAATCATCCATGAAACTAAGGACCTCATGACCGAATGTAGCGTCCACCAGCTGATCGATCCGAGGTAAGGGAAAGCTATCTTTAGGACATGCTTTGTTGAGATCAGTGAAGTCTACACACATCCTCCAGCTCCCATTAGTCTTGCAAACCATCACCACGTTGGCCAACCACTCGGGGTAGTGAACTTCCGGACATGCCCTGCAGCCACCAGCTTGCGAACCTCCTCGTCGATAGCTCTCTGTTTGTCCGGAGCGAAGCTCCTTTTCTTCTGTCGGACTGGCCGACACTCTGGCTTAAGGTTGAGCTGATGAGTGATTACCTCCTCAGGGATGCCTGGCATGTCGGGGCAGACCAGGCAAAGACGTCGGCATTGGCTCACAGGAAGGCGAGGAGTCGATCGCGCGCCTCTTCGGGCAGTAGCGCCCCGACCTGGATGGTCCTTGTCGGTTCATCTCCTAAGGGAAAAGTCAGAAGGTGCTCGGCCGGCTCCCCCTCCCTCCCGGGTCTCGGGGGTCAAGCGGCCCAGAGGTCATTGCCGATGCGGCCTCCAATGGACTGGGAGACAAGTGGTAGCACAGCGGGCGGGCTTTTTCTCCTTTCATTTCTCGACTCCTTCGTTGGTGGGGAATCTTACCAACAATCTCTTGGTGGAGATGACAGCATCTAGCATATTCAACCCTGGTCTCCCCAAGATGGCGTTGTAAGCCAGCGGGACCCAAACCACTAGGAAGTTTATGACCACCGTGCTTTGACGAGGCGATGTCCTAGCCGTGACAGGAAGGGCAATTTCTCCTTCGGCGCTCAGAGAGTCTCCCGTGAAGCCCATTAAAGGCGTAGTGACAGGCCGAAGGGAAGACTCAGAGAGGTTCATTCGAACAAAAGCCTCATAGCTCAGGACATCCACAGAACTACCACTATCAACTAAGATTCGTTTCATAGGATGCTTGGCTATGGTCATGGATACCACCACGCTGTCATCGTTTTTGTTGACTACTCCATCTAAGTCCTTTCCAAAGAAAGGAATTACGGGGTCTACTCCTTCCCGCTGTCTCTTTGAACTGCCGCCTGCCCCCCAGGCAATCATGGCTATGGTCTTCTCCGTAGGGGCGTTGTCTGCATCGGTCTGGAGTGTAGGAGGCACCACTGGGCCTGGAGCAAACTTGCCCAAGTGACCTGCTGGACAAGCTCTTCAATGGCCCTCTTCAGGTGGCGGCAGTTTTTGTCGTGACCATAATCTCGGTGATACCGACAGTAGAGCTCTTTATTGCGGGGGATCCCCGACCTCAGGGGGAGCGGATGCTTGAAGTAAGGTTCTTCCTCAATTTCTAGCAGGATGTGGGATATCGGAGCCATGAGGGGAGTGAATCGCTCCTTAGGAACAAGCGTCTGCGGCCGGCGGTCTGGGCTGTGAGGGGGCTCAGTCTTCCGAGGTCGCGCTCCGGCCTGCTCGGTGGGCATTGGTTTCTTGTTAGGATTCTTATCAGCCTCCCTCCTGGAGGAATCTGCCTCGTTCGCACGGATGTGTTTTTGTGCTCGGCTTAGAAGTTCATAAGAGCTCGGGGGCTTCTTGTCTAGAGAATAGGCGAACCTGGAAGGATGAAGTCCCCGCTTTAATGCCAAGGTGGCTACGGAATCATCTAGATTATATACCTCCAGCGCTGCATCCTTGAACCGGGACAAAGTCTTTTAGGGTCTCGCTGCTCCTCTGCTGGACAGCAAATAGACTATCCGCCACTCGTGGGATCTTCTGGCTTGCATTAAAGTGGGCCAGGAAAGCTCGCTCGAGATGACAGAATGAATCGATGCTGCGTGGTGGCAGACGGGAATACCATGCACGTGCCGCCTTTCGGAGGGTGGCCGAAAAGGCGACACATAGAAGGGAGTCCATCGCTCCCTGGACCCGCATAAAGACCTTGTAGCTCTCCAGGTGGTCCAATGGGTCCGTCGTGCCGTCGTATGGATCCAGTTGTGGGAGACGAAAATGGGGCGGGACCGGTTCCTCCATTATCCGTTGGGAAAGCGGGGGGCGATGGTCGTAGTCCGCTCCATGAGGATTGGTGATCCGGCGGCTAAGCTCCTCCAACCGTCGGTGATACTCGTCGAGCTGTCGGGTAGTCTTCCGCTGGGCGTCGTCTGTAGAAGAATCAGAAGATGAAGCTGGGGCAGGCCACCGAGGTAAGGAATGTGCTCGTCTGGATCCGTCTCGGCATCGATAGGAGCGACCAGAATGATGGGAATGGGACCGCCGTCGCCCTGAGGCCTCTCGGGATGGGGCTCAGGAGGCGAGTGATGGGAAAGGGACCATCGCTGTTTTGAGGCCCCTCGACGATGAGGTCCCGAAGGCGAGCGGGAGAGAGACCGTCGTCGCTTTGAGGCATCTTGACGGTGATCTCCTGAAAGCGAGTGATGGGAGGCCTCGGGCGGGGTCCCGCCCCGATGGGATAGAACTGTTCCCCATACCCGTTCGCTGGGCAGAGGGAGCTGAGGAGCGGCTGCAAAGTAGCGTTCCTGCAATCCCCGTACTACCGCCGCTAGGTTCTGAACTTGGTGAGATAGAACCTCCAGCCGATCAGGCTGGCTCATCTGGGCGGGGGGCGGAGCACGGAGGTTGGCCTCCGCTTGTTCAGCCCGCGGAATGCGCTCCGCGCTTGGTTGGTGGAAGCCTCCTGTGCTCGTGTGTGCACCATCGTCTCTTTCGCAGAATCGGAGTCTGTCACAGGGAGAAGGTTTGACCCCTTCCTGGCGCGCCAATCTGTTGCTGCCAAATCACTTTTGATGAGCGCCGGGCGAGCTGAGATCTCTGCAGACCTTCGAGGATGTAGAAGGGTCACCGTCTCCTTTCTGGGGCCTGCAAAAAAAGTCCCGGACCGGTGATTCCGGTGGGAACCCTCCGACGCCCAAGTTAGTGACTTGTAAATAGTAGAATTTTTTGATGAGAAAGTAGAGATTGAGTTTCTTCCCCCCTTCCCTCGTTGGGGGGTTGGGGTCTTTATATACCTGTTCGGGGGTCCCTCTTACCCTTCACTGGTAACAGCCGAGTAATATCTTCCGTTCTTCATAGGTGGGCGTACTAACTGCTAAACGTATGTCATAAGTACGCCTCTTAATTTCTTGGAAACTATCCATGACCTTAGTAATTGCCGGTTCATAATATTTGGTGACCGCCCGTGATCCTGGTAAAGCCACGTGGAATTGCTTGCGTGGCCCAGCTCATGCCTTTGGATGAGTTTGCATGGCACTGTTCACGTACAAGGCTTTGTTCACTTGCATGGCACTGTTAACGGCGAGGGAGCTTGGCATCTTGGAGGTGTTGGCCATAGAGCTGTCGGCCCTGGAGTACTCGGCCTTGGAGCCGTCGGCCATGGAGCTGTCGGCCTTGGAGCTGTTGGCCTTGGAGCAGTCGGCCATGGGGTGTCGCCTTGGAGCTCTTGGCCTTGGAGCTGTCGGCCTTCGAGGTGTCGGTCTTCGGGGCCGATGGTCTTCGAGGTGCCGGCCTTGGGGTGCCGGTCTTCGAGGTGCCGGCCTTGGGGGTGCCGGTCTTCGAGGTGCCGGCCTTGGTGGTGCCGGTCTTCGAGGTGCCGGCCTTGGTGGTGGTCTTCGAGGTGCCGTCCTTGGAGGTGCCGGCCTTCAAGGTGTCGGTCTTCGGGGCCGATGGTCTTCGAGGTGCCGGCCTTGGGGGTGCCGGTCTTCGAGGTGCCGGCCTTGGGGGTGCCGGTCTTCAAGGTGCCGGCCTTGGAGGTGCCGGTCTTCGAGGTGCCGGCCTTAGTGGTGCCGGTCTTCTAGGTGCCGGCCTTGATGGTGCCGGTCTTTGAGGTGCCGGCCTTGGTGGTGCCGGTCTTCGAGGTGCCGGCCTTGGTGGTGCCGGCCTTGGAGGTGTCGGTCTTCGGGGCCGCCGGTCTTCGAGGTACCATCCATGGGGGTGCCGGTCTTCGAGGTGCCGGCCTTGGAGGTGCCGGTCTTCGAGGTGCCGGTCTTGGTGGTGCCGGTCTTCGAGGTGCGGCCTTGAGGTGCCGGCCATGGAGATACCGGCCTTGGAGGTGCCGGTCTTCGAGGTGTCGGTCTTCGGGGCCGACGGTCTTCGAGGTGCCGGCCTTGGGGTGCCGGTCTTCGAGGTGCCGACCTTGGGGTGCCGGTCTTCGAGGTGCCGGTCTTCGAGGTGCCGGCTTGGAGGTGCCAGCCTTGGAGATGCCGGCCTTGGAGGTGCCGGTCTTCGAGGTGCCAGTCTTGGGGGTGCCGATCTTCGAGGTGCCGGCCTTGGAGTGCGGTCTTTGAGGTGCCAGCCTTGGAGGTGCCGGTCTTCGAGGTGCCGGCCTTGGGTGTGCCGATCTTCGAGGTGCCGGCCTTGGAGGTGCCGGCCTTGGAGGTGCCGGTCTTCGAGGTGCCGGCCTTGGTGGTGCCGGTCTTCGAGGTGCCAGCCTTGGAGGTGCCGGTCTTGGAGGTGTCGGTCTTTGGGACCGACGGCCTTCGAGGTGCCGGCCTTGGTGGTGCCGATCTTGGAGGTGTCGCCTTTGGGGCCATCCAAAATTTTTTTATTCTCCATCTCCATCAATTATATTTTTGCAACAATACATATCATCTTGCACATATAACATGAAAATGATGTTTTGTGAATATGCTCTCATGTGCCATCATGCTCCACTATAACATGATATAACATGATATGCTATATGACTTAAGAACCTACCTTTATAGGGTTCATATGTGGAGGACATTCACCCATGGCACCCATGCATGGGATGTACTGTGACATGATATGTGATATGACTCCGGGATCCACCTCTACAGGGATCATATGTGGAGGATACTCACTCATGAGTTGTGCTAGTGTGTCATGATATGTAACATGTGACACTAGTACCAGGATCCTTCTTGGTGAGAAAAAATTAGTTGATGCTGACCAACTACTACAGAAAATTTTTAGACCTGAACCAAATTTTGACATCCAAGAGAGAGAGAGAGGGGACAGCCACTTAGGTCCCACACAAGAGAGAGAAGGAATCTCCAAGAGAGAGGATGCCTAGAGAGAGAAAATAAGGGTGCATGTCTAAAGAGAAAGGAATGTCCAACAAAGAGAAAGTGGCATCCCACCAGATCTTATGGACAAGGGTGTGCGAATGGGAGAGAGGATGCCCAGCTAGAGAGAGAAACATGAAGGAGAGAAAGTAACTGAGAGAGAAAATGATGCCCATCGTGCCTACACTATAAGAAAAAGGGTCATTTGCGAAGGATTTTTTGAGGAAAAAAGGAAAAAATAGCCGTTGAAAAAACCCTCAAAAATTTTTTTGATGGAATTTATGTTCCGAGATATTTTTTGACGTAATTTATCTCTTAACAATTTTTGATGGATTTTTTGAGAGACATTTTCTAAGGAAATTTTTTTGAGGGAAAAAATTTTAAGAGATTTTTCGAGGGATTTATCGAGGAAAAATTTTTGAGGGATTTTTTTAGGGAAATTTTTTGAGAAATTTTTTGAGGGAAAATTTCTAAGGGATATTTGTCGAGGGAAAATTTCCAAGGGATTTTTCGAGGAAAAAATTTGGAGCTATTTTTGATTATTATGAGGGTATTTTAAAAATTAAAGGGAATTATCCTTCCTAATTAGTCATTTTTGGTTGTTAGAGTAGCATATTTTTGCACCTTTTCAATCCGGCCTGGCGTGCTGGCCTACCAAGACAAGCTTGCATTTCAGACTTGTTATGGGCCATTGAGTTGAAATAGCCTATGGGCCTTAGGGAGATGGCTCAATATAGCTTGTATAGCAGCCCCACTATGTTAAACACGATCCATCTGGTGCTGGTCTCCATTTTACATTTCTAGAATGGAAAAGTCTTTGTGCACCGGAGGCCAATGTATAAAGTATGCACCCGGCGCGCGATTAGCTGTGTGCCCGTGCCACCGCATGTACCGTAACCCAATGGGCCATGACATGCACTACACCCAATGTAGCACGGTGCGGCCAATCTGTACATTCGGTAAGCGCTTTGTGCACCGGCCTTCGGTGCAAAAAGACTTTTTTCTTTTGAATTATACAATGATGGAGCTCTAAGCTATGAGGTGTTAATGAAGAAGGTTTGGATCGAGATTCGTTAAAATATCAACCTCAAGGGTCATTATAAAATTAATTAAATTTTAAGCATAAAAACCTAGCTAAAAGTTTTAATAAGATTAGAATTCTCAAGAAACATATTATTAATAACAATAATTTTACTTCACCTATAATTATTTTATATAATTAAAAATTTAGTATGAGCACCCATCAAATGGATATAGACATTAAAGAGAATTAAAGGGCTGTAAATAGAATAGCCAAGTAAATTAATTTGGAATACTCGAAGGAAGCTTATAAACGTTATTCACTGAACGTTCTAGAAACTAGATAGGATAAATGGGATAAAATTAAATGATTTTTGAATAAAAAAATCGAGAAAGATAAACTTAAATTTAATTCGAACGCTCCATTCGAACACTCGAGAACATAGGCGTTAAATGCTCGATCCTCGAGAAAGATATGCTTAAATTTAATTCGGACCCTCCATTCGAACACTCGAGAACCTAGGCGTTAAATGCTGACCCTCTACAAAAGCTTACGGGGAGGAGTTCGGTTTTTGGCTATCCCGTCTTTTACCTTCTTCCTTCCTTCTGTTTACCTTCGATATCATTGGAGCCTTTCATTCGGCTTCTTCTGCTGTTTATTTCGAAGTTGAGCGACCTTCGAGATGAAGAAACGGAAGCGTTTGGGACATGATGTCCTCGTTGCCTTTCTTCCACCGTCCGATACCATCCATACCTAAATGCCCCGTGCTTCGCTTCCGTCATGGAATTCCCGCGGAAGAATGCAAGCCACCTGGAAACGGAACTTCATCACGGCGCGGTGTTGGATCTTTCTGGCTCCAGCATCAATTCACAGGTCCGTCTCTGGTGTTGGATGTGGGTTGAGCGGGCATGGGGATGGACGTGAACCGTTTGAGGGAGCACCGTTTTGCCATGGAAGCCAGTTCTTTCCGATCACCATTATGCCATATGGAGGACAATTCATGGGGAGCACGATTCCCTATGAAACAATTCTATATCACCTGCAGCATCCTAGCTAGTATGATATTTGAAGAAGGTGTCGAAGAAGGAATTCGATAAGGGGCTCCGCACGATGATGACCAAGGAAGAGGAAGAGCAGGTGAAGGATGGAATCAACGGCGTGAAGGTTACGATCTTCGATGCACTGGCACGAGAGTATCGTATGACCTTCAAACTCGTCTCAAACAAGTACTACTGCTTCATCACAACTGATTACAAAAGATTTGTGAGAAATAACCAGTTGAACGCTGGCGAGACCCTCGACGTGTGGGCCTGTCGACGGAGGGGGCAATTCATAGGGAGCACGATTCCCTATGAAACAATTCTATATCACCTGCAGCATCCTAGCTAGTATGATATTTGGAACATATATATATAAAGGCATCTATTCAAGTAATGTAAGCTTTAATTATGCGTGATGAAAGCTGTCTGTAACGTACGACTATTAATTCAATGGTCGGAATCATTGTCGGGAATTTGATATCAACATTGTGATTTATTTAATAAAGCAATACGAGTGATCTTCCAGGAAAGTCTTTGCGGCTTCTTCAGCTTTCTCTATCTATATTTTTTTAAAAAAAATTAATTTGGGTGTGTGTGTTGGTGTCGGTGATTTGAGGTTTTAGAAAATTTTGACATTCCGCCTGGAAGAAAGTCCGTTTGGTTAACTAGATTTTGATAAGAGTAGTATTGGTTCTACCATATATGTGAGGCCTGGGTAAATTTTGATGGTGAATATATATCAATACTCGAATAAGTTCACTTGTGCTGAAAGATCGAGACTGATTTAAGTCGGCCCAAAAGCTCAGGCCTGCCTAGAAAGCATCCCAAGAGATCGTAATTGAATCTAGGCCGAAATACGAAGAGTTTTACGATCAAGCGTAGATACACAATTATTTCCATTTGTACCAGTTCAATCTAGCCCAATTAGGTTGGCTGGACCAAAACTCATCATCAGGTATGTCACGTAATTAACTTTTAGGTTGCGTTTGGTGCATTGCCAACAATCCTAAAGGGGAATGGAGATTACCTATAAGATGGATACGACCTATAAGAGAGAGACTAGAGGAGGGTCAGATGAGCAGATACAGGTAACAGGACAGGAAGAGGGAGGACGGGGGGAGGAGAAACGGAGAACAGCAAAGGCAAAATACCCCGAAAAAAGAGAGCAAAGCGAAAAAGGAAAAGACCGCAAAGAGCCCGAAAGCAAAGGAGGGAGAGAGGGAGAGACGAGAGGGAAGGGGGGGAAGAGGAAAAGAGGGGGGAGCGGGAAACAGAGAGGAAGGGGGGGGAGGCGGAAACGGGCAAGGAGCAGAAGAGGAGAGAGGAAAAAGAAGGAGGGGGAAGAGGAGGAGAGAAAAGAAGGAAGAGGAAGAGGCGAAGGGAGAGAGGGGGGGGGGGGAAGAGAAAATGAAGGAAAAAAGGAAAGGAGAAAAAAGAAAGGAAGGACAAAGAAAAAAGGGAAGGAAGGGAAAAAGGGGGGAAAAAAAAAGGAAAAAAGGACGGGGGAAAAAAAAGGGAAAAAAAGGACAAAAGAGAGGGGAAACAAAAAAGAAGGGAAGAGGGAAAAAAAAAAGAAAAAGGAATAAAAGGGCGAAAAAGGAAAAAAAAAAAAAAAAAAAAAGAAAAAAAAGAAAGACGAAAAAAATTAAGAAGGGGGAAAAAGGAAGGGACAAAAATTAAAAAGAAAAAAAAAAAAAAAATAAAAAATAAAAAAAAAATAAAAAAAAATAAAAAATAAAATTAAAAAAATTTAAAAAAATTTAAAAAAATTTAAAATTTTTAAAATTAAAAAAAATTAAAAAATTAAAAAATTAATTTTAAAATATATTTAAAAAAATTAAAAAATTAATTAATTAAAAAATAAAAATTTAATTAATTTTTAATTAATTAATTAATTTAATTCAATATTTTAAAAAATAAAATTAAAAATTTATTTAAAAAATTTATTTAAAAAATAAAAAAAATTAAATTTTAAAATTAAATTTTAAATTAATTAATTTAATATTTTAAAATAAAAAATAAAAATTAATTTAATTAAAAATTGTTTTTTAAAATTAAATTAAAAATTAAAAAATCAATTTTTAAAATTAAATTAAAAAAAAAAAATTAATTTTTAAAATTAATTTAATTTTTTAATTTAATTTTTAATTTAATTTTTTTAATTAATTTAATTGTTTCGAGGAAGGGATAATTTTATTTTTACAAAAGAGGCCGGGGTAATTTTGTCAAAAGAAAAACTTATTAGATTACAATATAACCGGTAATGTGGATAGCCCAAAGCTGTCAATTTCATTTCGTTTCGGCCGAAACGGCAGAAACGTTTCGTTTCGGTGGCTTATCCGAAAAGATAAGTCCTGTGTTTCGCTTCGAAAGATTTTTCGGTCATTTCGGTGCGTTTCGGCGTATTTCGGCCGTTTCAGCATGTTTCAGCCGTTTCGACGAAATATGTTTCGGGGACTAATTTATAAATTGTTAAATCGTTTAGGATCATTTTAAAAAATATATATATAATGTCAAAAAAATAAAACCTAGTTACCCTACCCCTCTTCTTTCAGTCGCACAGCCGCACTTCTCAAAGACGATTTGGAAGGTGTCGTCCAACTCCCTTCTCCTTAATTCTGCATTTCTACTATCAAGATCTACGATGTAACTTCCTGTCGTAACTCTCCTTTCTTCCGCTCCTTCCTTAATGACAAGGGTGCCGCATTACTGCCTTCAATAAACGGTACTATATTCTCTCTCCCTCTCTCTATCATAATCTTTATTGTTTGAGAAAAGAAAAGAAAAAAAGCTGGATTGAAAAATGATTTCTCTTCTATTTTTTGTTTTCAACTTTTAGAAGTGGTGAAATTTAGAGCGGAGAGATTTCATTCTTGTCTCTAATTTCTTTTTTTAAATAGACTAGCCACGGAATATTTTCTCAGAGCGGGACAAGCGCGACTTTTCCTAAACCGAGTCACCCCAAGCTTGGCATGGCTTTTAAGTTTTAACAGCCAACATCCTTGTCTCTTCTTCTTCCTTTTGTTCCCCTAAAAAACGTTTTCCATCATTAATAGAGAAAGAGAAGAGAGGAAGGAGAGGATTTGAGGAGTCGCAGGAGACTGGACTGGAGGGATAATCTAGCTTATGTCCCTTTGATTTAAATGATTTTATTTATTTTTATAAACTATGAGATGAGATTTCCTTGCTAAGTGTTACAAAAAAAAAAAAGAAGATTAAAAAATCTTAATGTTGATTTTATTTTGGCTCTTGGAGTATATATCAAATCGACTTCTTTATTCCTGTATTTATATTTCTCTCTCTCTAATAATTTTTTTTTTATTCTTCCTTTTTTTTCTTCTCCCAAATTTTTCCCCCCATTTTCCCTTCAATATCCGAATTCTGAATGAATAAAAAAAGGAGGGTTTTGTATATAATAGCCACGATTTTGAGGAGGAACCGTTTGGCCTGGCCCGCTAAGAGAGATCATATGATGGCAATTTTGTATAAGAAACAAAGCATGACCTTTGCTAAGAACAACTTCTCTCTCCATCTGTCCTATGAGCAAATATTAGATGAGGAAATAGATTACCTAGAAATCTTCCGTTATGCTGCTCTCGCTCCATTCTATATCTTTATTATTTAGGTGTTAAATATTACACTCTAATTTTTTTGATTCTTTTGTTTTCTTTGTTGGATGCACAATTGAAGAGGACAAAATTTTTGATTTGTGATGTAGATGATTGTATAATATTTTCTTTTACTTGTTTTGACTCCCAATTTTTTTCCAAACACAGCTGTATCACATAATGGAATTGTTATTTGATAGCATTCAAGAGAAGCATCTAACAAGATTGAAGATTGAGGATCATGTTCTTTTCTCTATTTTTCATAATATTTTTTATTTTTTATTTGATTTTTCTGAATTTCATATAATAACTATCTTTTTATGTACTTTTGTTTATTTTTGTTTTTAGCTTAACCAATTCTTATAATCTATTATTTGTAGGAAAAATTGGTGATAGGACTGATAATTCATCAAGTGGTGCTACCTCTATAGCCTCTGCTCCTGCTAGATCAAGTGACCCTACTTGGGCTTATGGACAAGTAGTAATGGGATCAAGAAATAGTACTTTATGTTTGTTTTGTAACAAGAGAATGAATGGTGGAGGTGTCACTCGTTTAAAGCAACATCTCGCAGGAGTTCAAGGCCAAGTTGACCCTTGTAAGAAGGTACCAGCAGATGTAAGATGGCAAATGAAGTAGTTGATTGAGGAATTGATGAAGGAACAAGAAAAAAGAAAAAAAATTAAAGTTGAGATTGGAAAACCTCCAAGTGATGCATCCACTGATGAAAACAATGATGAAAATTGTGGGATGATTTATCCTACAAGTAACATGGGAAAATCTAAAGGGAGAAAAAGGAACCTAGAAAAGCAAGGTGGTCCATCAAAGCAATGTAATTTGAGTTATTTTGCATCACGAACTACTCCAGGGGCACAACCTAGCATTAGAAGCAAAGTTGTCAATTTCGTTTCGGTGGCTTATCCAAAAAGATAAGTCCTGTGTTTCGCTTCGAAGATTTTTCGATCATTTCGGTGCGTTTCGGCGTATTTCGGTCGTTTCAGCATGTTTCGGCCGATTGGGGACTAATTTATAAATTGTTAAATCGTTTAGGATCATTTTAAAAAATATATATAATGTCAAAAAAAATAAACCCTAGTTACCCTACCCCTCTTCTTTCAGTCGCACGGCCGCACTTCTCAAAAACGATTTTGAAGGTGTCGTCCAACTCCCTTATCCTTAATTCTGCATTTCTACTATCAAGATCTACGATGTAACTCCCCGTAACTCCCCTTTCTTTCGCTCCTTCCTTAACGAGAAGGGTGCCGCATTACTGCCTTCAATAAACGGTACTATATTCTCTCTCCCTCTCTTCTATCATAATCTTTATTGTTTGAGAAAAGAAAAGAAAAAAAAGCTGGATTGAAACATGATTTCTCTTCTATTTTTTGTTTTCAACTTTTAGAAGTGGTGAAATTTAGAGCGGAGAGATTTCATTCTTGTCTCTAATTTCTTTTTTTAAATAGACTAGCCACGGGAATATATTCTCAGAGCGGGACAAGAGCGACTTTTCCGAAACTGAGTCACCCCAAGTTTGGCATGGCTTTTAAGTTTTAACCGCTAACATCCTTGTCTCTTCTTCTTCCTTTTGTTCCCCTAAAAAATGTTTTTCATCATTAATAGAGAAAGAGAAGAGAGGAAGGAGAGGATTTGAGGAGTCGTAGGAGACTGGACTGGAGGGATAATCTAGCTTATTTCCCTTTGATTTAAATGATTTTATTTATTTTTATAAACTATGAGATGAGATTTCCTTGCTAAGTGTTACAAAAAAAAAAAAGAAGATTAAAAAATCTTAATGTTGATTTTATTTTTGGCTCTTGGAGTATATATCAAATCGACTTCTTTATTCCTGTATTTATATTTCTCTCTCTCTAATAATTTTCTTTTTTATCTCTTCCTTTTTTTCTTCTCCCAAATTTCCCCCCCCCCCCCCCCCCATTTTCCCTTCAATATCCGAATTCTGAATGAATAAAAAAAGGAGGGTTTTGTATATAATAGCCACGATTTTGAAGAGGAACCGTTTTGCCTGGCCCGCTAAGAGAGATCATATGATGGCAATTTTGTAAAAGAAACAAAGCGAGCAAATATTAGATGAGGAAATAGATTACCTAGAAATCTTCCGTTATGCTGCTCTCGCTCCATTCTACATCTTTATTATTTAGGTGTTAAATATTACACTCTAATTTTTTTTGATTCTTTTGTTTTCTTTGTTGGATGCACAATTGAAGGGGAGGAAATTTTTGATTTGTGATGTAGATGATTGTATAATATTTTCTTTTAATTGTTTTGACTCCCAAATTTTTTTCAAACACAGCTGTCTCACATAATAGAATTGTTATTTGATAGCATTCAAGAGAAGCATCTAACAAGATTGAAGATTGAGGATCAAGTTCTTTTCTCTCTTTTTTCATAATATTTTTTATTTTTTATTCTGAATTTTTCTAAATTTCATATAATAACTATCTTTTTTATGTACTTTTGTTTATTTTTTGTTTTTTGCTTAACCAATTCTTATAATCTATTATTTGTAGGAAAAATTGGTGATATGACTGATAATTCATCAAGTGGTGCTACCTCTATAGCCTCTGCTCCTGCTAGATCAAGTGACCCTACTTGGGCTTATGGACAAGTAGTAATGGGATCAAGAAATAGTACTTTATGTTTGTTTTGTAACAAGATAATGAATGGTGGAGGTGTCACAAATTTAAAGCAACATCTCCCAGGAGTTCAAGGCCAAGTTGACCCTTGTAAGAAGGCCAAGTTGACCCTTGTAAGAAGGTACCAGCAGATGTAAGATGACAAATGAAGCAGTTGATTGAGGAACAAGAAAAAAGAAAAAAATTAAAAGTTGAGATTGGAAACCCTCCAAGTGATGCATCCACTGATAAAAACAATGATGAAAATTGTGAGATGATTTATCCTACAAGTAACATGGGAAAATCTAAAGGGAGAAAAAGGAACCTAGAAAAGCAAGGTGGTCCATCAAAGCAATGTAATTTGAGTTATTTTGCATCACGAACTACTCCAGGGGCACAACCTAGCATTAGAAGCAAAGTTGTCAATTTCGTTTCGGTGGCTTATCCAAAAAGATAAGTCCTGTGTTTCGCTTCGAAGATTTTTCGGTCATTTCGGTGCGTTTCGGCGTATTTCAGCCGTTTCAGCATGTTTCGGCCGTTTCGACGAAATATGTTTCGGGGACTAATTTATAAATTGTTAAATCGTTTAGGATCATTTTAAAAAATATATATAATGTCAAAAAAATAAACCCTAGTTACCCTACCCCTCTTCTTTCAGTCGCACGGCCGCACTTCTCAAAGACGATTTGGAAGGTGTCGTCCAACTCCCTTCTCCTTAATTCTGCATTTCTACTATCAAGATCTACGATGTAACTCCCCGTAACTCCCCTTTCTTTCGCTCCTTCCTTAACGAAGGGTGCCGCATTACTGCCTTCAATAAACGGTACTATATTTTCTCTCCTCTCTTCTATCATAATCTTTATTGTTTGAGAAAAGAAAAGAAAAAAAAGCTGGATTGAAACATGATTTCTCTTCTATTTTTTGTTTTCAACTTTTAGAAGTGGTGAAATTTAGAGCGAAGAGATTTCATTCTTGTCTCTAATTTCTTTTTTTAAATAGACTAGCCACGAGAATATTTTCTCAGAGCGGGACAAGCGCGACTTTTCCTAAACCGAGTCACCCCAAGTTTGGCATGGCTTTTAAGTTTTAACCGCTAACATCATTGTCTCTTTTTCTTCCTTTTGTTCCCTTAAAAAATTTTTCATCATTAATAGAGAAAGAGAAGAGAGGAAGGAGAGGATTTGAAGAGTCGTAGGAGACTGGACTGGAGAGATAATCTAGTTTATGTCCCTTTGATTTAAATAATTTTATTTATTTTTATAAACTATGAGATGAGATTTCCTTGCTAAGTGTTACAAAAAAAAAAGAAGATTAAAAAATCTTAATGTTGATTTTATTTTTGGCTCTTGGAGTATATATCAAATCGACTTCTTTATTCCTGAATTTATATTTCTCTCTCTCTAATAATTTTATTTTTATTTCTTCCTTTTTTTTCTTCTCCCAAATTCCCCCCCCCCCCCATTTTCCCTTCAATATCCAAATTCTGAATGAATAAAAAAAAGGAGGGTTTTGTATATAATAGCCACGATTTTGAGGAGGAACCGTTTGGCCTGGCCCGCTAAGAGAGATCATATGATGGCAATTTTGTAAAAGAAACAAAGCATGACCTTTGCTAAGAACAACTTCTCTCTCCATCTGTCCTATGAGCAAATATTAGATGAGGAAATAGATTACCTAGAAATCTTTCGTTATGCTGCTCTCGCTCCATTCTACATCTTTATTATTTAGGTGTTAAATATTACACTCTAATTTTTTTGATTCTTTTGTTTTCTTTGTTGGATGCACAATTGAAGGGGAGGAAATTTTTGATTTGTGATGTAGATGATTGTATAATATTTTCTTTTAATTGTTTTGACTCCCAATTTTTTTCCAAACACAGTTGTCTCACATAATAGAATTGTTATTTGATAGCATTCAAGAGAAGCATCTAACAAGATTGAAGATTGAGGATCATGTTCTTTTCTCTATTTTTTCATAATATTTTTTATTTTTTATTCTGAATTTTTCTAAATTTCATATAATAACTATCTTTTTTATGTACTTTTGTTTATTTTTTGTTTTTAGCTTAACCAATTCTTATAATCTATTATTTGTAGGAAAAATTGGTGATATGACTGATAATTCATCAAGTGGTGCTACCTCTATAGCCTCTGTTCCTGCTAGATCAAGTGACCCTACTTGGGCTTATGGACAAGTAGTAATGGGATCAAGAAATAGTACTTTGTGTTTGTTTTGTAACAAGAGAATGAATGGTGGAGGTGTCACTCGTTTAAAGCAATATCTCGCAGGAGTTCAAGGCCAAGTTGACCCTTGTAAGAAGGTACCAGCAGATGTAAGATGGCAAATGAAGCAGTTGATTGAGGAATTGATGAAGGAACAAGAAAAAAAAAAAATTAAAAGTTGAGATTGGAAACCCTCCAAGTGATGCATCCACTGATGAAAACAATGATGAAAATTGTGAGATGATTTATCCAAGAAGTAACGAAAATCTAAAGGAGAAAAAGGAACCTAGAAAAGCAAGGTGGTCCATCAAAGCAATGTAATTTGAGTTATTTTGCATCACGAACTACTCCAGGGGCACAACCTAGCATTAGAAGCAAAGTTGTCAATTTCATTTCGTTTCGGCCGTTTCGGTCGAAACGTTTCGTTTCGGTGGCTTATCCGAAAAGATAAGTCCTGTGTTTCGCTTCGGAAGATTTTTTGGTCATTTCGGTGCGTTTCGGCATATTTCGGCCATTTCAGCATGTTTCGCCGTTTCAACGAAATATGTTTCGGCGACTAATTTATAAATTGTTAAATCATTTAGGATCATTTTAAAAATATATATAATGTCAAAAAAAATAAACCCTAGTTACCCTACCCCTCTTCTTTCAGTCGCACGGCCGCACTTCTCAAAGACGATTTAGAAGGTGTCGTCCAACTCCCTTCTCCTTAATTCTGCATTTCTACTATCAAAATCTACGATGTAACTCCCCGTAACTCCCATTTCTTTCGCTTGCCGCATTACTGCCTTCAATAAACGGTACTATATTCTCTCTCCCTCTCTTCTATCATAATCTTTATTGTTTGAGAAAAGAAAAAAAAAAAAAAAAGCTGGATTGAAACATGATTTCTCTTCTATTTTTTGTTTTCAACTTTTAGAAGAGCGGAGAGATTTCATTCTTGTCTTTAATTTCTTTTTTTAAATAGACTAGCCATGGGAATATTTTCTCAGAGCGGGAGAAGCGCGACTTTTCTTAAACCGAGTCACCCCAAGTTTGGCATGGCTTTTAAGTTTTAACCGCCAACATCCTTGTCTCTTCTTCTTCCTTTTGTTCCCTTAAAAAACGTTTTTCATCATTAATAGAGAAAGAGAAGAGAGGAAGGAGAGGATTTGAGGAGTCGCATGAGACTGGACTGGAGGGATAATCTAGCTTATGTCCCTTTGATTTAAATGATTTTATTTATTTTTATAAACTATGAGATGAGATTTCTTGCTAAGTGTTACAAAAAAAAGAAGATTAAAAAATCTTAATGTTGATTTTATTTTTGGCTCTTGGAGTATATATCAAATCGACTTCTTTATTCCTGTATTTATATTTCTCTCTCTCTAATAATTTTCTTTTTTATCTCTTCCTTTTTTTCTTCTCCCAAATTTTTTCCCCCCATTTTCCCTTCAATATCCGAATTCTGAATGAATAAAAAAAGGAGGGTTTTGTATATAATAGCCACGATTTTGAGGAGGAACCGTTTCGCCTGGCCCGCTAAGAGAGATCATATGATGGCAATTTTGTAAAAGAAATAAAGCATGACCTTTGCTAAGGACAACTTCTCTCTCATCTGTCCTATGAGCAAATATTAGATGAGGAAATAGATTACCTAGAAATCTTCCGTTATGTTGCTCTCGCTCCATTCTACATCTTTATTATTTAGGTGTTAAATATTACACTCTAATTTTTTTTGATTCTTTTGTTTTCTTTGTTGGATGCACAATTGAAGGGGAGGAAATTTTTGATTTGTGATGTAGATGATTGTATAATATTTTCTTTTAATTGTTTTGACTCCCAATTTTTTTCCAAACACAGCTGTCTCACATAATAGAATTGTTATTTGATAGCATTCAAGAGAAGCATCTAACAAGATTGAAGATTGAGGATCAGTTCTTTTCTCTCTTTTTTCATAATATTTTTTATTTTTTATTCTGAATTTTTCTGAATTTCATATAATAACTATCTTTTTATGTACTTTTGTTTATTTTTTGTTTTTAGCTTAACCAATTCTTATAATCTATTATTTGTAGGAAAAATTGATGATATGACGGATAATTCATCAAGTGGTGCTACCTCTATAGCCTCTGCTCCTGCTAGATCAAGTGCCCCTACTTGGGCTTATGGACAAGTAGTAATGGGATCAAGAAATAGTACTTTATGTTTGTTTTGTAACAAGAGAATGAATGGTACCAGCAGATGTAAGATGACAAATGAAGCAGTTGATTGAGGAATTGATGAAGGAACAAGAAAAAAGAAAAAAATTAAAAGTTGAGATTGGAAACCCTCCAAGTGATGCATCCACTGATAAAAACATTGATGAAAATTGTGAGATGATTTATCCTACAAGTAACATGGGAAAATCTAAAGGGAGAAAAAGGAACCTAGAAAAGAAAGGTGGTCCATCAAAGCAATGTAATTTGAGTTATTTTGCATCATGAAAAACTCCAGGGGCACAACCTAGCATTAGAAGCAAAGTTATCAATTTCGTTTCGTTTTGTTTCGGTGGCTTATCCAAAAAGATAAGTCCTGTGTTTCGCTTCGGAAGATTTTTCGGTCATTTCAGTGCGTTTCGGCGTTTCAGCATGTTTCGGCCGTTTCGACGAAATATGTTTCGGGGACTAATTTATAAATTGTTAAATCGTTTAGGATCATTTTAAAAAATATATATAATGTCAAAAAAAATAAACCCTAGTTACCCTACCCCTCTTCTTTCAGTCGCACGGCCGCACTTCTCAAAGACGATTTGGAAGGTGTCGTCCAACTCCCTTCTCCTTAATTCTGCATTTCTACTATCAAGATCTACGATGTAACTTCCCGTAACTCCCCTTTCTTTCGCTCCTTCCTTAACGAGAAGGGTGCCGCATTACTGCCTTCAATAAACGGTACCATATTTTCTCTCCCTCTCTTCTATCATAATCTTTATTGTTTGAGAAAAGAAAAGAAAAAAAGCTGGATTGAAACATGATTTCTCTTCTATTTTTTGTTTTCAACTTTTAGAAGTGGTGAAATTTAGAGCGGAGAGATTTCATTCTTGTCTCTAATTTCTTTTTTTAAATAGACTAGCCACGGGAATATTTTCTCAGAGCGGGACAAGCGCGACTTTTCCTAAACCGAGTCACCCTAAGTTTGGCATGGCTTTTATGTTTTAACCGCTAACATCCTTGTCTCTTCTTCTTCCTTTTGTTCCCTTAAAAAACATTTTTCATCATTAATAGAGAAAGAGAAGAGAGGAAGGAGAGGATTTGAAGAGTCGTAGGATACTGGACTGGAGAGATAATCTAGCTTATGTCCCTTTGATTTAAATGATTTTATTTATTTTTATAAACTATGAGATGAGATTTCTTGCTAAGTGTTACAAAAAAAAAAGAAGATTAAAAAATCTTAATGTTGATTTTATTTTTGGCTCTTGGAGTATATATCAAATCGACTTCTTTATTCCTGTATTTATATTTCTCTCTCTCTAATAATTTTCTTTTTTATCTCTTCCTTTTTTTCTTCTCCCAAATTTCCCCCCATTTTCCCTTCAATATCCGAATTCTGAATGAATAAAAAAAGGAGGGTTTTGTATATAATGGCCACGATTTTGAAGAGGAACCGTTTCGCCTGGCCCGCTAAGAGAGATCATATGATGGCAATTTTGTAAAAGAAACAAAGCATGACCTTTGCTAAGAACAACTTCTCTCTCCATCTGTCCTATGAGCAAATATTAGATGAGGAAATAGATTACCTAGAAATCTTTCATTATGCTGCTCTCGCTCCATTCTACATCTTTTTTATTTAGGTGTTAAATATTACACTCTAATTTTTTTTGATTCTTTTGTTTTCTTTGTTGGATGCACAATTGAAGGGGAGGAAATTTTTGATTTGTGATGTAGATGATTGTATAATATTTTCTTTTAATTGTTTTGACTCCCAATTTTTTCCAGACACAGCTGTCTCACATAGAATTGTTATTTGATAGCATTCAAGAGAAGCATCTAACAAGATTGAAGATTGAGGATCAGGTTCTTTTCTCTCTTTTTTCATAATATTTTTTATTTTTTATTCTGAATTTTTCTGAATTTCATATAATAACTATCTTTTTTATGTACTTTTGTTTATTTTTTGTTTTTAGCTTAACCAATTCTTATAATCTATTATTTGTAGGAAAAATTGGTGATATGACTGATAATTCATCAAGTGGTGCTACCTCTATAGCCTCTGCTTTTGCTAGATCAAGTGACCCTACTTGGGCTTATGGACAAGTAGTAATGGGATCAAGAAATAGTACTTTATGTTTGTTTTGTAACAAGAGAATGAATGGTGGAGGTGTCACTCGTTTAAAGCAACATCTCGCAGGAGTTCAAGGCCAAGTTGACCCTTGTAAGAAGGTACCAGCAGATGTAAGATGACAAATGAAGCAGTTGATTGAGGAATTGATGAAGGAACAAGAAAAAAGAAAAAAATTAAAAGTTGAGATTGGAAACCCTCCAAGTGATGCATCCACTGATGAAAACAATGATGAAAATTGTGAGATGATTTATCCTACAAGTAACATGGGAAAATCTAAAGGGAGAAAAAGGAACCTAGAAAAGCAAGGTGATCCATCAAAGCAATGTAATTTGAGTTATTTTGCATCACGAACTACTCTAGGGGCACAACCTAGCATTAGAAGCAAAGTTGTCAATTTCGTTTCATTTCGGCCGTTTCGGCCAAAACGTTTCGTTTGGTGGCTTATCCGAAAAGATAAGTCCTGTGTTTCGCTTCGGAAGATTTTTTGGTCATTTCGGTGCGTTTCGGCGTATTTCGGCTGTTTCAGCATGTTTCGGCAGTTTCGACGAAATATGTTTCGGAGACTAATTTATAAATTGTTAAATCATTTAGGATCATTTTAAAAAATATATATAATGTCAAAAAAAAAACCCTAGTTACCCTACCCCTCTTCTTTCAGACGCACTTCTCAAAGACGATTTGGAAGGTGTCGTCCAACTCCCTTCTCCTTAATTCTGCATTTCTACTATCAAGATCTACGATGTAACTCCCCGTAACTCCCCTTTCTTTCACTCCTTCCTTAATGAGGAGGGTGCCGCATTACTGCCTTCAATAAACGGTACTATATTCTCTCTCCCTCTCTTCTATCATAATCTTTATTGTTTGAGAAAAGAAAAGAAAAAAAGCTGGATTGAAACATGATTTCTCTTCTATTTTTTGTTTTCAACTTTTAGAAGAGCGGAGAGATTTCATTCTTGTCTCTAATTTCTTTTTTTAAATAGACTAGCCACGGGAATATTTTCTCAGAGCGGGACAAGCGCGACTTTTCCTAAACCGAGTCACCCCAAGTTTGGCATGGCTTTTAAGTTTTAACCGCCAACATCCTTGTCTCTTCTTCTTCCTTTTGTTCCCCTAAAAAACGTTTTCATCATTAATAGAGAAAGAGAAGAGAGGAAGGAGAGGATTTGAGGAGTCGCAGAGACTGGACTGGAGGGATAATCTAGCTTATGTCCCTTTGATTTAAATGATTTTATTTATTTTTATAAACTATGAGATGAGATTTCCTTGCTAAGTGTTACAAAAAAAAAAGAAGATTAAAAAATCTTAATGTTGATTTTATTTTTGGCTCTTGGAGTATATATCAAATCGACTTCTTTATTCCTGTATTTATATTCTCTCTCTCTAATAATTTTCTTTTTATCTCTTCCTTTTTTCTTCTCCCAAATTTTTTCCCCCATTTTCCCTTCAATATCCGAATTCTGAATGAATAAAAAAAGGAGGGTTTTGTATATAATAGCCACGATTTTGAGGAGGAACCGTTTCGCCTGGCCCGCTAAGAGAGATCATATGATGGCAATTTTGTAAAAGAAACAAAGCATGACCTTTGCTAAGAACAACTTCTCTCTCCATCTGTCCTATGAGCAAATATTAGATGAGGAAATAGATTACCTAGAAATCTTCCGTTATGTTGCTCTCGCTCCATTCTACATCTTTATTATTTAGGTGTTAAATATTACACTCTAATTTTTTTGATTCTTTTGTTTTCTTTGTTGGATGCACAATTGAAGGGGAGGAAATTTTTGATTTGTGATGTAGATGATTGTATAATATTTTCTTTTAATTGTTTTGACTCCCAATTTTTTTCAAACACAGCTGTCTCACATAATAGAATTGTTATTTGATAGCATTCAAGAGAAGCATCTAACAAGATTGAAGATTGAGGATCAGGTTCTTTTCTCTTTTTTTCATAATATTTTTTATTTTTATTCTGAATTTTTCTGAATTTCATATAATAACTATCTTTTTTATGTACTTTTGTTTATTTTTTGTTTTTAGCTTAACCAATTCTTATAATCTATTATTTGTAGGAAAAATTGGTGATATGACTGATAATTCATCAAGTGGTGCTACCTCTATAGCCTCTGCTCCTGCTAGATCAAGTGACCCTACTTGGGCTTATGGACAAGTAGTAATGGGATCAAGAAATAGTACTTTATGTTTGTTTTGTAACAAGAGAATGAATGGTGGAGGTGTCACTCGTTTAAAGCAACATCTCGCAGGAGTTCAAGGCCAAGTTGACCCTTGTAAGAAGGTACCAGTAGATGTAAGATGGCAAATGAAGCAGTTGACTGAGGAATTGATGAAGAACAAGAAAAAAGAAAAAAATTAAAAGTTGAGATTGAAACCCTCCAAGTGATGCATCCACTGATGAAAACAATGATGAAAATTGTGAGATGATTTATCCTACAAGTAACATGGGAAAATCTAAAGGGAGAAAAAGGAACCTAGAAAAGCAAGGTGGTCCATCAAAGCAATGTAATTTGAGTTATTTTGCATCACGAACTACTCCAGGGGCACAACCTAGCATTAGAAGTGCAATGCAAAGCAAAAGTCAATTGACAAAGCAAAGATGACTATTACAAGATGGTGGTATGAAGGCAATATTTCATTTAATCACTACAAGAAAATACTGAAATAGCGACGCAAATTTAGCGACGCATAATTGCGTCGCTAAATTGCGACCACTTTGCGACGCCTTTGTGACAACAAAATATTGCGACGCATTAGCGACTCATTAGCGACTCAATTAACCAAAAAATCAACAAAAAATTAATTTTTTTATATTGCGACGCAAATTATGTCGCAATATTTTTAAATTAATTTTTTATGAAATATAAATATCAATAAAAATATTGCGACGCAATATTTGTGTCGCAATGTTTTTAACAGAATTAAATATTTTAAATAGCGACGCAATCGCGATGCAATAGTTAATTAGAAAAATTATTTTTAATTTAGTGACGCACCAATTGCATCGCAAATAATTGAAATGAAATTAAATTTATAAAATCTAATTATCGAAAAAAATATTGCGACGCATCACAGTGCGTCGTAATGTTTTAAAAGAATTAAATATATTAAATAGCGACGCATTAGCGATGCAATAAACTAGAAAATAAGAAAAATTATTTTTAATTTAGCGACGCAACAAATGCATTGCAAATAATTTAAATAAAATTATATTATTTAAAGTACAAATAGTTTACAAAATATTGCGATGCATAACAGTGCATCGCAATATTTTGAAAAGAATTAAATATTTTAAATAGCGACGCCTTAGCGACGCAATAAAATTAGAAAATAGGAAATTATTTTAATTTAGCGATGCAACAATTGCATCGCAAATAATTTAAATGGAATTATATTTTTTCAGTATTAATATTTTAAAAAATATTGCGACGCCAACCAGTGCGTCGCAATATTTTGAAAAGAATTAAATATTTTAAATAGCGATGCCTTAGCGATGCAATAAACTAGAAAATAAAAAAATTATTTTTAATTTAGCGATGAAACAATTGCGTCGCAAATAATTTAAATGGAATTATATTTTTTACAGTATTAATATTTAAAAAAGATTGCGACGCCACCCAGTGCGTCGCAATATTTTGGAAAAAATTAAATATTTAAATAGCGACGCATTAGCGACGCAATAAACCAGAAAATAAATTAAAATTATTTTAATTTAGCGAGCAATAACTGCATCACAATTATTTTAAATAAAATTAAATTTTATAAATTATAAATATGAGAAAAAATAATTACGACGTAACACAGTGAGTTGCAATGTTTTTAAAAAATTAATTATGTTAAATAGCGACGCATTAGCGATGTAATAAGCCAAATATTAATTAGAAAATTATGTTTTAATATAGCAACGTCCTTGTTGCATCGTAATTATTAGAATTAATGTTAATTTTTTATATATTATAATTATCATATTAAAAAAATATGACACAACCCTTTGCGTCGTTATATATTTAAAAAATTAATTATGTTAAATAGCGATCGGTCCAAAATCGATCGTGACCGATCAGAATAAGGCTTGGATCGATCGCAACCCTCGGATCATCGCAGATCGGACGGATCGCCACGTTTTGAGATCGGTCGTGGCCGATCGGGATCAGGGCTTGGATCGATCGCAACCGATTGATCGTCGCTGATCTCGAACGGATCGCCACGGTCCGAGATCAGTCATGGCCGATCGAAATCAGGGCTTGGATCGATCGCAACCGTCGGATCTTTGCCGATCGGACCGATTGCCGCGGTCCGCGATCGGTCGTCGCCGATCGGATCAGGGCTTGGATCGATCGCAACCGTTGGATCGTCGCCGATCTCGGATGGATCGCCACGGTCCGAGATCGGTCATGGCCGATCGGGATCAGGGCTTGGATCGATCGCAACCGTCGGATCGTCGCCGATCTCGAACGGATTACAACTGTCCGAGATAGGTCGTGGCCGATCGGGATCAGGGCTTGGATCGATCGCAACCGTCAGATCTTTGCCGATTGGACCGATTTCCGCGGTCCGATCGATCGTCGTCGATCGGGATCAGGCTTGGATCGATTGCAACCCTCTGATCGTCGCCGATCTCGAACGGATCGCCACGGTCCAAGATCGGTCGTGGCCGATCGGATCAGGGCTTGGATCGATCGCAACCGTCGATCATCGCCGATCTCGGACGGATTGCAACTGTCCGAGATAGGTCGTGGCTGATCAGGATCAGGGCTTGGATCGATCGCAACCGTCGGATCTTTGCCGATCGGACCGATTGCCACGGTCCACGATCGGTCATCGCCGATCGGGATCAGGGCTTGGATCGATCGCAACCGTTGGATCATCGCCGATCTTGGACGGATCGCCACGGTCCGAGATCGGTCGTGGCCGATCGGGATCAGGGCTTGGATCGATCGCAACCGTCGGATCGTCGCCGATCTTGGACGGATTGCAACTATCCGAGATAGGTCGTGGTCGATCGGGATTAGGGCTTGGATCGATCGCAACCGTCGGATCTTTGCCGATCGGACCGATTGCTGCGGTTCGCGATCGGTCGTCGCCGATCGGAATCAGGGCTTGGATCGATCGCAACCCTCGGATCGTCGCCGATTGGACGGATCGCCACGGTCCGAGATCGGTCATGGCCGATCGGGATCAGGGCTTGGATCGATCGCAACCGTCGGATCATCACCGATCTCGGACGGATTGCAATTGTCCGAGATAGTCTTGGCCGATCGGGATCAGGGCTTGGATCGATCGCAACCGTCGGATCTTGCCGATCGGACCGATTGCGCGGTTCGCGATCGGTCATCGCTGATCGGGATCAGGGCTTGGATCGATCACAACCGTTGGATCATCGCCGATCTCGGACGGATCGCCACGGTCCGAGATCGGTCGTGGCCGATCGGGATCAGGGCTTGGATCGATCGCAACTGTCGGATCGTCGCCGATCTCAGACGGATTGCAACTGTCCGAGATATGTCGGCCGATCGGGATCAGGGCTTGGATCGATCGCAACCGTCGGATCTTTGCCGATCGGACCGATTGCCGCGGTCCGCGATCGGTCGTCGCGATCGGATCAGGGCTTGGATCGATCGCAACCCTCAGATCGTCGCCGATCTCGGATGGATCGCCACGGTCCGAGATCGATCGTGGCCGATCGTGATCAGGGCTTGGATCGATTGCAACCGTCGGATCGTTGCCGATCTCGGACGGATTGCGAGATAAGTCATGGCCGATCGGGATCAGGGCTTGGATCGATCGCAACCGTCGGATCTTTGCCGATCGACCGATTGCCGATCGGTCGTCGAGATCGGGATCGATCTCGGAATCGCCATGGTCCGATCGTCGCCGATCGGATCAGGGCTTGGATCGATCGCAACCGTCGGATCGTGCCGATCTCGGACGATTGCAACTGTCCGAGATAGGTCGTGGCCGATCGGGATCAGGGCTTGGATCGATCGCAACCGTCGGATCGCCGATCGGACCGATTGCCGCGGTCCGCGATCGGTCGTCGCCGATCGGATCAGGTTGCATCGGCAACCCTCGGATCGTCGCCGATCGGGACGGATCGCATGGTCCGGATCGGTCGTGGCCGATCGAGATCAGGGCTTGGATCGATCGCAACCGTCGGATCTTTGCCGATCGGGACCGATTGCCGTGGTCCGCGATCGGTCGTCGCCGATCGGGATCAGGGCTTGGATCGATCGCAACCGTTGGATCGCCGATCTCGGACGGATCGCCACGGTCCGAGATCGGTCATGGCCGATCGGGATCAGGGCTTGGATCGATCGCAAACCGTCGGATCATCGCCGATCTCGACGGATTGCAACTGTCCGAGATAGGTCATCGGGATCAGGGCTTGGATCGATCGCAACTGATCTTTGCCGATCGGGATTGCCGCGGTCCGCGATCGGTCGCCGATCGGAATCAGGGCTTGGATCGATCGCAACCCGGATCGTCGCTGATCGGATGGATTGCCACGGTCCGAGATCGGTCGTGGCCGATCGGGATCAGGGCTTGGATCGATTGCAACCGTCGGATCGTCACCGATCTCGGACGGATTGCAACTGTCCAAGATAGGTCGTGGCCGATCGGGATCAGGGCTTGGATCGATCGCAACCGTCGGATCTTTGCCGATTGGAAATGGTCGCGAATGGTATCAAAATCAGGGCTTGGATCGATCGCAACCCTCGGATCGTCGCGATCGGACGGATCGCCACGGTCCGAGATCGGTCGGGCCGATCGGGATCAGGGCTTGGATCGATCGCAACCATCGGATCGTCGCCGATCTCGGACGGATTGCAACTAGATAGGTCGTCGGATCGGGATCAGGGCTTGGATCGATCGCATCGGATCATCGCCGATCAGACGGATCGCCACGGTCCGAGATCGGTCGTGGCCGATGGGATCAGGGCTTCGATCGATCGCAACCGTCGGATCGTCGCCGATCTCGGAATTGCAACTGTCCGAGATAGGTCGTGGCCGATCGGGATCAGGGCTTGGATCGATCGCAAACCGTCGGATCTTTGCCGATCGGACCGATATCGGTCATCGCCGATCGGAATCAGGGCTTGGATCGATCGCAACCGTTGGATCATCGCCGATCTCGGACGGATCAACGGTCCGAATCGGTCGTGGCCGATCGGGATCAGGGCTTGGATCGATCGCAACCATCGGATCGTCGTCGATCGTCGCAATGTTTTTAAATAAATTTATATAATTAAAAAATTTTATAAAATAAATTGCGATGCCAATTTATCGTCGCAATTATTAACATTAATTATAAATTTTATCATTTATAAATATTAAAAATTATTGCGACGCCTTAGCGACACATTTTAAAAAAAATTAAACAAATATTGCGACGAAATATATGCGTCGCAATTATTTATTAGAATACATATAGCTGATTAAAAATATTAAAAAATAATTGCGACACAATTTTCATCGCAATTATTATAATAATTTAAATATTTTCATTTAAAAATATTTAAAAATAATTGCGACGCACTGCTTGCGTCGCAATTATGTAATAAGTTTTATTTAATCAATTTAAAATATTAAAAAATATTGCGATGCCTTAGCGACGCAATTATTAGAAAATAAAAATAAATTTCCCGCCAAATGTGGCGCCAAGTTAGCGACTCATTAGCGACGCAATTATTGGCGTCGCTATTTTTCATAAAATTATTAATAAAACCATATTAACGATGGATTAGCGACGCATAGTGCGTCGCTAAGACAAAAAAAAAAAAAAAAATATTGCGACGAAAATTGCGACGCAATTTTGCGTCGCTAATACTTATATTTAAGCCGGCCCCTTTCTCCTTCCTTCCTTCCCGTCTTGACCTAGCACCGCCGTGCCTCGCTCGATACTCCGGCTCCCCGTCCTCCGGCTACCCGGCGATCTCATCCGACTCTGGCTACCCGGCGATCTCTCTCGACCAAGGTAAGCCCCCATAATCTTAAAAAAAAAATTTTTTTTTTTAACAGGGGGGAGGGAGGAAACCCCCCCATTTTTTTTGTCCGGCCACGGCCGTGGCCGCGCCGGACAAGGCGGCCCGGCCGCTGCCGTGGCCGTCTTCTCTGGCCACAGCCGCTGCCGTGGCCGCAGTGGCCTGGCCACGGTGGCCAGGCCACTGTAATCACAAAAAAAAAAATTTTTTTTTAACAGGGGGGGGGGGAAACCCCCCCCCCTTTTTTTTTCTTGTCCGGCCACGGCCGCTGCCGTGGCCGCAGTGGCCTGGCCACGGTGGCCAGGCCACTGTCACAAAAAAAAATTTCTTAACAGGGGGGGGGGAAACCCCCCCCCCCTTTTTTTTCTTGTCCGGCCACGGCCGCTGCTGTGGCCGTCTTCTCCGGCCACGGCCGCTGCCGTGCCGGCAGTGGCCTGGCCACGGTGGCCAGGCCACTGTCACAAAAAAAAAAAATTTTCTTAACTGGGGGGGGGGGGAAACCCCCCCCCCCCCCCCTTTTTTTCTTGTCCGGCCACGGCCGCTGCCGTGGCCGGCGTGGCCTGGCCACGGTGGCCAGGCCACTGTCAAAAAAAAAAAAAAAAATTTCGCTCCCCCCCTTTTTTTCTTGTCCGGCCACGGCCACTGCCGTGGCCGGTAGTGGCCTGGCCACGGTGGCCAGGCCACTGTCAAAAAAAAAAAAAAAAATTTCTTAACAGGGGGGGGGGGGAAACCCCCCCCCCCCCCCCCCCCCTTTTTTTCTTGTCCGGCCACGGCCGCTGCCTTGGCCGGCAGTGGCCTGGCCACGGTGGCCAGGCCACTGTCAAAAAAAAAAAAAAAATTCCTTAACAGGGGGGGGGGGAACCCCCCTGCCAGCCAAAGGCCACTGTCAAAAAAAAAAAAAAAAAATTTCCTAAACAGGGGGAGGGGGGATAGACTGCTTGTTATGTCTTGATTATTCAATAATATTTGTAATGCTAGATAGGAAGTCTTGTTGTATTATTATTTAATTTGCATAATGTTTATGCAATAATTAATTTAAGCAGAATGTTTATGCAATAGTATTTGTGCATTTGTACTTATTTACATTGTTATGTCTTGATTATTTATATTCTGCTGCAAACTGAATGATGCATTAAATTATGTAATGCTAAATAAAAAGTCTTGTTGTAATATTATTTAATTTCCAGCAACAAATTAGTAGTTTCAATGATTTACATTTTAGTATTCGAAAACATTTGTATTTGACACAATAATCTTAAAAAGTTAGTGATTACATGTATAATTCACAAGAAGTTAAGAATAACAAGCATAAGTTCGATTGTCTTCGGACTTCCATAATCACAGCACTTAACCTTTAGACCCGTTTGAGAATTTGTAAGCCTTAGTCTTGCAAATTCTCAAATTGTCCTGGTGGACAGTTTGGGAATATTTCTTGCGACATGTTAGTCTGCTAGTAATCATCGTGGGGTGAGATTTCGGTTTGTATTTGCTCATACGTTCTCCTAGTGTGGCTTATATACCACACATTTAGGAGAACATATGGGGAAATGCTGCCGAAATTTCAATGTAACCGATCGATGATAATTAATAGCAGAATAACATATCACAAAAAATATTCTTGAATGGGATAGGGCCTTACCTTAGAGACATGGAGTGAAGGTAGAATTAATTTAAGACACTTGAATGCTTGTGAAGTCTCATGATTAAACGCACCGCCTTGCGGCCCGACCCAAACTCAAGCCCTCCCATTAGCCATGAACCTGTGCATCGGTCCTTGCTAGCACGCCAAGGATCGTAGCCGTGGCTCGCCCTTGCATGGTAGGGACCTTAGTTGCCTAAAAAAAATTTGGGTTACTTATAAATGATTTAATTGGTTGTAATTAACCTTAGTTGTGCCCAAGAAATAATTTAGTTATATATTAGTAATACTAATATAGTTTATTTTTTGGTTTCATTTAATGATTTACCAGACTTTGTATAAGTCGGTCAAAATGAGCGGGACTCGCTCGTGGATGTATGCAAGGATAAAAGATGGCTTGCTGAATCCAGATTTTCTGAATGGATTGGAAGAATTTATCGCATTTGCATGTAGCCAACCTGAATGGATGGATGGCCTAGGATTAGGTGCCCATGCAACTTCCACAGGTGTCAGAATAAAGCCTACAGAGATGTGGAAACTGTTAAGGTGCATTTGTGTAAGAAGGGTTTTGTTCCTGATTACTATGTTTGGTACTGTCATGGTGAACCAGAGGATATTCCAGCAGCTGTTATAGGCCAACAAGAGTCAATTCCCGTAGATGAACCATTTGTGAATTTAAACACATATGAACAAATGGTGATGAATGCATCGGGTAATGACTTCAATCAGAATACATTTATGGAAGAACCAAATCCAGAAGCACAACAATTTTATGATATGTTGCGTGCTGCAAATCAAGAATTGTATCCTGGGTGTGAGGGTCATTCCCAGTTCTCTACAGCTGCTCGAATGTTGAATATTAAGGCAGAACATCGATTATCAGAAAAGGCGTTCAATTCTGTAGCTGAGTTAATCAAAGAAATTCTGCCAAATGATAATGTTGCCGCAGACAGTTTTTACGCAACAAAGAAGTTGTTGCGTGGGCTTGGGCTCCCAGTTAATAAGATCGATTGTTGCTTGAACAATTGTATGATATT